>CM021775.1:6495366-6810575 GCA_011076525.1 Nettapus auritus
TCTGCACTGAGTTATAGCACACAGTATGTTGTTATGTTAAAGTGTATTAAAAAAATAATCCATGATCTCAAGCTGTGTTTTATATCTGGAAGAGATTGAAAAATAGGCTGCCAGGGAGCAGTAAGAGACTGACAGCTGCTGACTGAAGGACAAGCAGCCAAGTGCAGTAATATAACAGGCAGGGCAAGGGCCTCACCAGCCAGAGCTTAAACCTACAGTACCTCAGTGAGGCGAGCAAGGCAGGTCTGTGGATGGCAGCTGGAGTCAACCAAGAGTCCAGATCATCTGAAGAGGTTGCAGTGATGCAGCAGGTCCAAGGCTAAGTTAGGAAGTCACTCCACAGGTCAGGTCAAGTGACCACCAAGCAATTCCACAGCAACCCAACAGATCTAGCTGAGCTGGAAACACGCACACTTGATACACCTCAAAGAAGTACTAAAAGCCCAGTCTTGAACTTATATGAACCCCTGGGCCCACAGGCAGAGGGTGTGGGTGGAGGCTCCAGGTGAGACTAGTCATGGTCATTAAGGCCTATTGGTGCACCAGAGCACAGATGCAGCCTACATCTGCAGGAGGCTTTTTATTTAAAGAAGCCCAGAAAAATCATGTTTAGAGTTAACAAACAGAGAAAGTGACTTGGATCCTTGTCCCCTAGTATGTTGGGAGAGCACTAGAATGGTTATCTTACTGTAGACATATTCAGACAGAAAGCATTTACATGTCTTACAAGTCTCTAGTGAACTACGTACCTCCCAAACATTGTCAAAAACATCATTTATGTTCCTTTTCCAAGATTCTTTTTTCTTTGATCATGCTTCAGATAGATTAGGAAAAAGACCAACTTAGTCTTTCATTAGCATAGGTTTTCTCTGCTGTAGATTGTGAATTCAGGATACAACATAGTCATCTACGTGAACTGTTGTACATCCTGCATCTGTGTACAACAAACTTTGTGAAGAATTTGGGGGACATTACTTGCTTTTCTATTTTTACTTGTGTGTTAGATTAATTGCAGCTCCCTCACAAGGGGAGCAGAGGGGCAGGCACTGGGCTCTGTTCTCCGGGGACAGTGACGGGACCCAAGGGAACATCATGGAGCTGGGACAGGGGAAGGTCAGGCTGGGCGTTAGGAAAAGTTTCTGCACCGAGAGGGTCGTCAGGCACTGGAACAGGCTCTCTAGGACAGTGGGCATGGCACCGGGCCTGCTGGAGTTCAAGATGGGTTTGGACAATACTCTTCAATGTATGGTTTAATTTTCAGGTAGTCCTGTGTGGAGCCAGGAGTTAGACTTGGTGATCCTTATGGGTCCCTTCCAACTCAGGATATCCTATGATTCCTGTTCTATAAATCTATTATCTATGTGAATTATTCAGGATAATGGGGATCTGGGATTGTCAGGTAATGGAAATCAGACATCATATAGGTATTGTGAGATCTCAATGCAGAGATTCCCCAGGAACTCTTTGGTTCAGTCTCCATACAGTTTAGCAGTGACCCTATTAGAACTGGGCTTTGTGCAACCTCCCTGTGTAGCCCCACTTCAGAGAGCTCTTACTAGCTCAGACACAGTGTACAAAAGCATCCAAGAAATTCTTTTCCTTTTATTGGATTGCCAGCCCAGAGACACAGCCATATGGAAAAATGACAAATTAGAGAAATAATTTCCATTGGGAGCTGGAAAGAGGCTTCCAATGCCTCCTACAACTTACTAGAATACTGCAAACTTCAACACTGAAATGGTCCCATATGCTAAACTTTCTGTAGCACCTTCCGAGTAGTATAATATACGCAAAATAGAATTTCAAATTCGGTATCTAAAGAACAGGAATAAATGAGTATATCCAACACATAATTTATGTGGTGACCAATTATTCTGTCAGTTCTAAATGTAACTTGTCACAAAGTATGATATGAATTTGTTGTTCCTTTTCCATGGTATACTTCAGGGCTTATTTGAAGGTAATAAAAGGCTTTTCCTTCTTTTTGAAGCATATGTCTGATTCTTGGATTTTGGGCATAGACACTAATTTGTGTGCTTTATTGAATATCTCTGGAGAAACTGCTTTATTGCTATCCAAAGAGAAGAAGACTCAGTGTTACAAATTTTCTCTCACAAGCCTGTATTACAGGGACAGTCCTTAAGTGCCTCAGTCACAGTCATAACTTGGGGACATGTTCTAACACCTTTATTTAACTGACTTTGCAGATGGCTCCAGATGTATACTCACTGCATATGGAGGTAATCTGCCTGTACAACAGTGTGTATGCATGTACCCTGTATGTAGTCTTACAAGATTGGTTGCAAATCCTGTCTGAAGAGCAATTTATCTGCCCTATGGACAAGCTACATTTAGATACATGCCAAGGGCAGACCAGGGTCTTCTCTTATTCCAAAAGCTAAAGAAGGCAAGTAGGTTTTTATCAACCTTTGAATGCCTTTTTTTTTTTTTTTTTTTTTTTTGTTTTTTTTGTATGCTTACAGAAGAAGAAAATAAAGCCATATTTCTCCTTCTGTAAATGTACATTTTCACTGTAAATGCAGTTAATTAGCATGAGGAAAAAATGATCCTAAAAGTAATGTTGGAAATGAAGCATGGTTGAATAGATGATAATGCTTTTGCTGGCTGTGCGACAAGCCCCAGTACACGATGTCTAGTAGTTTCCACCACTGAGCAACTCCTTGCAATAATTCATGTAAAACAATACAATTTTATCATTTTTCCAATAAAATTAACTACAAACTGGGCTTGTAGTGCAGCATTTATGTGCTAGCCTCTATGCCCCAAAGGTCACTGCATTGTCTGCATAAAATGTTTGAATCATTCCTGAAAGAAGAGTAATGGGATGAAAACATCTTCACTGGATGTGTTTGTTTCCCCAGAGTGTAGGAGCTCTCGAGTATTTAACCATAGCAGTGTACCAGATGGTGAGCAGCCAAGCCACAATAATGGGATGAGAATCGCTAATGTTGGCCTTGGCTTCAGTCTTACTTCCATCTGCAATGTAACAATAGGTGTTCAGCTTCATTTTAACTAAATGGTTTTATTTCCTAAAGCAAATAATGTGTCTGTGTTCGGATAGTATGAACTGCCATCACTATGCCTGAAAATCTGGTTCTGCTGAAATCAGTGGCAAGTGAAATCAGTAGAACTGAGACTTCATCGTTCATCATTTAAATGCCAAAATGTCCAATCACAGCAGTAGACTTCTGTGCTTTGAACAGTATCAAAAGGATTCTGGACATTCAGTATTAGCACTGACAGCATTGAAATTAGGCCTTGTTGTGAATGCCAGTATATGAACATTCACTGTATGGTTATCTGTGTGCCTAATCATTTACAGTATAAAGGGGTTCATAGCACTTCTAGTAGACAAATAATTCTTAAGCCTCCATCTTTGCAGATAGTATGGGAATAGAATTATTTTTTCCCTAGGATAAACTTCTATGCTAGAAGAGAAAAGGTTATGCTGAGTCTTCATCCCACCATTTAGAGAAGAAATACAAAGTGGAATTCATGCAAAAATATCACAAAAATGGAGGCAGACTCAACTGAAGGCTGGTCTTGCCAACCCAAACAGGAAGCACTGCATTCACTTTGGCACAGTGCTCGCTCCCAGCTTGCCGAGTCAGCTGAGAACAGGGCCTCCATCCACTCCCCTCTCTAGCAGCACGCACATTGATGATGTGGCACTTTGGCAGTGGTGATGTGTATCATGTACATGGAAGTGTTATCAGAATGCTAGTTCTGCAGCTAACAGAATTTACCTACTATCCAGCTTAGACAAGGCAAGTGGTAGGTGTAAGGATGACATCCCGTTGGGAAAATACTGTCATGTACAACTATTTATCTCTTTGCCCGTCAGCTGGAGTTGCTGTTTCCAGACCATGATAAAATGCTTTACTTTTGTTTTGCAGCAGAAATACTTGCATTCCTACATCCTGCTACACACATTCACAAAGACACTTTCATTGCTGCCTTTTCAGTAGAAGTCAAGGAATAATAGCAATATAGTCGCATCAATTCATAAAAATAAAAAGTTATTATCAGTGTAGGAAGAAGATCATTCTCTCTGAGCAAAGTTATTTTGTGTGTTAACCAGCAAAATCACATCTTACCTCAATTTCTGAAGTGGGGGGAGAAGGAATTCTGCTTGCTGTATAAAATTTGAAATGGTTTCCCTCTGAATCATCTGGGAGTCATAGGACTGGAATGACTGGGTCAGGAGAGGAGAGACCATTCTGGTTTGGCATGAAAGGAGAGAGAGATAAGGGACATGGAAAACACTGAGATGTCTGAATAAACAACAAGGGCCAGACCTCAGCTGGAATAAATCTGAAAAGATGCAATGATTAATTCAGCGACATATACTCTGGTTTACTCTAGGCCCATGGACTATCCAGGGGTTGACTGATCTAAATCACATAGTGATTCTCTTAAAGTTTATTCGATCACTAATTATTTGGTGTATCTAAGTGACTGACTGCCACTTTGTGAGGCTTTTTAAGAACTGAGTTTACCAAGAAACCATGGCATTAAGGGTAACATTCTTTTAGGCTGTTTGGTGTCAGTGGTGTACTTTTTTCTTTGAGGTTTACTTTGTTCCACAGCTGTGGTTTTATTGGGAAAAGCCTTCACTTTACATCTGTTTTTCCCTTGCCTATTCCTCATGATATATGTTGGAAAACATAATTGTGTTAGCATGTTGCAAGTGAAAAGTGTGTGCCCTGTTGGGAACCTTCCCCCAGCCTTGCTAGAGTGCAGGAATCCCAAATCCTACTCAGAGCTCTGATTTTATAAATAGTGGGCAAAGTACAAAAGGCAAAAACTAAACAAACCTGAACATAAGTCTAAAAGCTATAAACCCAAACAGTCCATAAATCAAATGATAAGATTCCACAAGATGAAGAATTCACGAATAACAAGCATGTCAGTTCACTTGGTAGCCTGTTGGAAATGTGCCTCCTCCTGCAACTGGTAATCAAATCCACCTGAACTAGTGGTTTATGACTTAAATAATGTAAAATATTTTCCAGTTAGTGTATTAGAAGCTAGATTAGAGAAATCAAAAAGAAAGGCTTCACTACTCAAGAAAATAAGAAGAGAAAGTTGTGTTTTCACAGACGTTTCCTTTGCAGTAAATCAACATTTGCCTCCTTTCTGTGTCCTCTTGACTTATGGGGGAAGAGTTTACCTTTCGTTTATCAGAGGCAGCAAGATATTTCCGGTCTTGGAAATGCTGCTGTAAACTAGATGTCTCTCAAATGGAGTCTAATTTCTCTTTACCTTCCTAACCTTTCAACCTTTGCTGTTTCCAAAATGAGGAATTTTGAGATGCAAGTTCAGAAGTGAGCTGCATCCTTTCAACAGTCCTCTCTATTTAGTCAGATAAGAACATCTGTGCATTTTTAACAAAGACTTTCCAAAGCGTTAGTGATCCATTGAATATTTTTCAGTTGGCAAATGGCAAGTATACCCAAATTTGAGCCTCACTGCATGTTTTGTTGAAACTTCACATTTTTCTTTAATTTTTAAATGGTTGCTTGTTGGTAAGAGACAAAAAGCTAGCTACAGAGGAATACTTCTTGTGGCTTAACTTTATCATCATGCAAAACTGGATGAAGTGCAGTTAGCATAATGTAGAAGAGATGCTGAGCACAGCTCATCCACAAAAGCTGCAAGCCTCCAAAAGAAGGCTGCAGTGTTATTCTTAAAATTCATTGCCCTTTCAACTCTGTTAATTACTCTCCTGAAAGAATGCAATTGTTAGCACAGTATATTGTTTGCCAGATTCACAAGCAGAACTTAAGCCATACTAAAATCTCTCATTGTGACAGCAAAACTGAAGGAATTGATGCTGTGAGCTCTACATCACGTGAGCCTCAAAGGACTGGAAACTGCTAGTGGTTGTCTCAGTTAATCATAAGAAAACATGCGGTATCACAGCTAGCAGTGTATGGTAGCAATTGTTTATTGGTGATTTTTCACCTGTAAGTGTCATGTTTTACTTAGCTATTTATTTGAATATTTTAAGTAAAACCTTTAATTAGATTAAGGTCTAAATTAGGTATAATTGCCTCAAATTTCTAGGTGTTAGTTTTCCAGTGAGCTGAAAAAAATAAGAAATAATATAGCTTGAATAGGAGAGAGGCATGGAGTGAAAGGTGTCTCAGGATCCCTGGAAACATCTGCACTTTTACATAGTGATAGGAGAAAGCATTATTGCTGATGCATGAAGAACTGATTCATTTGGAGAGAAATACCTTTCACTGGCAAATGGGAAAAAAAGCCTGTTTTCAATCCACTGTCAATGTAAGTTAAGATCAAGCATGCAAACAATTATACTTCAAGAACTACCAATGTGAATAAATATTTCCATCATTAAATATTGAAGGTATAATATGGAAATAGGCTTTAGGCATCAAAATCTTAAAGGAAAGGCTGTACCCACACTTCTTTGTCAGCTGCCGGCCATGGTACTATTTGGTTCAGACATGCTCTGCCTTGCTATATCTCATGAGGGACTACAAAATGTATCCATTAGAAGATCTGAGCAAAACAGTAATAATAATAATAAAAAAAATCTCCTGCAAATTTTTCAAATAAGGAAAAGTAGTAGCAGTAACAAGTAGCAGGCTCTTCTAGTTGTTGTTGGTTGGTGTTTTCTTAGACCTTTTACAAGCTTTGGTAGGGACGTATGAGAGAGGGAAGTTATGGCACCTCCAGATCTGAAGTAATATTTAAACTGAGTGAAAGCTCTGTAACATGCAGTCTGTTTTATCATCATGTGGATGTGACTATCATCTGCCTTTGGAAAGGGATGTGATATAAAGGATGATATAAATGTAAATTTGTATAAGTTACTTTCTAGTAAAAAAAAAAAAAAAGTATTGAAGCAGATTTTATGGCAATGAAAATTGGCTTAATCTTTACAATGCCAAACGCTCAGTCCAAATCCAAACTATTATTTCACTTTGTTAGGTTCTACAGACATATTTCCCAACCATAATTTATATTATTAAGTACCGAACCTTGTACTATTTAATTGAAATACGGTATCACTTTCCCCTGTAATTTTTAATTTCATAGCCACTTGTATTTGTTTTGTAGAACAGTGTTGCTGAGTCAGATTTGTTCAAGGATAAATGCTTGGAAGGAACGTTTCTTGAGGAAGTGCTTCCATTATCAAGGGATATGTTTTGATGTAGACACATCAGAGTAAATCTGAACTCAAGAAAAGAAAGAAAGAGCAAACTTCTAATCTGTGTGGTGGTATAATGGGCTCAAGTCTGGTCAGAACAAAAGCCCATTTGGTTTCATTTGTTCATAGTTCATATGACTACATTTCTGGCTTTTACCTTTTTATATACAGAAGTCCCAGTCTGTTGACTTAATTTCTAAACCACTATGCTGGGAGGGGGTCAAGCAAAGACCCATCTCTTTCCAGGCCTGTACACAATTTCAGTGAACTTAAAATGTCAGCATCTTCAGGAAATAGAGACCCAGAGATATATATGAGTAAGTCAGGGCCTGCAGACCTGTCATCTGGACCAAGTCCTTATATGGCTATCCTGGGCTTTTAGCTTACTTTGTCTACCAATGAACCTTTTAATTTATTTTCTTAAAAAAGACTCCTCAACTCATAGTGAAAGGAGCAAAAATATAATCAGAACTTTCACTTCTAAATGTTTTTTGTTGTTTGAAAGAAAACCAGCAACAACTGAAAGATAATAGCTTGTGGTAGATGCCTAATGAAACAAACATACAGTGATACATTCCCAGATATTCAGCTGCCAAAATTATTTTATATTCAGGGAACTTCTAAGCCAAACGATCATCTTTGTGTTCAAAAGCCTTTATTAGATGTTTCTTCGATGAATTTGTTCAATTCCTTGCAAACCCTAGCAATCTTCCAGCATCCACATCCTGTGGCAAGAAATTCCATGAGGCAGTCTTTGAGTCTGATGATTGTGCTGCTATTGTATTTCTACAATGCATGGAAATTAACAGCTCTGTTACATTTTCCTGCCCATTATCTTAACACAGGAAATCACTCAGATACTGCTCAAAGCACTAAGGAAGATTCTTGGCTGATACAAGTTGAAATCAGTGGAACTGTGATAATTAATGAAATTGTATGATGTTGCTGCTCTGCCAGTGCCGTTGTGAGTCTGAGACCGAGGTCTTTTTTTCCCACCTTTTCACAAAACTCACCTACAGAAATTTCCATTCACTTGGCTGCATGCCACTCCGCTGGTGCTCCCAGGAGGAAATAACTGGGTGAGTCCCCAGGAGTAGGGAATGCTCATGGGCAAACTGACCTTCTGGCAGGGCTGTGCCTGGCCTGGTGATCTAATCTATTCTGTCTGATTTTGGAGTGCTTTCAAATGGCAAATATGTAGGATGTAAGGTGAAACTAAGTCTTTCTTAAAAAAGAATTTTTTGGCTTAATGACAAATTACATCTACAGAAAGTCTGTGTTCTGCTTTGACCTGGAGATTAAGTCCTGGGAGCACTTTAGGTTACAGTAAGATTCTTGGTATCTCTCAGGTCAGGTATATATAGAAAAGCATCCAATTTCACAGAACTCGTCCTTTCTACTCTGGTTTCTTTAGGATGGAACTTCCATTTCATCCTCATCACATACATTTAGGATGCAACTATGTACAGGGATAATAATGCCTTGAGAAGGTGCTCTGTCAAGGCACATTCGTTCTGTGAGATGCATCTGGAGGCTCTCCTAGAAAGACCTCACTGATGACACCAATGCAGATAGCACCTTTGTAAGTGGAGTTAGGGGTGGGAAGAGCATAACACTGTAAGCACATTTTGGACAGCTAATACTTTAAGGATTTCATGCAGGACTGCGTAATGTATGGATAACTAGGTGCACAGCACTGACAGCTGATAGACTGCCACTGACTCCAGCATCAAAATGCTTAATGCTGGCTAACTGCCCAAGGATGTAGTCTTTTTGGAAAAATTTTGCAGCATGTGATGCTATATTTTGAAGCAGGTATTGACCTGGATCATAGCTAACTGAAAACTAAACACTTACCTTTCAGCCTGGAAGTTCTGCCTTCTATTTTACAGAAGCTCAGCACATAAGTCCTACTTGTCTTGCTTCCTCACAGTTTTAATTGCTTGTAATTATGAGTATCAGATCAACTTTTCCCTTTATTTTCTCAGCAGAAAGTTACTTGTGGAAAAATATATTCCTGATATCTGGCTGTGGGATGGATCATATTCCAAATACAAAGGATGACCTAGTTTCAGTATGTGATGTGGCAGTTTTACTCAACTCTGACCGTATTTCGGTAGCACTTAGCACCCTCACCTAACTCCTTCCCACAAGCTTTTTCCCACTACAGGAGTGATCATTTTCAGTACAAAAATATCCCTAACAAAATGACAGATTGCCCGCATTACTGCTTTTTAATGAAGCAGACTCTCTAATGTAAAATAATCAGCGTGGTTTTTGGTTTGGCTCAGAGACTTACAATAAAATATTGAGTAGTAAAATGGTAGGTCAAAGATGCCTGAGTAATACTAAATTGTGCATGCCTATCACATTTTATTCCTGTAAAGAGTTGCTCTGTTTTAACTTATAGCAGCAGCTGTTTACATTATTGGCAAACGTCCATTCCAGGTCCTATCTGTGCTGATTTTCAGAGGACAGAGCTCATTATACCTTGCTTCTCATTTATGATCATAACTTGTATTTTTAGTTAAACTTGGGCATCTTGTACATTCAGCTCCGGACACCTTTGGTAATGCTTTCTGTGGCAGACAGGCTGAGGGCTTTCCTGGTGCCTCAATAACAGACTGCCTAGTGACAGTCCTTTAAGACACCATGTAGATGACAGAGTGCCACACTTGTCACTTGTGCACATGAATATTAGCTACGGGGATTCCAAGGAGCTTCTCCCACTTGAACAAACAATAGCACTCACCAAACTGTTGAAGTAGGAAATGCAGTTACCAAGCTTGTCATACAGGTCCTAAAAAATCATGGCAAACTTTTTAAGCTGTTTCTGGCTTGAAAGACTGTTCTACTTCTTGAAAAAGGGCGAGATCAGTAGTTTCATGTTCAGCCCTTAAAAGTGCTGAGTACATTCAGTCAGTAACTAAGATCCATTCTGTCCTCTGCATGTAAATTTTTCAGAAATATGCGAAACTAAGTCTTAACTTAAAGCCTCATCAATTAATACATGCTGGCAATGTCTTCAAGGGTGAGCATACATCTTTTGAAGAACACAACAAGCTTTATGTAGTTATTAAGGTCTTCATAAGCCCTCTGCTTTTCACATCATAACTATGACAGTTGAAAGTGTCACCCTTTCAGAGCAACAAGATGATAATGTCTATCTTGTTTCTCAAAGCTGTTAACAGGGAATCTTCTGTTAGTGCAAATATTTTTAATTTTTCTGACTTTACTAGCCTGGCCTAGATTATTTGTACTGATAGTGTGTTTTGAAGGTGGCCATTCATGTGGCAGAATAAGTTCTTCTTTATTGTGAGCTGATACATCAGCCATTTAAACAGCCGCAAAAGTAATTACTCAGATATGTTGAATACTTAGGTCTAATGAAGGGGGATTTCTAATGACAGTTACATTCTGAACTCATTCTTACTCATGCAGCAACAACCAGAGCCTTGAAAAATTTAGGACAACTTTACAGGAACCATCTTGTGAAAGCTATTTTAAAGAGTAAATTTTATTGAAAATCTTTCAGTGGGAAAAACTCAATTTTTTTGCTCCTTCTGCAGACATACATGGATTATTAAGCAGCAGAGGGACAAAAATAGGTTACACTATTGTCCATTTAATGACTAATATGTTATGCACATTGTTGAATGATATAAATGCAAGAAAAATAGTAGGAGTTTACTTATTCAGATGGGAAGAAAGCAAAATAATAATAAGAAAGTATTTGCACAATAAAAAAGGAAGCAAAATATGGATACTTGGTGATTTGCAGAACATTTCTCATGTTGTCAAAAGATATGGGTCATGACCTCAAACGTTAATAAGCATTTTGTGTCCTTGCTCAGTGGACATGCAAGCTCTTTTGTTACCTTTTTCTCTCATGTTCAATAAGATAATATCACAGTTAAATACAAGACCTTTGTATCTTGTTGAGAATCATGCAGGTGGCTGAATAGAATGCTGTATGCAATCTGAACTCAGTTTCTGGGGAGATTATTAGTGTCAAAGGTGCAGAAAAGAAGTGGGCTGGGGAAGCTGTCTTGGGAATTAGGATAAGAAAATGCCACAGGCAACAAATTATGCAAGTGGAGGAAGGGAAGATGAGTGTGGACTTGAATTTTGAGTGGACTATATAGACAATTTGGGTGCAGTGACAGAGGAGAGTAAGAAAAAAAAGCACTTACATAGATTCAATATATATTTATCTTGTTGGATCCTCAGAACTTGAGAGCTCTTGTCTCTTGTTCCTCTTTTTTTTTTTTTTTTTTTTTTTTTTCCCCTATAAATAAATAAATAAATAACTGAGAGACTGCCAAACTCCAATGGTGCCTGCAAAATCTGTCTATCGACTTTAGTAGAAGTGGAATTATCTGCACATTTTTAGTTTGTAAGTAGTGCAGTGCAATAATGATTTAAATAGCTTTATGCCTAAAGTGATTGTCATTAAGCCATTTCATCCTGGTTTATGACCATTGTATGTTTACAGGTTGGATGATTAAATGTACTGTCTTCTGCCTTTCAGAATGTTATATTCAGACTGCCTTACTATGGAATCCAACTATTTTCTCAAGCCATATGTTTTAAAACATTACTGTCTTCATTCCACCGTATGACAGTTTTATGTTTGAACTCATTTTTTAACAATTTATGATGAATATGATTCTGTTGCTTCTTAAAAATTATGTTTTTATACAATTTAGCCTGATGCCCTAAATAGCACTTATACCAGCACTGATGCTGAGGTCTAGTCATTTTGATCATCAGCATCAGTCACTGTAGGGCAACTCCAAAGTAGGTAGGTTTTGTGCAGCTCATATTGGTTCAGTAATGTGTCACACAAGGAATCTGAACAAAAGCCCAGCTTTCCAGTATCTGTGGTTAAGGCAGACTCAGGCTGGGAACAGATTTGAAGTGCAATTCTGATAACTCGTATCAGAGAAGGAAAACAGTGAATGTTCACTGTTTTCAATGATAACAGTCAACTTTTTCTTTCTGAATTAATTTTGAGTTTGAAATTTTGTTTGGACTTCAGTAAGTCCAAATACCATACATATTTTTATTCTGGTTCTTCAAGGTCCATTAGGACCTTTGGTATATAGTTCGATAGTTTTTTTTTTTGTTGTGGTTTTGTTATATTGGGTTGATTTGTTACTTGTTCTTCCCTTACAGAAGAGTATGTGCATTTCCTATATCAGTTGATGTTTGCAAAGATGTATCATTTTAAAAAATCAAGATTAATTGGTTTTGTTTGAGGGTTTTGATAAACATGTAATCTAGATGTTAATAAAGAACAGTGAGCCATGAGGGTTGCTGTATACTTCTCTGTGGATGATGTTTTTTAAGACAACATATTTCAATTAGCTATTAAAATGCTTTGTTGGTAGCTTGAAGAGCATATACCATGAACTCTTGAAAATCTTTCATCATTGTACTCATTAAATTATGTTTAAAGATCAGGCCATGTTATCTTGACAGTGACATCAATGAGGGATTTACATGGTTGAAGCAAGCAACATCTGAGTCTAAATCATCCCAACTAAAAGGGTAGATTGGTGTGAGGGTAGTTGAAAAAAACTCCTCTTAGGCTTATTACACTGTGAGGTCAATCTTATATTGCTTGACTCAAGCAGATTCTTAAATGAAGTCCAAGAAATTTAATGGAGAGACTTCCATCTGGGGCCATTGGGTATTTCTGGATTCTATATCATGGAGAGGGTTTAAGTGGCTTAGTGAGCTTTGAGTATGCAAAATGTATATGCCTAAACCTATATTAACATACCGTTGTATTTCACCACTTTTCGTGTAAACATCTTTTCAAATTAGAGCCAGCAGATGACCTTCCTTAGCTGAAAACCTTTAAGAAACTTCTGACCCGAAGTTTCTTTTTCTTAGCTCAGTGTTTGTTGTGTGGAAAACAAGACAATGTTTTGCGAGGTGAATGGCGTATATTCCATGTGAATGATTATGCGGTTGTTCTATAGAGAACATTTTCTGTGGATTCAGCCTAATGAAACATATGCTTCCTATTATATCAAATACATTTTTTAACAATAACCATTTCATCATTATGAAAACGTTTAGATGTTTGCTTTATAATTTATATCCTTCTTTCAAATGTCACCTCTTAAAACTCATAATCATTTTATGAAAAAATATTTCAGCTCTTTTAATAATTATCGCTGAAAACAAAGGAAACTCAGTCATATGTATTCCATCCCAAACTGTGTTTGACCTCTTTCAGAACTAATAGATTATTTTTTATAAGAATAAATAAATAAATATATACGTGTAACATTCATCTACTACTCAATTCCATTATTCTTCCTTAATTGCCTTCTGCAGTTGTTCTGTCTGTGTCTGCCTTTCTGTCTTTCTCTGCTAGTAAAATAATCTAGGAGTCTATTAAGCAGAAGAGAAATGAAGCATACAAAGGACAGAAGTACGCTCTGGCTTTCTTTGTCTGTAAAGTAGTTGACAAGTGGGATATGCAGGGCAGGAGTGAAGCACATACTGGAATAGTGTGTGAGACCTGGGAGTTTTCACTTCATACTTAGGAAGAAAGGTAAATTATGCTTTAGGATTTGCAAGTTTCTCTTTTCTGGCATGAGTCCTCAGGGTTTCAGATAGGAGGTTCAGGAATATGCATTTTGTATTTTTCCCTCCTTCATTTCTTTATTCTTGTAGGTCTTAGTTCCCACTTTACTCAAAGGGCAATGGGTCAAGACTTTCCAATTTCCTTTCTACTTTGACTTTTGTCTTCACTACAGTTGACTGCAAAACAACTTTGTTGTGGTCTCACCAGTGCTGAGAACAGGGAGACAATCCCACCCCAGCCCCACTGGCCACACTACTTCTGATGCAGGCCAGGATGCCACCGGCCTTCTTGGCCACCTGGGCACACTACTGGCTCACGTTCAGCCAGTTGCCTACCAGCACCCCCAGGTCCCTTTCCACTGGGCAGCTTTCCAGCCACTCTTCTCCCAGCCTGTACGGCTGTATTGGGTTGTTTTGACCCAAGTAAGCACCCAGGCTGAAAGCCATGCCACTGGACTCAGCCCATTGATGTAGCCTATGCAGATCCCTCTGCAGAGCCTTCCTACCCTCAAGGTATCAGCTGCAAACTTACTGAGAGTGTGCTCAATCTCCTCATCCGGTTCATTAATAAAAATGTTAAACAAAACTGTCCCCAGTACCGAGCCCTAGGGAATGCCACTGCTGTCTGGGTTGTCTGATTGTAGGGGAACACCCTCAGTGAAACATACTGCATCAAACGTTTGTCTTTCCCTGGAAAGTGAAAGATACTGTAGTAGAGATCCATTGTTACTTTTAAATAGCATCTTATACCTACCAGTCCTATGCACAACAGAAATCCTTCATTATGCGAATAGTTCTGCAGATTCAGTAGCACTGATTACGTAATAGAACCCGCTTACCTGAACAGAGTTCGAGGTAAGGTACGTAAATTTTTCCTTTGCCAAATAACAGAAGTAGGAACTTACATGAAATGAATTTGGACTCAGTCCTCCCTTGCTTCCCAGACTTCTCTATGCTTGTCTACACTCAGTAGCTGCAACAGTAATGCATTTAGCATGAGTACAGCATTAAACACTGAAAAATGATACTCATTTGCAGCTGATCCTCAGTCCTGCTTTTACTCTACCTGACACAGATGTGTTTGCCCAGATAGGAGGGACAAATTGTAGCAGGCATTAAGTAACAGCTATCTTCTTGATTCTTAGACTAGATCTGTGCTATCAGTTAGGCTTAGTGATGCTTAGTGATGTTCTTTTCAGCTTAAGAATGCCCAAATGCTTTACCCCAAGGCAACATGATGAACAATTATTATATGCCAAATCCCCCATTTCTGGTGTGACTTTGTCAACATACATTGAATAAATGACATAATCTTTATAATGTCCTTCTTTCAGTGTCCTTTACCCTTTAATCAGTGTTACTGGGGGACTGAGAAGCTGGTTTGGCAGAGCTCTTTTTATAATTTGATATAGATCTGAATTCAGCAGATATGCTCACCATGGCTATTCTGGTTACTCTAGTCAATTTTAACATAATAAGGAATTGACTCCCAGTACCTTTCATTAGCTTTGTAGCATTGCTGAGTTCTGTATATTGCAAAATAGATAATTAGACAGGGAAAATCTTAGAATACTGATAAAAAAAAACACATTAAATTGTGTGGACAAATGTTGATCATTATCCGGAGTCTTTAAAATGTAAATGTGTGAGTTAGATACAGCATGTCAAAAATGCTTCTGAGCACTTTCTAAGCACACCTGATAAACACTTTAGGAAGAATTTATCATATGGGAGAGAAGAGAATTCCAATTATTTGTGCAAGTTACAGACTGGGAGATAAGGAGTATAGGGAAAAAAAAAAAAAAAAAAAAGGAGTAAAATATGTGTTTTCCCTTTTTAATACAATTTGTTGTGGCTAGAAAGAATTTGGGGTTTCTGGATACTGCAAGAGGTTAGTGCTTTTCGGTTTTGTATTGGGGTATTATAAATAGGTGAGATGTATAAACATAAAACCAAACTAAAAATCACATGGTGAAAGATTACCCATTGATTCTTTATTTCAAATTTCTAAAATATTTATAAAAATATTAAGGTCTACATATGTAGGTGCTGTTATGAGTCATTTGTATTTACCATATCAGTGTTTCTGTAATTTACCAGTCCATTGGAACAATTTAGTACAGGTGAAACACATTCTGTTACAGCAATTTCTCACCAGTGTGAATATTAAAGTAGTATGAAACTCAACAATAGAATTAGTCCAGTGGGAAAAATGGTAAATCAGACTCAGGGTAGAACAGTCCATTCTATGCTTTACATATTCTCTGTTGAAGCTGGTATGAAAAGTAATCAAGAATAATATGCAACTTCATTCCACCTTTCACTGAAAGACTGTGGCATATTTGGCAGAATGTCTCCCAAGACTTTGTGAAAATGTGGTACTCGTAGCCGCCCATTATCCTGCTTCACATTATAAGCAAATATAAGTAAAAAGAAGTCAGGACATTTCCAAACTTGCACAAAGCATGATCTGGAATCTTGAGACCAGATTTATCCTCCGCTTGAATTACATCAGAATAAATTTGGCTTTCATTTTGTTCTTGGTTTAACTTGAGACTCTGGAAATGTTGAATCGCTGGAAATGTTTTCAAGTCTGAGTCTCAGTAATCACTTCACTAATAATTAACACAATTGAGAGAGTTTTACGAGAAGACAGTTAAAATTATTGCATAGATTTAAGTTACACAGAATCATTCCCAACCAAACAAAGCTTTTAGCATATCAGTTAAGGATGGTAATGTCCTATGCATAGACAATGTACTTGCTAACGTCTGCTCTGATGATGGATTTTATAATTTGGTTAAATGAAGATTGGGAAATCAGTCCACATAAAGGCATTTTCTTCAGCAGCATGTATCTTAATTTTTGAAATTCAATAGCAGCAGAAGAAAACAAGTTCTTGATATGTCCTTGTATACATCCAATAGGAAGGATTGTATTGCTTTAGAGGCAAAAAATTGTACCAACAGACAGTGTTACACAGTCAAACTGTTCATTATTTATCTATGGCCTAACATCTAACATTTGATGAATGAATTTACAACAAAATAAGGTTACTGGAGGTTGTTAAATTGTTTCATGTGGTTAGGACAGCTGTAGGCAATCTGTATAGGATCTTCTGCTATTAGAAACCTATACATGTTTAGGCAGCATATATTTCATTTATGATCTGCCAGAAAATATATTAAAACTGAAGATCACTATATGAATATTCCTCTATGACTGTTTACAACATAAGAGGAATTTCCCAAGACTTAAAGTAACCACAGTCATCTCATCTGAACATTTCATGAAAATTAAGTCTGTCTGTCTTGAATGTGTCTTCTACATTCAAAAAAAGGTCACTTAATATAGATTGTATCACCCAGTTTGACCTGCTCTTAAATTCAGAAAAAAGCCTTTACATGTCTTGTACCCACGTGTAAGATCTCTGGTTTTCTTAAAGCATTGATTCAAGGCTTTGAGTTTTAGTCTTTTAACCATCGAAGCCAGAACTGATTATCATGGTTCCAGCTCTCCACATGGTGTTAAATGGAAATAAAAGTAGTCTGGGCTCAACTCATATGACAATCAGATAAATATGAAACAGTCCCAAAAATCAAGCTCTCTCTCGCCCGTCTTCCTCCAACTCCCCATAAGAGGTTTTCCAGACTTACGCTGATCCTTTCAGTTCTGCCACTCTTTAGCTTTGCATCTGTTGTCAATTATTTTGTCTTTGTCAGCTGTTCAAACAGAATCTAAAAATACACTAAAATATCCACTTGCAAACCTTTTTGCAAAGAAAGAGCCAGAAGGTTTTTGACAATGGTTAGCTCATCATTTATTCCAAACCCAGGAATGAGCCTCCATCTTTCTTTCCTGTCCTGAAATCCTTATAAGTGAAAACATGATCTGACAGACAGTCTTGGAGGTTTGAAGTGCATGTGAGTAGAGAAGGCTTCTGACTTACATGGATATGCATAGGCAGAACTGTTTAATGTGAGAAACACTGAGCTCCTTACCGATAAAAAATGTAACCAAGCTGAAGTAGCTCGGAATTTTAAGGATTTGCTAAGGACAGAAAAAAGTAATTTTTGCCCATTTCTGGTGAGCTTATTTGAAGCAGAACATCATATTTCTGTCATAAAAACATTATTTATAAACTAATTCCTATGCCACGACTTGCCAGAAACTATTTTGACATCCAGAGAGCTCAGGATCCCGAAAGAAACCCATTAAATCATGCCATCTCGAGGGGCTGTGGTGCAGTTTTAGTTACAGTCCACAAGATGGTACAAAAATGAGAGCTTGCTTTGCTCACCTGGGAGTTTGAACAACTATTGTATTTCCACATGCACGTATGTTTAGGACTAACAGTTAAATGTGTTATATTTGTTTGTATTTGGCTCTTAGCAGTACATAGGCTGTGTGTTTCTGTAAAGATAGTAATTAGAAAATCATACCGCTACTGTTGTGCACTTGCTTTAAAATTATGTGATTATTATTAACTGTGGTGCAAAATCACCATACTTATATACTCACTTCCTTCAGTGTAAATAAAAACTGAATTCATCTGACAAATGAACCCTCAGTCCAGTGGACATTTAAGCTTTAAAGTCCATGAAAGTATTTGTTTGCTTGCATTTAAGTATACATTCAAATATATTGGGGACTATGAACTGACTTCAAAAAATGTAAATTCACACAAAAAAGCTGTGTCTAGTCTTGGTTAACTCCAGCTCACTGTGCTATGAAGTTGCCAGAGCAGCTTTTAACCAGAATACTGCAAAAACAAATATATAAAAATGAAGTCTTGTAGCATCTTCAGAATAATTAGCAGTAATATCACAACCACTCTAGTTTAAGGTATAGATTTTCTTATGTTCCCCCAACATACTGTTAGATGCTACTTTTCACTGCCCTTCTTAGCAATTCCAGCAGCAACTCAAAGTAGAACTTTCATATCCATGAGAAAAGTAATGCTTGTTACTGATCAGCTGGACCAGAAGGAATAGGCAGAAGTACAATATCAGAATGTTAAGCAAAACAAGGATACATTACATTAATGTGGAGATGTTAACTACATTACTTTGCTTTCATACATTCATCTACTATGTTCATGCTGCAGATTTAGATGGGGCAAGGAGGGCTCTCTTTGCTATACACCAATCTCAGCTGAAGATGGAACAAAAATCACCTTTTACTGATGTCAGTCATAAGAGCTTTGCTTATCTATTTGAAAATGCCATGCCTACCATGCCAACTGAGACAGCACAGACACACTGAGGGTGATGATACAGGACCCCTTCCCCCGTGCCTGGCTACTGCGAGAGCTCATGTGGCCCACGTGAGAGCAAGTGACTTCCTAACACTGGAGCATTCCTGATTGCATGTAATGCCATGCATATTCTACTCCTCTTGCTGAAATTTATTTGCCATTGTGTAACAGAGGATGCCTGCAGTTGGGTTACAAAACAGAAGGAGTTGTCAGATGGCTGTTAGAAGGGCGGAAGCCACTTCCTTCTTAAGTCTGTCAGGAAAAGCAGCAGAAATGCCTGAGGCCGGACAGAATGTTCTGTGGGGCTGATCTGGCTTGCAGACCATGTTTTAGCCACTAACTGTTGCATTTCATTTATTATCCTACTAAGTTATGCTTATATTCATGCTTTTATTCTTATCCTAATACTTCTGAGTTCAGCTTCTTGCTTAGGAAAAACAACACTGCATAGGTCTATGGATTCTGCACATAAGAATCCATCACATTATTTTGTTCTTTTTAAAATGTCATATCCTAGCATAACAAATAGGTTCCCATACTAAGAGTGAGCTAGTTTTACTTAGTATCCAGGTGGTCATCATTATTACAAATTCATTTTATTCAAAGAAAACCCCCATTGCCATGCATATTGCTAGTGCAGTATTTATTGGAATTATATTTCCAGTTATGCATGTATGAGATTTTTGCTCAATTTGCTTCAAGAATTTTTTGTTTTGCAAGTTCACACAAATCACTAGAAATGGCTTGCCTAAAACATTAATCAGAAGGGAAATGGTGATAACAGATGAATGCTTTTATAAACCTAGCTGGGGACAAAATCAGCTACACATCTACTAATGAGAATGCTATCAGATGGTACCAAATAACTGCCCCTTCATAACAAAGTAGGGTCACTGCCTGTGAGGCATTCTCCCCCTCACATCATCCTTTTATATTCTATGAGACCTTAGCAGGTAGGATGAGTTGTAACATATAATATCATTCCAGTCAAAGAAAAGACCAACAGTTTAGGTCTTGAAGACCTAGAGATACAGAAGACAACATTTTAAGAAGTATTTAATGACACAGTTTTGAAGGCCCAGCTTTGAAAGGCATATAAAACCGCTGTTACAGAACTAACAGTATTTTCAGAACCAATGATGGCATCTAATACAGAGAAATTAGGAAACTGGGCACTTATAGAATCATACTACCTATGTAACTGCAGTTTCAGGTCCTTAAGTTCCTTAAACATCTGCCTTTAAGTGAACTGGGAACTAAAGTGATCCTGGTTTTCACAAGAGCTTACACTCCAAAATCACTCAGATGAAGCCATATGACAATAAAGAGTGTTAAAGAAAACAGAAATACAGTCTGATGCATTCTCAGCAGGATATATAAAGAAGCCTAAACAGGCTATAACTATAACTATACTGAATTTCTGTTTGGGTAGGTACTGTGGAAAAAAAAAAAAAAGCTTGATTCATGAAGGCTTTATTATCTGTATTTTCAGTTTGCTGCCTTTGTTTTTTCACTTTCACTTTTTCATTTTACTTTGAACTCAGTTTATGTACACTATTTCAAAATTTTCAGTAGATTTCATTTTGAAGTGGAAGTTCAGTTGTCATGCACAAATCTCTAAGAATATACATGTGTCAAGACAGAGTCTGAAGAATCAAATACCCTTTAGATCACAGCACAATCTTATCTAAACCTGAGTCCAATGGAAATCAAGCAGAAAGCTGCATAAAGCTGGACTCATTAATGGTACAGGTTTTCAGAGACGACTTAAATCTTGCTACATTGCAAAAACCAGTTCAGTTTGTACAAGAGTTCAAACCAAATACAGGCTGTTACCATTTTCAGTCATCTGGAAAGGAAAATGCTCTTAATGCAATCCCAGTAAAGGATATTCTCTCGAGTTTTCTTGTTCAAGCTACTGTAGCTTGTTTACCTTTCCAAAAGAAGCTGTGTGAAATGTTTCACATATGAAGTCAAACCTGTAGAGAAGTTTAAGGTAGGACTTCTTTTGTATTTTGATGTGTTTTGGTAAAACTTAACACTTTAACAGTAGGAACTCCTGGATCCTGCTCCCTTTTCTCCTACGTGTGCTAGTTACTGTGAGAAGCGTTACACTTGCAAGGCATTTATACTATGAAAATCAAAAGAAAACTATCCAGCAGGTCAAGGCGTGGAAAACAGTAACAAACACCTGCTGCTTCTACATATGGATAGATTTTTCACTTAAGTGGAAATCACTTAGCTGAGAATCAAAGCACTGGTCGAAAGCGTGTCAAAGCAGTTAAAACCAGAAAGGCTCATAGAAATGTTTTATGAGAAAGCATGTAGCTTAAAGTGTTGAACTTTCACAGATAAATGTGCAGAATTAGTTAGCTATTTTGTCTCTTTCATTTGCTAATCAATTTTCCCCACTACCAGCCTATGACAACTAGTAGGCCTGCACATTTGTTTCATATGGTCAAAGAATGTTTAACCCCCTACTGACCCCCTAGTGTTTGCTCTCCTTCCCTCAAGGCACGGAAGACTTTAAAGCAGAAAACTGATGAATGAAAAGAATTAATCTCTTGGGGGCTTTTGTCATGAAAGCTTGAAAGGGGATCAGAACAATCTGACATGTTGACAGCTGAAGTCAAGAGGAAAATTATGATATAACACAGCAAGTCAAAAATGTTATGTGCCATTGTATCCAAAAGGCAAACAAAGTATACATAGCGCCTTATTTCTTTTTTGATTGCTTTTGCTACTGGTAACAACAGTAAATTCTATACTGGATCCAGCAGTTTTGGTTCATAGCGGCAGTCCTTTGAAAAAATGGAATGGAATTCACTCCTGCTTTCTAAGAATAAGCTTTCGAGCTGCTCAGAGATGGGGGTAACATGTAAATGAGCATCTTCTGGCTCGTGTCTTTTCCCTTTTATAGTCTGTGATGGATCCAGTTGCAGCTACTACTCAGGACAATTTTGTTTGTGCTTTGTCCTGTTCTGACTAGCTTCCTTTGTTTGGAAGTTATAAGGTTTCAATGTGATAGATTTCAAATTTCCTCCCTGAATACAGAGTCCCCAACTCCCTGTGCCAATGGTGATGTAGTTTGCTGTATGAGCTTGATTTTTATTAATATACTGTTGCTCAAATACGTTTTCAGCTGTTTTTACTACTAACTTGAATTAATGATTCTAGCAACCCTAGAAATGAACAAGACCAGAAGGAATTTGTAAATTAAATGAGATTAAAAGGTTTTGGACATGAAAAATGAAAAAACAAACAAACAAACAAACAAACAAAAAACCAGACAATCAATCAAACAAACAAACAAACAAAAAGGTTGTGTACATTTGCATTCAAAGGTGACAGCCGTATTTTTTTTGTCTTGTCTTTGTTGTAGGCTCTTGAAATGATTGTTAGAATGAACAAAAAGGTATAAAGTATAAAGGTATAAACTACAGCAAAAATAACACAATTTTGGTCCTTCTGTGCTTCTTCCTTTTCACTCTGCTCAGCATGGAGGGCTAGCATGGCCACAGCTATGTTCAACAGCTACTGGTCAGTGATCCCAAATCCAGATATATTTTCACAGCGGTATTTTAAATCTGTGGCTGAATTCCTGGGTAGCGTAATTTTAGTAGTCTCCTGAGCTCTCAGCTGGCTTTGCCAGCTAGGGCAAATTGAGAGACATTGCTCTGAGTTTCCAAATTATACGACAGTGAGCCAACGTGAATTTTTGCTTATGATTCTGGTAGATGAGTTTCTATTTGCAGGCGACTATGTGAGAATAAAGCCTCTACTTTATTAATGGGGTGGCCTGCTTGCCAAGTGAGCTGGGGAGGCCACGCAGCCCCGTGACTGCAGTGTAGGAGCAGAACTATGCAGGACCATGCAGAATGACACAGAACCACACAGAATGACACAGAACCACACAGGACCATGCAGAACCACATAGGACCATGCAGAGCTGCGTCCTGGCTTTCATTTCTGCATGACACTTTGGCCTTCCAGAAATGAAAGAACTGTCAGTAATATGTAGCGATACCATGGTCATTGCAAGGCAAGTCTCTGAGAAACCATGGAAAAGACTGCCCTCTTCCACTGGAAGA
Organism: Nettapus auritus; assembly: GCA_011076525.1. Taxonomy (NCBI): domain Eukaryota; kingdom Metazoa; phylum Chordata; class Aves; order Anseriformes; family Anatidae; genus Nettapus; species Nettapus auritus. The sequence goes on from CM021775.1 coordinate 6,518,519, forward strand.
TGCTTGGGTGAGGGCAGTGCTACCTGCTCGCATCCCCGGGGAGCCCGCCGGGGTGCTGGGCCGTGTGTCCTTCTGGCCAGCAGGTGTCCCCATTGCCCCAAAGAAATTGAGCTGACAGCGTATTTAACTTGATTTAATTAAGTTAAAACGCTACTTAACAATAGGAATTAAGCAGCTCACTGTGAAAGAAGAGAGTTCAGAGTGCTCACATTTCTGCTCAGACATTGCTGCCTATAACTGACACCGGTTATCGTAGCTAGCTAAACAATGATACAAGGAGCTCACACAGGGGGAAGTATTTTGGAAATAAGAGCAATGGTCAGTGAACAGTGAACCTCCCAGTCTAATCTTGGGCTGAATTTGAAGACTCATACATCCTTGAATATATATTCCCAGACATATATCGAAGGAGAAAACTGAAATCAGCAAAATGGGATAAGCTTTTAAATTTTCGTTTAGTAAGACAGATGAAAAGAGTCTAGAGTTCATCAGCTGAAATCTGGTCTTTGAATTTTCTGTCTTGAAATACAGATTTTTTGCCTTCTAAAAGCTATTGAAGAGGTGATAACTATTTGCTTTTGAAGTACAGTTTAAAATCAGTTTATAATTTGTTCTTTTTTGTAAAGCAAAACACGTAGACTTGGACTATAACCCTGCAATCATCATGAAGAAGGGCACCACAAATATCTCTATTGCGTTAAAAGCCCAGTTCACGCTCTGGCCACATAGCATAGTGTCTAATCACCTCCCCTAGTCACAGGGGAGGTGATTAGACAGGGTGCAGTGAAGTAGGTGACTCACATGGTGAGTAAAACTGGTGGATAGCTTGGACATTTTCAACCAAGATGTTTACTAACAAAATTAAGCAAATTTTTTCAGAGTTGCTAAAGAAGTTTTCACAAAATTAAAAAGTTGTACTCAAAGTAGGTAGTATGCTTAAGATAACCTTTTATGATGAAAGGTCATTAAAAACCCAGGACTTCAGTGGAGTTCTCGAGGCTCAGTGGAGCATAAATTTGTGTTCTAAAATGACCCTGCTTTTTATGCTTTTGACCTTCTTTAATGACTTAAAGTGATACAGCTGTAGCTCAGGATTCATTACAAGTAAAGGTGAAGAACATAGCAATGCACGTACTAATATTTACATTTTTGTGTGCAAAGTTCACACATTTGTAACTTGATAAGGACTTTAACATTTGCCCCAGTTTTAGGTAAGAATACTGTGATCAGGCTGGAGTTAATGGGATCAGATGTTGGTCAATAATATGTCTTCAATATTTGTTGACAAGATTAAAATGATAAATGTATTTGTGTTAGCTGCAGCTGAGCCAGATAGCTATATGTGAATTGAATTGACATTTACTGAAATTTTAGGATAGTTGGAGTATAATTTAATAATACCAAATACTAAAAATATCTAGCATTTTACTCTAATGCTGCTGAAAAAAATGGTACACATAACTGCCTGGAAGGTATATCACAGAAATTGTCTCATGTGTTTTAAGCAGAGTATTGGTTTCTTGTATGCACACTCAAATGCTACTGACAAGTGCTGCTTTCCTTCCAGAGTTACTTAATATGTCACTTCTTAACTGGTTGCACTAGATATGAATCACATACATTGGTCCTTAGCTTCTGGAGCTCAGACCATCATCTGTTATATTATCCTTCCCGTTTGAGTGTATTTGGCTAAGAAAATGAGCACTGCAAGTCAGAAAGCGATCCGTTTTCTTTTTCCAGTACTCTGGCCTCTACTTCAGTTGTATCATTCTCATGCTGTCAGGTGAGATCATTATTACATGTCTTGTCCTGGACAGTTATTCTTATTTGGGGTGTGTAGGTTTTGAAGCAATCAATCAGAGGTCAGATTTGGTCAGGGTGGGACCTTTTCCAAATTACTCCTGGAAAAGGTGGGACCAGTTCCTGAGGCAGCATGCTGTGACTGGAAAAAATTATTTGGTGAAAAGCTGTAACATTTCACTGATCTTTTATTATGCAGCACTCTGTAAGAAAGCCTGAGAACAGACAGGCTGAAAAGTAAAAAGTGAGCAAATGTCTTAATGGGAATCCATCAAAGTCAGCTCTTCATTTGGAATGTTAAGTTGAAGCAAGTCTGGATCTCTTCTCAATAAATACAATGACTTTCTGATAATATGATCAGAGTTATGATTGAATTAGGGAGACTCTTTTAAATTATTCTTCACCAAGTGGGCCTAAATCACAGTCCTCAGTCCATTGCTGTGGAAGTTTCACATCAAACCCAGCTCTGGATCTGCCTTTTCCTCCTGGAAATCCATCTTGGTCAATAGATCAAACCTTAGTTGAAGTAAAAGTAAAGCTAACTAGCATCCTAATTAAAGCAGTTCATCTTGCTTTGTCTTTATTAGTTGCAGGATGTAACATGCTGTATTTAAGCAGTGAACACTACTACAGATCATAAGGGGATGGTACTTAAGAACAAGTGCAAACCTATAAATGATGGAGGACGCCCTTACCTATATGAAAGGCAGTTTTAAAGGTTTGGGTTTTCTGAAACAGAAGAAATACTGAAATAATACGTTAAGTCAGTGCACTTTCATTACAGACTAGTTGTTACTGGTAATTGTGTTGCATATACACTTTAGACATTGGCCTCATGTCTCAGACGTTCAGCATACCAAAAGCCTGGTTGCTTAGCAGTGAACGCTAAGTGACATATTAAGTTCAACCGAATGTCAGTCATTGCAATGATGTCATGTTGTCCAAAACCCATTAATTGCTTCGAAAATTCCCACAGTAACTGAAAATCTCAGATTATCTGCCTGATTTAATGGGAGCCCTGTAATTGAATGATGGCTCCCATGCTGCTGTTTTGTACCCTATGTACTTTACATACATATTTTTATAGGGAAATGCAGGTGGCAAACACTGGTTTTAATTTATCTCTACTCATCTTAGAATCACTGCCAATTTTAATGTTATCATTAAGAATAATTCTACTAATAACATTAAATGTGAAAGGCCATATTCCCCACAGTACACCTTAGAAACTAATATCCTGTATGAGTGATATGCAAAGGTTTTGGTGGAATTACATGGCTGAGAGTTGGAGGGTCTGTGCCAAAAACTCTCATTGCTGCTTTAGCAATGTTCAGGATTCCATGGGTTGAGTTAATTATTGTAATATCTTCTACTCTGTCCTTTTTTTTTTTTTTTTTTTTTTCCTTTCTTCCTCTGGTCAGAAATGTAGAAAGTCAGAGAGCTTTTAAGTACATTTGTGCACTAAGTTACCAGGCTGTAGTTAAATTCCAGAACGGTGCTTGGGGCTTCGTGTTTGTAAACCAAGCATGGGAGGTGAGGTCTTTCGTAATGACAAACGCAGGATATAGACCAGCTCGCAGGTCCTTTTTGCTTGCTCTAAACCACTCTCTAGGCCTTCTGGAAGAAATGGGGCAGAACCCTTGTTTGGTGATTTCAGTGGCCAGTCTTCCCTTTTATGTTGGCTCACAAATCATCAGCAGTTTGTGTATTTTACATGATCTGACCTCAGTGGCTGTATTTTATCAGGTAGCACCTAAGTACAAGAAAAGAGCTCCAAATTCGTAGTATGAGACCTGAGAAAATAGTTCCAAGTGCATAATATCACTGGCATAGCCTGTCTCTTTACTGATGGAAACTTTGCAAACACTTTGCAATCTCCTTAATTTTTCTGAAGCAAGAGATTGTAGAGATTCTTCTTTCATTTTAATGGATAAATCTTGAACGATTTGCTACTGTGAACCAATTATAAATATTCAGATTTGGGTTATGTTACTTGAAGTTTTTTTGCAATGCTGCTATGGTGTATTTGATTTGTAGGGAGCAAGTATGAGAAAGAAAGAGAGAGGCAGAGAAAGAGAGAGAAAGAAAAAGAAAGACAAAGAAAGAGAAAGAAAGAGAAAGAAAGAAAGATTATATCCTGTTCAGACTTTTTATGATTAATGATCAGGCCAAAGTTTTGTTGGTAAGAAAAAAATATGAAATTGTCTGGTCTATCAATCAAATTTCAGAGAAGAAAGACATGTCTGAAGCTGCTGGAAAAGAAAGCATGATTCACTGGATTGTGAAATTAGACATATCTGCACTTTCTCTTTACCAAAGAGATGTATACTCATAAAAAAAGAATTCTCTGTTGCTTTGCAACTCTACATACTGGCAGCAATAGATGACCTGATGCATCTTTAGTTATGTTTCTAATTTGCCCTCATTTCAGTCTGTTATTCTTCACACGTGTACAGGGCATGTTAAACAGAAATCTCAGAAACTGGCTGATCTGTGTGCAGTCAGCAGGTTTTGGAAGGCAATTTCTAGAAACTTTATTTTTTGTGGTACCCCATAACAGAATGGTAGGAACAGATGGAGAAGCGATAGAGTATTTCTTTATTTATTCAGTCAACTGGCATCTTTCACAAAAAGACAAACTCAACATTTGCCAGGCTGGCTTTATATATCTCAAAACATCAAAAGTGTGTATCGTGGAGAATATTAGATTCTATGCAATTAAAAATGTATCTTTCGTTCTCTGTTCTTCCTTTGAGGAAGAATGTGTGCCTTAAAAACAAAAAAGAGAGAGAGAGAGAAGGATGTGTAATGGATTGGGTCAGTCTTACATAGCTTATATAGGGCTTAAACAAAATCATGTATTAGGTCTAATACATGTCATAGCATCATCATTAGAAAGAAAAAATAAATCTAAACTCCAGAAATATATACAATTAAAAACCACAGAATGACAGATGGATTGTGGTTGGAAGGGACCTCTGGAGATCATCTGGTTCGAGCCCCCTGCCAAGCAGGGTGACCTTGCACACGATGCACAGGATAGCATCCAGGCAGGTTTTGAGTACCTCCAGAGAAGGATACTTCACAGTGAAGGAGACTTCACTCTCTGGGCAGCCTGTTCTGGTGCTCTGTCACCCTCACAGTAAAGAAGCATTGTCACACAAGCGTAACCCAATTACAAGAAGCACTTGGCTATTTGAAAACTCAGATAACTGAACATTTGGTGAAGTTTCTGAGGCACAATAAAACCCAAATTCCATTTATCTAAGTTCAGCTAAGTCTTTTGGAATCAGGGGAGTGATTCTGGCTTTGTTATACCTAAGAATTGGTCAGTGGGATGTATTTAGGGCAAGAGGAATGCCCCAAAATGCTGAATGTAGAAGTTAAGGCCACTGGGGCATATCATTATCCGCTTTACATTATAGAATGGGCTGTGTAAATTACCTTCCTAGACTGGGGAACCAAAAGGCCTGCAGAAACCTGGCTGTCCAAGGCATCTTCTGCTTTTAGCAAGCTTATTTATTTGCAGCTTTTTGCTAACATTGCCATTTAAACTGACTACGAACCAAAACTATTGTGACTTGCCCCTCCCCAAAGGGGTATTGCCTTTCCTGGTGCACTAGCTTTGGAAATACAGTAGAAGAATGCAATATCCTTGAATTTGCAGTTCTCTGCCAGGAAAATCAGATTTCACTCCCAAATCTAAAAGTATCTCTTATTGTTAATAACAAACATGCATGCAGCACTTTGTATTTGCACCACACTTTACAAAATGGAATAAGACATTCTCCTTGTCCTGAATAATTTACAGGCTAAATAAACCAAACATGGAAAATTATATTTATCTATTTTAGGATAGTAATGCTTCCATTACTATAGACAGCTATCTTGATGTTTGCTTATAGTTGTTTTGTTGTTGTTGTTGTTGTTTTGCTGTTGTTTCTTAAAAATAGGCTGGATAATGCTATTATTCCTTATTATGGAATTCTGTATTATATAAATGCTTTATTCCCTAATTAGGGAAGAAAAGCACAGGAAGCTATTTGAGTGGCTGGAGTTCATACAAAAGCATATATAGCATATGAGGGACCTAAGCTGAGATGTTCTGGCAACCACACTGCTGTCTTGGCTAATAGATAAATGTATCACTTGATATCACGCAAAAGAAAGCAAAAGGGAAATAAGTGATTTTTCCTTTCAATTATGTGTTTGTTTGTTTCATTGATTGATTGTGTTTTTGTTTGTTTGTTTGTTCTTGGAAATCTTGCAAGCAAAGCCCACAAATTCTTTGCTCATTTTAGAACCTCATGAAACACCTGCCTTCAGAAGAAAATCCTGTAAAGTGACTACTCTTAGCATGAATATAGCTGGCTGTCAGACTTCTCAGTCATAAACTGGGTAGAAAAATGTAGAGGAATATGTGGAAAGATCATGTTATCACAAATCACAGAAACTGGAGGAATCACGGCTTAGGGCAAGTTTTAGAATATTTTAGATGCTTGTTGGTGTTTATTATTACACTCAGTGATTTTTTTCTCCACATCTTGGTAAATGCAAATCAGAGTTAATTTTCCTGAATACTGGCACGTTCTACACAACCACAGAAGGGTTCAAAGTTACAGAACTTGTTACCTAGGGAAATAGTTGCTGCTAGGGGCAGCAAAAATAAAATAAAATACAATAAAATAAAAACTTGAATTATCGAGCGTGCATTCATTTGCCTAAACCTCTCATGGTTGACGTCAGTAGCCTTAATGGAAGGGCAGTAACAAGTTGTTAGCAACTGGCTGCATCAAAGCATGATTTCTGAAGTCCAGTTCTGTGGAGTTGCAATCAAGAACACATGTAACATTCCCAACTAATTAACCAAGCAATGTTTTACTAACTTATCTCTATAAAGGAAAGCCAGGCTGTTGTAAACTTACACAGGGGAAAATAAGAAAGATGAGAATCTTTCTTGGCAAATCCCTTTAATAGACTGTTTTTGAAAGGGTCACTCTGGATGTTGATAGAAGAAAAATAGACTCATTTAATATAGAGATTTTAAGACTAATGTTTTAACCTCAAACTTTTATTTAGCAGCCAGAACCATAGAGCTGGATCATCTCGACATAGAAGAGTCTTTACATGTTTGAATGTCACAACATACATTTTTTTCTATAAGCTGTTGCTCTATCTTAAAAGTAGAATTCATCTGTTCTAGAGGCTGGGAAGTCTCTGCAAATTTTCACCTTAACTGTATTAATAGTCATATTTTTTTTCTTAGGGAATCTTTTGACTTAAGTAGCTCTCCTCTTCCTCTGTAAGTTCATCCACCATATATTTTATAGGCAGCAATCTAAGCAATTTCTTTTCTGCATTCTTCTACTAGCTTTTTCTGCTAACAGCTGATAGATTCTGCCTTGCACCAGCCACTCTTTTCCTTACTATAGTTTTCACTTAGAAAATTAGCTCAATAATCAGAAATTGGATGTTTTATTACAGTGGAGTTGGCTGTGGAGTCAACTAGGGAGATTTCTGTTCTCCATATAGGCCAACAGTTCTGGAGGCAGATTTTTTAAACTTCTGATTACAGCTGGCTATCATCCAGCTAGCTTTGAGTGTGGGCAAAGCAAGCATGTGTGTGCCTGCAAAATACCATGGAGACACCCTTTTGTGATTTTCTAGGATTGCCCTAGTTACAGCACATTCCTGCAGATCAGCTGAGGTCAAAAAACTGTGCTGAGGTCTTGATAAAACATTTTTCAATGGCAACAAGAAATAACTCAAGTAACTGACCCCGTAGAAATAATGAACCCAAATCCTATTGAAGTTGAGAGATCACGTTTAACTTCACAGGGCTTTGGAAAGACGCCTAAACAGTCTTCCACAGTTCTAATGCAGAGCCAGATCCAACCACATAAGTGTACTGTATGTTCTAATATTCCCCACCATTCTCATTTCCCTCCAAGCCAAAGAAGAGACCAAAACATAGTCTGCTAATTTTTCTGTGTGGATGCTCCCAAGTCTCTAGAAAGTGCACCTCAAATATACCAGGCTGATTTTTTTTTATAGGAAATTTGTTGAACTGTAGTTAACACTGAACTGTTTTCTTCCTGATGTGGATATCCTAAAGCCAAGATAAAAGCAATTATGCTTTTTCTCTTTCTATGGTTTATGCTTAATCCTGAATTCATACAAAGGATTTCTTTTGTTTTCCAGTTGTGAAGGTCTCTCATGTCACTTATAGCCATAGGGCACTCACAGTCTATTTCTGCTTTCAGCCACTACTGTTTTGGTTGTGTTTTAGTTTATAATTGCTTTCAAATGTGCATTGTAAACATGCATTCTTTTTAAAAAGTCATATTTTGAAAGGCTAAGTTAATTTAGAAGGAAGTTTCCCCAAAATGAACATACATTTTGGATGGCAAATAGTCAGACAACGTAGGAGAATACTGCACTTAATTAAAATCAAATCAAAGCCAATTAAATTTCCTCATCTAATAAATACCAAATATTCTAGTTTTCTTGAGCCAGAGTATTTGCAAAGACCCTAATTGGTGACTAATTAATAGAAAAAATGTTGACAAATTGCACAGAATAAAGACAAAAAAAGTAGACAGATTTGGGAAATAAATATTACTGAATGAGCCTAAAAAAAGAGAACATCTCTTTGGTGAACTTCTAACATGTTATTTTACCCACTACAATTTTAATGTGATCAAATACTTCTGTCAAAATAAAAAGATCCAGGGGATGGTTGGTTGAATGAAAATAATGGTAGGAATATCAGCTGTTTCATGCTAGCACTCTTGTTGCATCACATTCCATATTTAGCAAATAATCTTGCCTATGGTTTAATCCAGACTTTTAAATAGGTTGGCCCTATTTCCATTCCCATTCATTACCATGACATTGAGTTTGTGCAATTACAGCTAAATGTAGGAAGAAAGGCAGCGACAACCCTGTTAATTCTGTACGAGTCTTGTGTAACTAATACACCAGACATAGGGAAAAGAATGCTCTTGCTGAAGTCAAGTGTATAAATGCAGCCCATATTAAACATAAGAAAATCAACCCAGAGCCTCAACCTTGGGTTACAAATATAATAGAATCAAAGGACATACCAGGACTTCAGTGTTGTCAGTTACTTCCGTGACTTCAGACTTGTTGTTTTTATCGGTTATTTAACTCAGAAAGAAACAGGCATCAAGGCAGAAATCAGAGACAGCACATAACTTGCCCCAACTACCAGTTTCACAGCATCTAGAAGAGAATGGTCAAAGTGAACTGTTAAACACCTTTATGAGTTGTTTGTCTCAAATAAACATTAAGCATATCTCTGCTGACACTTATGCCTGTCAACTGAGCATCGGATACTGTAGTACTTCCTGAAGATGTTTGCTTGAACTAGGTGCAAAAAGTATTGCAGCAAAAGTAGAAGTTTAAGGCATATCTCTAAACTTTGCTTTTATCCAAAAAGTTTTATTTGAAAAAATTTTGTTTCCTACAGATTTTTGAGGATACCTTCATTTCCACATTTTTAAAATGATGTATTTTGTATAAAATACAAAATAAGAAATTTTTTTAAAAAAACAAAAAAACTAATTTATAAGCACAGGGACCAGTTAAGCAAGAGCAATAGAAGGAAGGATGGAGTTCACCCATTATAGTTTTTCCACTAAGCAGTTTCAACCTGTTCTGTATTGGCTTTCACTAGTCACAGCTTGTTTGTATACATTACACTGTACAAACTTAAGTGTATATGTATTTTTTTCACTTACATAAGAGTGTAGGTAAGCTTTTGTTAACCTTATGCTACTTCAGTTTTGAAATACAAGCTTTAAAGTATATTTTAACATAGGATTGAATGTGAGCCAATTTTATCTTGGAATTTACTGGAAAGGAGTATTATTTTTTAAATTGAGGTTTCCTGAAATGTGGTTTATTTTGCAAATTAAAAAGTAGAAAGCCACATTCTTGATCTTTTTAAGAATCAGATCTTATCAGAATTGTGTTTTCCTGTTGTAAATTCCCACATGTATAGAGAAATATCTTGCTTATGACATTAAATATTTCTACTAAGCATGTTTTAAATATTTTTAATATAGACATTTACATCCTTGAACTTTCATTTTGTATTTCTAATAGATCTTGTCAGGCAGAAGAAATCCATAAATATCATGTATTGTATGAGCTGTGTTTGGCTTCTGAATAGTTCTGACTCAGCACAGACTGTATAAAGCCAGTGATTATTGAAAATGTTCTGTTTTGTTGAGTGTGATGGAGGAACATGCCAAAATAAGCACAAACTGTACTGGCACAACTTAATAGTTTTCTGTTTGTATTTGTCACAAAAGTAACTGAATATTCTTCATTTCTGCATTAAAATTTACTTGGGTTGACCTGCTTCTGCAAGCAGGACAATTTCCATGTTCGTCTTTTGACATTCAGTTGTGGGGGTTTTGGTGCGTCTTTTCAATACCAATTTATGTGTAATCATATTTACATAACAGGAAAAAGTGTCTCCCTAGATATTTAAATTGAAAAAGCTAAACTCTATGTGAATATTGGAAAAAAATATGATGATATTCTTAACAGATGGTGACTGATGTGCTCACCAACTTGTACCATCACACTGATTCTACTTTGTTACAAAAATGTAGGCTGACATGCCGTGTTTTGAGTTTGTTCATTATTATTATTAGGTATGTACATTAAGTACATGCACTGAAATAAAAATTATTCCATAAAGTCATTTGACCATGTCGGTCAGTATATTTCATCTTCATTGGACTGACCTGCCTCTTGTACATGTGCACCTGTATGCATTACACTTGTAGCAAGCTCTTAAGCTTACTAAAGCTGTGAATATCCAGCAGAAGGTAATTTCCATATCACAGGAGACCCCACAGGCTCAAGAATGCAAAGTAAGGTAGCTGTCTGAAGGGAGCCTGTACATTCAGTATGCAAGGCAACCAGATGAATGAAAGTTGTGAAATAGGCTGTTTTGGCTAAGGATAGCACAGAGACTCTTCTTTCGGAAGAGTCTAACGTCCCTGTTCTGGGAACGGAATGGATGACCCCTCTCTTTTTATTAGGCTGTTTGCACATTTGTAAGATGCAAAGCAAGAAGGACTAAAGGTCATCTCTTGGTCTGTGGCCGTGTGGAATATAGACAATACACTAGTATTTGATATGGTTGATATTATTTAATTTTCTTCATACCACACATTTGGGTCAATTGTTTTATCAATCATCCTGAAATAGCTATTTGCAAGATTATAACATCCTTGGCCAGAGCAGTGAATAATGGCAGCTCTCACTTCCTGATTCTCTGCTCTCTTCATGCTAAAAGTAACTTGTTGGTCTCCATCTTGAACACCTTTTGATATATCAGGGAAATGTGCTGAAAAACTTCTGTACATTTCCTTCTTTACCATTTAGAGAAGTAGCAGAAATGCAAAAAATTTTCCCCAGCTCCCCAAATTGTAACCAAGTGGATACGGTGACAGTGTAGCGTAGTACTGGAGTCCACCTAGGATGAGCAGCAGCTTTGGCCTTCACCACATTTACCCAAGGCTTTCTAAACATAAAACATTCAAACAGCTGATGGTCTTCTGCTGATTCATTTGCTGGAAATTCCCTGTGATCTTAGGGTAGACCATTACTAGCCTGTTACTATAACAATTTTATATGCTCAGACTTCTGATACTTTCTCATTTCTCATATGAGTTGCCAGTAATGACATTGCATAATATTCCTATTAACTTGCTTTGTGTTCTGAATCCCATGTCTTTCTACTGTCTGAGTTAGAGTCCTTTTCAGACAAAAACAGGAAAAAAAAATGTTTATAGAGACTGTCTGCTAAGGGAAAGCTGCAGATTTCACACCCATCACTGGAGACTTAAGGCAGTCATAGCTCTGCGGAGAGAAGGTTATTTAAGTAAACCAGTTAAAGACAATCCATTTAATGACTTAGTGACTGCATGGCACAAGTTTGCTTCAAGATGTTCATCCAGGAACCAGGGCCAATTGAGATCCATACTATTGTTCTTTCCTACTGTAAGCTGAAGAGTTTCTGACAAAAATTCTAGGATGTGTTGCTTACAATAGCAGAGACCTTAACTCAAAGATCTAGGAGGTCTGTTCCAGTCCTTTGTTTCTGTGGAAAACCAAATTGTCGAGTTCAGAAGTTGGCTCTGTTTTTATTAAAGGAATGCAGAAGGTCTGTCTCTGTGAAGCTGCAGTGTTCTCTGGGGAGGCTTGGTGACAAATGCAGATATTTGTGCCACACTGAAGACATTGGGAAGTCATCTCAGATTATGTATGTGAGTGTCCTGGGAATGGCTTGTGCTGAAATCTGTGTAAAAGTAGCAGAGTGGAAAAAATCTGTTGGAAACAACCACTTAGCAATTATTTATAAAATGTGACTAGTGCAGCTGCTATTTTCAGTTTTTAGATACTACAGGTCGCATGTTATTTGTGACGAAGTTTCATGGCATTCTGTCTCAAAAAAAAAAAAAAAAAAAATTACTAAAAAATGGAATTGTGGTATGCACTAGAGCAAAAAGAATGAGCCTAGTCTTAGGAAAGAAGGCTGTATAATACAACTATGTACTTTACATCTGCACCCCTCTTCAGACAGTTACAGAAAATGGTGGGGGAAATGACAGATATCTCAAGATCATGTAGAGTTCAGTGTACTGCCTGTTTTGAGAAATTCAGCACAAATCAGTAAAAAGTGTGGTGAAATTACAAGATCTGACCTGTCCATCGTAGTAAGACTACTGTCCTAAAAAGGCTTGCCTTCCACAGTTTGCGTTGACTACCTAGAGAAGAGTTCTTTCCAAAAGTGCATCTCATGTTGTATGGGCTATGGAGTAATGGGTATGGGGTAGGGGATAGGGTGACTTAACACACAAGTTTGATGGAAGATAGCTGGTCAAGACCTTTGTGAATTTGCAAAGCCTGTTTCTACAGTACAGTTAGGGAAATGTTCAAAATGGACATAACACCTATTACCGCACAGCACCGCCACCTAGGTCTCTTAGATCACTGGTCACCCAGGGCAGGATGGAGAGCAACAGGATTAACAGACACTTGGAGGTTAGAAATCCACATGCTCTTGCAGTAAGAACTTCTTTTCATAAAGTTTTCTTTCAAGGCACAGCTCAAGTAGTTAGAAAAGGCTTGGCGATCCATTAGTGAGAAGAAGACCATGAGAAGTTTAGAAATTAAATGGTTTGGAATTTGACCCAGTGCTGAAACATATGCATCAAATAGCATTTCAAAGCTATGCTTGAAAACTCTGTGCAACTGCTTGGCTATCCTAAACTGTCTGAAACGATGCTACATTTCTTCATCTAGATATCTTAATCTCTGCCTTCTATGATAGTCATTTGCTGTAACCATCTGTTGCAGACTGCTTGTTTTCTTATCTTAGTACTTGCAGAATTGATAGATTGTTCTCCAGATCAATGAGGAATCAGTAGATTTGTGGACTTGTGCAATAATGCTAACATGTTTAGTCAAAACAGTTCACTAGGGTGGGATCCTAATGTCATAAAATTCTAATTATCAAATTAAGAGTTAGAAACTCAGTCAAAACCTTTCACAGAAAGCTAAAGAAAAAGGCTAGATGAAAGAAAATGAGTGACACTCCCCTGGGATATTTCAGCACAGCATCTGGATTCCTGTGACTTGCAACCAGAAACAAAGAGACTACAGTAATGTTAGAAAATCCAAATATTGCAGCTGGATCTAAAGGATTAAATTGTAGTGTTTCATTCGTGAGAAGAGAAGTATAGACTGAGAAATTTATGGGAAGAGCCATGAAGGCTGGGAGCTAAACAATGAGTAATAAAATGAACAATATCAGATCCTGTTAAAGCACTGATATCTGAAGATGCAGTGCAAACTCCCAACTGCTTCTTGAAGATTCACTGCTATTCTGAAGAGAAGCATTACTCTGATCACTGTCAAAACAGCCTGAGGACTTTTCGGCCCACAGTCTCGTCTTTGAAATGAAAGAGTGCTATAGTGGACTGACTTCATTGCTGACATGCTATTTAAGAAAAGAGTGGGGAGAATATTTCCTGTAGATTTTGACAATTTGCGACAACATGTATGTTAACTGTTGTCAACCCACGTAATTGGAGAAGGTTAAAATCTGTATTTCAAGTAGTCTTCAAATTTCACAGAAGTCTGGTTTTAACCATTTTTATTTGACTTTCCATTAAATATATTCATTAATAACTAAGGCAGCTGTACATGCAAAATTTGTAATTAACTGGGAGTGTTTGCAAACTTTTTGGAGAATAGATGAGAAAATCTATGTGGGAAGATATGGCAAAGTAGTTGTTAAAGAGAAATACTCACACCTATTCCAGCTGCTGGGTGCCGATGTTTATACACATCAGATGTTTGCTCTCTCATTCATTTTTACACTGCAATGGACTCAACCTCAAAGTGGAGAGAAAAAAGAAAAAATAAGAAAAATTTTATTTTCTAATCAAAAATAATAACTAAATACTTCATTAAAGCATAAAAATGATGAATGTGTCATATTTAGTAGAAGATGAGGGGAAACTTATATTCAGATGAGAATTTTGAACATATTCTGCATGTAACATGTGAGAAGGTATTTATCCAATTGATCATGAAGCTAGCAGATACATCTCTGTGACAGATATAGTTTGTGACAATAAGCTCTGTTGTTCCTCACAGGGGTTCTCATTTGTTATTTTCCATTATTTTGTTGGAATAGTCCTCAAAACCTGTAAGATAATGAAAACATCCCAGTTGAACCAGATGATGAAGATGATGGTGTTCATAGGACAAATAGTGCAACATCATCCCAAAACACACTTTTGTATCTGAGAATGTGGCATCCTCTAGGATGGCATGACTGAATTTATGGCCTTTAAAGTAAGAACACTAGTTATTTTAAAGTTGTTAATGTGGTTATAGTAGTTAAACATATTGGAAGGGACAAACACAGCATATTATAGTCACTGAAGCACATCCGACATTTGCAGTGTAAAATTTTAACATGTGGAAGTACTGCAGAATCTTCGCATCAAGAATAGCTCTTGTTCAGTGATACACCCAGTCTATTTTTCCTGTGTTTTGTTTACAAATTGCTGGGACCAACCTGTAAAGAGCTCTGTTCTCTTGTTCTCTTACATGGTGTGTGATCTGTTTTTTTTTTTTTTTTTTTCCCTCAGTTTCTCCCTCTCTGAGAGGTGGGATAATTGATATCTACCTTTCTTTCAAAAGACCAGAAGTACTTGTGAGACTCAGGAATGATTATGGATTATTGCATTTGAAATAATTTGACAAATGAGTCTTTGTGAACAGTTAACAGCTCAGATTGCTTTGGTTTGGCACATACAGGAGATAGTATGTTTCTGTTCCCTGGTGAGCTTGATTCTTCGAAGCAAGACCAGCATGAATGCTCCTTTATTACTAACTGAAGATATATTAAATACAAATCTCTCTGCAATATTAACTCAGAAGTCAGTCTTTGTGCAAAATCAACTTTCAGTAGATTTGTTTTAAATGGTGGCAAACTTCTGACAATCACAGTGAAAAGTATACATCTTTCTGAACTGCAGAGACTCTTTGCCATATTCCCCAAGTGCTGATCAGAGTTCATAGCAATATACAATGAAGAAATAGACACTAGTTATCTAAACACATTTTTGCATCATAACATGCACATGGTAAATACAAAACCCAAAGTTTTTAAACTTTAAATAATGTACTGCCATGCAGCCTAAGTGCTTTTTATCCCTTAGAAATTGTTTCCTTTAGCTTAAAACCATGGGAATTTGTCTTTTCTCACTTGCCAAAGCCACAGTACAGAACAGCCATCAGAAAGTAATTAACACTGTCTGTCTTTTCTGATTAAATTAACCAGATATAAGGTATATGTCTAGGGTAGAGGTTGTTCTTGCTAAATGAACCTCATTAAAACAATAGAGTTGGTATCTTTCACCACATTCATTTAGTAATGAAAAATTTTTTCTTGTTCAAATTTATCTTAATGCTAGAGCAAACACAGTTACCTTCTTGTCATGATCATTCTCTCTTATCCATTCTGAATTTTTAAGTATCAAGAAAGAAGAATGATCATAAAACTGAAATTTAAACAGAACAGCAGTTCAAATCTGAGATCAATGAAACGTCTGTGCTTCCTTTACAGACAGTGGAGTTCCTCTTGGCTGCCAGAGGGCACATAGACATGTGAAAACGCTGCACGCTTCCGAATGCTGTATCTGTTGAGAGTACCAGTGACTCTGAGGACAAGGAGAGCAGAAGAAGCTACCCAATGACACACCAGAGAAGAGATCACAATGTAAAGTAAAACCTTGTCCTGCTGTATAGTGGGTTTTGTCAAGTATTGCTGAATAAGGCCCAGGAACACTTAACTGGGGATTTGGCCTCAATGGGCTATTGTGCGTACATCTCTTTCCCTCTGTGTATGTGTATGTGTATATGTATTTGAACTGGATTCAAAAAGCTCAGTATTGAATAGTTTTTGAATGCATTGTGATACACAGGCAACAATTTATGCCACATTTTAAACTGTCTACAGGGCCAAAGACAGAATGCTTTAACATGCACAGAGTCTCTGTTGTATCTCCAGTTCATCAGCATGCCCATCAGTCTTGCCCAACTGCCTGTCCATATGTCAGTCGCCAACACCGTCATGCAAATAAAGCAGCTGAGCTGTCAGTAAGGGTTACTCAGTTCCACTCAAACAATTAAACACACTTTTTTTCATATACTGTGTTGGAAATAATATAATCATGGAAACTAGAACTGTATATAATTTGAGCAGATGGAAAACTGCACAGTAATAAAGACTGCAGTGTCTTTATTGTCATATGTTTTAGGTGCAATTTAGCATTTCAGCATACACATCCATTAAGTTATTACAACATGGTAGTTGCTATGAGCTATAGTTCGTTTTGAATTTTGACTATGCTAAGCCAGCTTTTGCATGTTTTAAATGGTGTAAAGAATTTTCCAGAAATGTTTTGCTTCAAGGATATGGTTTTTGCTAAGTGACATGAGTTGGCAGTTAATTGCAAGGGGATTGCTAGAGGATCATAAGGCAAAGAAGGAAATAATGTAAATAAACCACTTCCACTTTTCCTGTTGGACACTGATAATGACCTTGCTGTTGCAATTTTGCTCTGTGTCCTGGAGTATGGATTCACATTGTATAGGAGTAGAAAACACCTTAAGTAGAAGGATTAGACTTTCCACAATACCCCAGCAACGTTCCCCACCAGCAACAGCTATTTCCCAGTCTTAATGTCTTAATGATTCTCGGGTGTGCTGGGTGTGCTGGAGAGGGCTCGTGGCCAAAGTGCTGGCTGCACTCCAGCAGTTCCTGTCTCCAGCAGCCCTCTAACCACATTTCCTTGCCAACAAATTTCTTATGCCATTACATGAAGAAGGAGGGAAGGGAAAGGTTTGCTGCAGGCCATTAGAAGCAGGTGTGTCCCTAGAGTCTAACAGGAGTAATTAAGAGCATCCTACGGTTTCTTCTTAACAGTTCTGGGAACCCCTTGGGGACCCCACCTGTTCTAAGGGAAAACAATGGTGGCTTACAGTAGTTTGGCCCCTTTATTTTCCACTTTGACGTGTCAGATGGTGTTCCTATGTGTCTGAGTGTGTGGCTTTATTCTTAGGCATTTGTGAGACTTACAGTATATTCTGGACACATCCCACTAAGCTGTTTATCTTTGTGTGAACTTAAAAAAAAAAAAAAAGCATGAAAACAGATAGTTTTCTAAACTGTTTATCTAAATTGTTCCCTGATGAATCTGGGAAGAAAGCTTAAAAGCTTTAATAAATGGAGATAATTTGGAAATCAAAACCCTTTATGATTCAATAATCTTTCCTAGTTATGTCATATTTATACAACCAAATCCATAGAAAATGGACAGAAGAAGTCCTCACAAGAAGTTACTTAGATTTTTGCAAAGTTTTATCAATTTTACATATTCTGTTGACTTTCCTTTAGAAGTTGATAAACTCCAAACCTATTGTTAGGCATACATTTTCTTTGTATCCCATGTTAGCATGATCCATTCTGCTGTGGTAAATGGTAATCCTTGTTCAGAATCTCAGGAGACATATATTTAGAACTGAAGGAACAGAATTTCATTATCTGTACATGAAATACAATCCAAATCCTATTATTCAATTAACCTGGTTTACTTTAATACAATAAAGTCTTTTGTATTCAGTCAGCTGTTTGGTGGAAAAAATAATTACTTAATGTAAGGCTGATATTTATCTGAAAGCTGCTAAGTGAGTCTCCTAATATTCATGACAACAAACTGTAGATGAAGAGACTTCAGATAAGTAGTAAAGTGCAGTTTATATTAACTTCAGAAAATGCTGTCACAATGCTCCTTAAGACAAGAAATGTAGCTCCTCCAGACAGCTAGCAATGACTTGCAACAGAGACAGCACATTTAAATGCTCTCAATCTCCTTGCCACAGCATTAAAAATAATTATGTGAGCAGAATTCACATTATTCTTACCTAGCTCTGTTACAATTTTATACTTACATTTTACCTCAGCCACAGCTCAACACCTGTGCTGAATCTAAGTCTCTCAGCCATCTAAATTCAGGTATTTTTGGCCTCACTCTCTGAACTTTTTTTTTGTTTTGCCCTCAGATAACACTTATGCTGATGTCAACATGAGCTGCTGGTATCTTTCTGCAACTGTATTGAAATCCCTGTCCTCACTCTTAGAAGCGGATCCAGACTGGTTGTAAGGTACTGTACATGCATTTCATTGGTTCTGTGACTTCTAGGATCTATATTTGGATTGGACTTTATTTTTGTTTTACCAATTAATCGTTTTCAAATTCAAAGCACTAGTAACAGGTGACACAGTTACTGGCAATTACCAAACACAAACTCTCACTTGCATCTGAATTTCCAGAAATCATCATTTAACTTGAAGCTCAGTAAGCTTCATTGGGCACATTTCTCTTTCTTTAACCAGCTGCAAGCGAAAGCCTGAGAAAAATGTCTTGATTTTGCTAAAAGCAAGATTAATCTGCATAGACAAAGCTTTAATCATGTATACATTCTGTATATATGTAATATGCGGGTAGGTTTGAAGGTGGTGGACCAAATCCACATGTTGCTGTTCCACCACAATTGACTGTGGTGGATCTCTGAACCTAGTAGTAAAGAAACGAATAACTTGGTTTAGTGCTCATTTAAATGACTCACAATCACACAAGCAATGCAAAATTAAACCCTAAGTTTGGAGGTAAAGCAATTATTGAGGTACCACCCCTGGGACTTGGCAGCTTCTGGATTATTTCACATAGGTTAGAAGGAGGCAAATACAGTTCACTACTGACAATGTAAGATGGCTCTTGGGAACATGCATTAAATGGGAACATATCCAGATGTTGGACTCCCAGATGTGTGAGTCATTGTGGAATAATCATCCAATCCATCAGTTTGTGTAAAAGCAGGAATGAAAAGAAAAGGCAAACAATATAAAAATGTGAATTGGAACTTGAAATTCAGTGCACTGTTTGACATAATGATGGTCCTGTCAGTGTACAGGATACTGGCTGTATCATGTCTGGGAAGCTCTGTGTAAGAAAGTCAGTGTTATTAGACAAGGAAGGGAAGGCAGAGTTTAGCTTCTCTCTTATGTATTGATGTGTAACAACAGTAAACAGAAATGAACTGTGCAACACGTGAATGACGGTCTGTCCAACTTGCTGAAAATCAGATCCTTTCTTTGTTTACAAGCTGTGCCACAGAATCACTATAGATTAATGGCATTTAGAAATTATCATTTCCATTGAGTATTTTTATAAGTGATTTTTTTTTCTAATTTGTGCTTTCTTAACCTGTTGCAGTCATATTTGATACAATTCAAATACAAATACTTGTAGTTGAAAGGATTTATAAACAACAATGAATGAGGGAAAACCATGATTGTACTTTCCTTGACCTAATATTTACACAGAAAGTTTTTAATTTTGACATGACTAGACAGATGCCAAATACCAAATGCTTTTAACTAACATTCATACACAATTAGCAGTCTTTGTAGTTAATCAGGGCAGAAAATTGGAGACAAGGGCCTAACACAGGCTTCTCTCAGCCTTAATGTCCACTCTGCAAAAGTATAAATTTCTTCTCTACTCTTTGGACAATTTTCAAAATGGCTCCTGCACATTTCAAAGATGACAATTACTAATGTAGCCATTCATTCAAAGGTCTGTCAGTCTTTGAAACCCTGTCATTATTTATGCTTAAGGACAGGAAATATTAATGAGGTTTGATTTCACCAGTCTCCTCGAGACTACTTGCATAGAATCCTATTCAGAATTTAAATTTGTTTTGTGTTTATTTTGCAAAATATAAACTTAGATATAAAACACGAGAAAGCAGTAGCTGAGAGATGATATCCTTAAACAGTTTAAAATATTCTTATCAAGCTTCTCAAATAAAATCCACAGCCCAGTCATATAATTGTAGCCTATTTCTGGATGTACATGGTTTTAGGTCTCTAACAAGCTGTTTCAGGTCCATGGAATAGAAACACATTCTGTTTAAGAAGCACTTTGGAGTCCTGGTATTTCAATGTAAGTATTCCAGTACAAATTATAAAACAAAAGCTATATTTATTTGTCTTCTTTCTCACAGAGTTAATTTAAAGACACTAGAATTAATTTAAAGACACTAGAGTTCAGTCAGCAAAACCTAACATGTCTAATACTTAAAAAAATAATTGGAATTTTTTAAAAAGTGTTGGCAATGAATTCTTAGATTCACATCTGAAATATTTTGCTGTGCCGTTTTTGTGTGAGAGAATCTTAGAAGGTTTTTTGGAGTTCAAGCTTTTTACTGCTTTTTCACTGATACTTTTTTCATCTTTCAGAATGACTCACTTTTCACTCACCAATGTGATTTAGCAGTTAACATTCTGACTCCTAGTGTTTCCTAGTCCAATCAAAAAGGTCAGAGAACAATACACTGCTAAAAAGTCCAGTGTAATTAGGTTACTTGAAATGTAAATTATAGCTACTTGAGTTGAAATGAAATGTAGTTAGATTGTTGTCCATGTAGTAGTCATTACACATTTCTGAATTTCATCTTTTAAATCGTGGATTTAGTGTGTTTTTAGATTAATAGTTGAAGGATTTTCCATGTGGCTGGTCCTTTTGCACAGATTTGGCTTTAAGCTGGGATCAGAAGAAAAAACATAATCATGTATAAGAATTAATTACAGCTTTAGTGGATAAGCTAACTTTAAAAGATACAGGCAAATCTGTACTCATCAAATAGTGATTTTTTTCAAGCTCCTTTGTTGATTGTCTTTGTTGTGGGAAAGTATGAGAGACATTTCAGGAATGACAACCTGATTGCAAAGATAAGTACCAGAAAAGATTTGATCATGTCATTGATATTGATGGGAAAATATAACTCAGGGTTTCATGGGGATTGACTTGATGGGCAAGCTAAAGTGCATGTGTAAGGATTAGGCTTGTCAGTGGGAAACACTGAGTCTGGTCATTACAGTTAGCTCATTTATGCTACAAAGAGGCAAGTGCACATAAGTAAGTCTTTGGTTCCTACTGAATAAAACTGAATGATTACAGTCAAACTGCCATCTTAGTTCAGAACTATTAGAAAGGAGAAGTGTTTAGTGACAGCACAATGATACAAATCCATCTGCATCTTGGGATAGTCTGTCCCAAATCATGAGTTTATCATAGAAATTATAAAATAATGTGATTCCTTTTTTCCAAAGTTAGTGAGGAAGTTAATGACTTTGGTTTATAAGACTACACAGCAAAAAGGAAAGTTCTGAACTCAATGGGAAAATGCATGTTTTAACTGTCTGGTTTTCTTCTTTCCATGAAGAATGGATTAAAATTGTTCTATCTGGCTGCTGCTCTGAGAGGTGAAGCAGAGATGGTACAGTCCATGATGAAAGGGTTGAGCGATTTTAAACCATCTTTGAAATCTCCTGGCTATGTTCTTTACTGAGGGGTAGAGACTCTCAGTCCTAAAAGGCCAGCCTCAGAAAAGCTTTCCCAATTACACCACCCCCCTCTCCTAACATTTCTTACTGTCTGTCTGGTCAGTGCTGCTAGCTGATGCCCAGGTTCTGAAATAATCACTCCTAGCCTTTTTCTTCTGGAAGAGAGTTATGATAGTTTTATGCTTAGTTGTCATAGAGCCTGCAATTTTGCACAGAACATGCAAAATGAAAGGAGAAAGAGGGATAGAATATCAACCTTCAACCATCTCTTAACACACAGATTTATGTCACCAAGCTGCAACTCCATTTTGTTTACACCATATTCTCATTGCCATTCTTTCTACTTAATCAACTGCAGAATCATATTTTTGCTTCACATGCTTTGTTATTACTGATTTTATTATAGTTCAGAAATATATGATTATTCATGCTATCAATACAGCTCCATGGGGAAGGGTATTCTGCACTATTTGGTGTGTATCATAAAAGCTGTAGTCCCCAGTGATTGTTCCATTTGTTATCAGTAATTATTCAGTGATGGCAGAACAATAAGTGTGGTTTCATTCTCAAAACACAAAAGTGTTTTAAATCTGTTGCAATATAATAAAACTCTGGGATACAAACAGGGTTCCTTATTCCATACGAAGTGAGGTCTTCAAAACTGACAGAAACTTCCAGAGCCTATGGGCATGGAGAATTTATGAAAACAAAGCTTAACAAAAGGAAACTGTTTTCTGCTTGGGCCTGGTCATGTAGTTCCTTTCTCAGACAGAACTCTAATTCAGGTCTGATTTATTAGATATATATTTGAATGAGTTCCCTCATAGGGACAAGGAAGTCAACAAAATGTTGTTGGTTGCTGTTGCACAAGTAACTGATTTCTAAATTATGTGCAAAACCAGAGTCTTGATTAAGCTGCTTACTATAGGTGCACCTACCTTTAATCATGAGTGAGTTCCTGTTCACTAGTCAACTGCAAGGGGTCACAAACTAGTCCAGAGGATCTTACTGCCTCTGTGCTCCTGCAAGTGCATTTGTACTCATGATTACAAAGAATAATGTCTAAAGATCAAAGTAAAGGGGTAATTTTCAACCTTCTAGTACCCTACAGTGGAGTCAATGACATGAATAATACAATATATCACAGGCATGCATTGTAAAAACCAGGCAGAGGAAGTACCTTTGTGATAACAGCCCTGCGTCGTGTCTCTTTGCCCAAAGTGCACCAGGATTGAGAGCTTTTGCTTTGCTATTTTAAATCAGTGTTCTTTTTGAAGTTTTCAAATAGTTTTATCCTAGAGATTACAGGAACAATGGTACCTGTGTTGCACTACATTACAGCAGGACTTTGAAGGGGTTAGCATATAGCTGAAGAGTTATATTCTAAGAAGCTATCAAAAGTAGACTGAATTGGACATTCAACGGCCACCTCATCCTCTCCAACGTTTCCTCGTACTCCTTTGACTTCCCAGAAAACCAAAACCAAGCAGATCCGTGGCTTCCAATCACAATCCTGGAGATACTTCCAGATTCCTATACACTTTCAGATTCCTTTCAACAGCATAGAAAAAGACAAGAGGGAATCTCTGTTACCTCCATAATTGTGAAAATGGATGAGAACCTTTATCTTAAAAGACCTACTGACCTGTGTAGGATAAAGAGATCATATTAAATTTACTTCAACTCCTCCTCTACACTCTATCTTCGTTTTAATCCACATTGCTGATGCCCATATTATGAATGTTGCACCAAATTGATCTAGTGCTATGGCACAAGAGAAAAATAATAATAATAAAAAAAATAAATAAGTTGAAGTTGTTCTGTCTCTGCCTTATTCTGTCTGTTGAGATCTTGGCATGCTATTGACATGCAGAGAGAATATGTAGTCAGATGTATCTTCTCTCCAAGAACAGGCAAATGAGCATGCTCTGCAGTTAAAGAAAAGGCTGGCCCAGAAAATTCCTTAATAATAATAAAAAATTCTCATAAGCAAGGAAGCAATTTTTTCTCCATAAGAATAAATTAATTTAAAACATCTTGTAGGGTGTGTCCCACATGCTCTAATGGGTATGTCAGACACATGACATTATTTAGTATTACACAGCACAAGGCATCATCTTTAAATTAAAGTGTTGGATAGCCCATATTTTTTCTTGACATGTAGCAGATGCCATTTGCTTACATAAATCTTGAGATGTGATTGTTAAGCTACAAGAATAGGCACAATACTGAACACAAAATATTAGACTCTGCTTTGCAAGAAAAGCTGTTCTTTGCAAGGAGAAAAAGAGGCTGAGCTGTACAGATTTTAATGCTAGTTTTAGGCAGCTCCATCAAGCAGTGCTCCGAAATTGTCATCCTTCTCTTTAAAAGAAGGTGAGGCAGGTGATGACATTTGCTTGAAGTGCTGGTCAAACTAAAGGAGCAGAAGTATAGGCTTTTCCTTTCATCCTCCCTACCAGCTGGATCTGTATAAAGCTAGCCACAGTCTTTGAACATCATCTTCTTCCTGGTTCTCTAAGCATGTGCAGGAGAACTCCAGTTGCTCATAGCCAGGAGCCAAATCTTCCAGTTTATATACAGGAACAATATATAGGACGAACATTCCAAACAAACTATGTGGGCGTGTAAGGAGCAGAACATCAACAGGATACAGCATGCTAGATCTCACTGCAGTGGACTGAAGGGATGTCAAAGCTCTGGGCAGTGGCTGTTTCTCAGGAAGAGAAAGAGATGGCCAGATTTTAGATAAGTGTTGCTCTTGAAAAGTGAAAAGTGAATGATCTGCAATTCTAACACCACCAGGACTATGCTATATTGGTGAAGAAGTAAAGCATAGTTGTGGCTAAAGGAAATGAGTACTGGTGTTCACAGTGCTGAAGAGATTGCTCAAGAGGCTTTTAAGACTAGCTTTTGAGATACAACCCCATTGACCTCAGCTGAGTTGTATGAGTGGTGCTGGAATGAAAATTCATTGCTATTTATTTTTGAAACTGTTTCTCCTAGAGTTGTCCCCAAAACAGTAAAGGTTTATTCATTAATCAACTTTAATTAATAAGACTGATTTCCTCTTTTTTTTCTCTCTCTTTTTTTTCTTCTACCTCTTTTCATCATTGCACAAATTGCCTGAGGCATTTGCATGTTCACTAATCTTTTCAATATTCATAAAGCAAAGTCATACATAAATAACCTATGGGCAAGTACTTACCCATTCATATATTTTGTCAGGGTTAAGTACAGACCCTTTCTGGAATGATGAAGAATCTTTATTCTGTACTAATAGCCATCGCACATGGCACAGACACTTGATTGTACTCAGTTAAAGTGTGCTCTCAGTCACTTCGCCAGGCACAGATTCAAAGTGGACACGAAAGAGGGGAAAAAATGATCACAAAGAATCTCTGGGATGTTCTTTAAGATGGAAAAGAAAGGAAAAGAAAAGATAATGAAGGAAAAAATGAAGAAAGAATAAAGAGAAAGGAAAATGTTAACAGAAAAAAGGCAAAAAGCAAGCAAGCAGTCATAGGATTTCATTTGTACGCATTATTCTTGTAAAAGAAACTGGTAAATAACCTTCACAAAAAGTACGAACAGAGCACTACATACTGTACGCATCATACAATAAGCTTTTAAAAGTCCACTTCAAGTCCTTGCTAAAACAAGTTTAGCAGTCTACAAACAAGCATGCTTTTAGCATTGCAACACCCAAAACTGTTTTATAGGTCTTGCGGCTTGGACCTCATTCTTGGTGGGGGTTACTCTTTATTTCTTATCCAGAGTGTTTACATCTTTGTGGTGTCGGCAACACAGACCCATCTTTACAAGACCAACAAGAAAAAAACAGCAATAAATCTCTAAAATGTGTTTTCAGTATGTCTATAAATCTGAAATATTTAAATATAAAACAGTCCCTTCCTTTGAAAACTTTGGATTGGAGCTCACAAAAGGATTAAATACAATATTTTTATTCAAGATGATCTGAACAAAGATGAGGCTATTTTTTTTCCAATCTAAAATGTAACCTTGAAATTGAAGGGCACTGAGAGAATTGTTACTGAGGGAATTGTTGGTGGTTTGTCGCTGTGGGACTGAAGCCAAAACTGTTCTTACAGAAAGAAGTACAGTTCACCAACAAAATGATACAACCTGTGTGCTATAAAGATACAGTGAAAAGGTCATATGTTTAGGTGCTAAACCTAAATAGTCACAGAAAGATCTCTCTTCTCTGTCTGTATTTATCATCTTAAGTGTAATGTTTTTCTGACAGGTGAATACAGATTCCTGTAAGTAATCTGTAAGTAGTTTGGGAGATTTCATATGACTGGACATCTGTGCTGTATTTTTTTGATGAACTGAGATTTTAATCTCCTGTGTTGATAAATTATAGTATTTTCAAAAGAACGTGACCCCTAAAGAATCAAGGGTTCGTTGTGTCAAGCACCTTTAGACTGTTCAGCACTTTTCAGAGCCAAAAAGTTTCAGCCCAGAGAAAGGATGGTACCCAAGACAGAGTGATAAATAGATAATGGGGGTTTGAAAAGGAGGAGAAGAAAGACCCGTACAAAGCTAACTACAAACTTAGGTGGATTTGAATAAATAAACAACTTCAGAGGGCAACAACCTAGAGTGACCAGAGAAGGGAGAGAAATACCTGGGTGGTCATTGGCATCTTATCAACAAAGCGTGGCACCTAACTAATCTGGAAGTGATAAATATGGAGACTGAAGAAAACAACAGAGAGTTTAAGAAAAAAAAAAATCCTCAAAAGATTCAAAGTCAAAATCTAGATTTTTAAGAATGGTAGAGCAGCCCCTCATGTTCATTTGCCTTCTCTCATCTCTGTGTGTACCTGAATGCCATGAATTCTCTTCTGGTGAGTGTACGTTTCAGGAAACTGACCACACAATAAAGCCCTTCTTTCTAATATAACTGTACTATGAAGTATAATCCTTTGATGAATGGGAAATACATTACATCATCTCTTCGCTGAGTCATAAACCATAGAGCATGTGTGTACCTACCTTCCGAGAGGTACTGCACTTCCCAGCACAAGATTCTATTAAAAAAAAATAGTCTGTATTTAGTTATCTCACCTGACCACCAACATTTTTAAACTCATCTACGTAACACACTAAATCTTCAGAATACAGATTGGTCGATTGTCTTTGTCCCTGATCTTGTGAAAACCTGGCAGGGACGTTGGCAACAACAAAGGACATGCATAGTTCCATATTTTTTCCCACTTACTTTGAGGCAGCCACATCATGTGCATGAGTTAGGTCTGTAGCACATACATATGCTGCCTATATGGATAATGGATAGATATTTTCAGAGGTCAAGTCAGCCCACCTAAGGTCTGGATGTGGGCCACCAAGGCGTTCCGGTTTTCGAGAATTTTAACAGCAACAGCTTCAAAATATCAATGCGGGATTCATAAGCTTCACATAGACAGATTCCACAAATAGTCACACAAGGCCAACCCACACACCCAAATGGATATTTCCCAGCTGCTGGAGTGAGTGGGGTCCCCTGCTGCTATCTCTGTCTGTCTTAGCAGCTGGGAAGGAGCTTCCTGCTGCTTCAAGGGCAGTTGGTCTTTTTTTCCACTTTTAGAATGGAAAGAATGAAAGATCCCTAAAGCATTCTCACTATCTGAGAAGAGTCCTCAGCCGCCGATACTTCAAGAAGAGAGTAGGTCTTACCCTTTAGGGAAAGAACCATCAATGACCTTGTGTTATATTCTGCTGCCTTAATTTGATTTAATGGGGACAAGAAAAGAAAACAAAGGGGAAAAAAAGAGTTAATATTGAACATAATACTGAAGGTACTGTAGAGGAGCTGTCACTTAAGTTCAAATCCTAAAAGACTGAATGAATTGAATAAACAATTTTGACTATGGTGAGTCAAATCCTGGAGAAGCATACTAACAGATACCATGCCCACATAAAGATTTAAGTAAATCACATTATACTATTACACAATAATTGCATTAATAATTGTATTGTTAGTACAATAGTACTGAATTTTAACTAAAGTTAATAGAAATCCCCTTCAGAAATTAACCCAGTTTTTCTTAATAGCAATTATGGCTTCTTGCAACTACATTCACATTAGTCATTTTAGAAATACAAATATTTCTAATTAGCAAAATGGCAATAAATGGCATGTTAGGTTAGTGGCTGGAAGTGTGTTGTTCTTTCAGCTCTGAGCAAACTTCATGTTGCTACGTTAGTTTTCAGAATGATTGCATATAGTAGTTTGCCAGGACAGCTTCTCTATGTACAGTTCTACAAGTGCTTCTGTACTCTAGAAAACAAGAAATGACAGGAATATGTTGTAAAAATGTATCCTCTCTGTTGGGAGGTTTTTTATTACACATACATGTAGTCCAAATAATTTTAAACTTACATTTCCACCAAGGCTCATCTTTGCTTTAACAAGTGTTTTTTATTAACTGGAATGATGGGTTTTTCGTTTTGAACTGAAATCTCCTTTTTGTGTTTTCAAAAGGGCATATATCTGAAGGCTTATTTTTAAAAGCTGAAATGCAATATGTTGAAAAAGCAGTTGTGAACTCTTTTTCTGTAATTGAAAAAATACATGCATTAGGCTTTAAAGTGTGAAGAATGATACAGCTACTATCTGTGCTGACTCAGGCCAACTTGCTTCCATGCTGGTATGACCTTCCAAAGGAGTTAGAAAAATCACTTGAGGAGAAGAGAATGTCTGTGTAAAAATGTGAATCAAAACTTTTCATCGCTGCATGCAAAATATCAAGTGTAATACATGTTATCATTTTGATCTTAACATAGCATTTTTCTAATATTAGTGATACAGTCCAACTATACAAGTATCCTAAAAGAATACTTTTTTATAGTTGCAAATTATGCAGTAATAAATCCTTGTTTCTTAAAAATGTAATGAGAAGCAAGTGTCATTGCAACTGTGTTACATTACTATAATACAACACATTTGTATGGTATTTGGCTATATGGCTGTAATACCCAGATCCAAATGTATTTTTTCTTTATGTCTATCTAGTACTTAGTAATCAGAATGGCGATGGTGATCTGAATGGTCATAAGAAAAAGATTTGTATTGGTCAGCCAAGAACTTTGGTCAGTTTTTTAAAGACATATAGTCCACACTGATTAGGTTCAAAGGATTAGTATGGCTTTACGTTCCAGAATTGTACCTGCAGCTCCCCAGGTCAACCAAGAATAATACCTAGACAGACTTGCTATTCTGAAATGGTTTTAAGTGAACTTCCTGCCCATGCATAACTGAGTTTAATTTAACTTAGTCATGGTCAACCATTTTAGTAAGAAATGAAAGAAATGTGTGAACATCACATGAATGTATAGTCTTGAGTACCTTATTTGTTAAGTAAGCAGTTATGCGTTTTGAAAGGTTACATAAGTTTATTTTAATATTTTTTTCTGAGTAAATAATTTAATCTCATTAAACGAATAGGACAAGGTAAATAGACATCTAATTGATGATAACCAGTGTCTTTTTTCAAGCATATTGGAGAGAAGGGATAGTACTGCTACATCAATTTTTTTTTAGCAGTTCCATAAAATCTTTCTCAGATATGACAGTATGACCTGTGTCACATGGTGTCACGGTGCTGGAGGTTTGTTGTATGGTCAAACACTTGCCTACAGGTCTTCGTATCTACAGATGCTATGATGCTTCTACAGAGGAGGGACTCTGTGTGGAAGACAGGTGATCTGCTGGTCAGCTGCATTCCATTTGCAATATTCTCAGTGATAACAGAGGTCATAGTTTGGGATTGCTTCATTATCTTATACATTGGTTAGTATTTCATGTAAGCTTTCAAGTGACTCCACGTATTTTTGCACTAACCTCCCTTTATGTAGTCCACTGCACCATTTACCTAATGCCCTACCTTCTGATTAATACTATTCTTGCCTGCCATACCTATACCTCCTCTGTCTTTCTTCAGGAAATCAAGGAAACCACAGGACTAGTACAAGATCTGTAATCGTCCCCTTTGCCTTTCACAGTGTTCTAGTTTTCATGGGCCATTATTAATCTTCCACAGATATTTTGATAAAGTTATTGTCTTTATATGCTGGAAAAATGGGGTATTGAAATTCGTTCCCAGACCACTTCACCGGTGTCAATTGTTGTTGGACTTTACCAGTTTCAAAAATAAATAAATAAATAATAATAATAAAAGAACAGAAATATCACGCATATGTGTAGTCCAGAAACAACATAAACCTAGACATTCTCGTGACCAGGACCCCAACCGATTCCTCTGAGTAAGCAATAAGGAAGGATATCATCATCATCATCATCATGCTGTACCCAAGACTGCACCATCTGTTTCCTTAGATTCATGCTCCATAATCTAACGGTCAAGATCAATGTACATTACCATGTTGCTATAGCATCTGTACAGCTGAGTGAGTGACATAATGCATCCCTGCCAACCCCTTTACTTATATTGGGCCATTTTGTCTTGTAGCACCTTTTATTATTTTGATTGCTGTTTTCTTCTTGTAAAGGGAAATGACAAAACCAATTCAATAAATAAATGTTAGGAATGTCCAGTTCCAATAAACTGGCAATCTACATTAAAGTTGTATAAACTTTTTTATTTTTTTATTTTTTATTTTTTTTTTAAACTGAATAGCTAAAGTATCACTTTCTGGGTAAAGTTTGTGCCTTTTCATCGATTGCTCTGCAAGAGAACAGTGTTTTTGTGTTTCATAACTGGAGCTCGTCAAGTAGTGTAAATTTTGTTTTGTGAAAATGTACACAAATATTTTTTTCCCTAGTCTATTCCTCTCAAAATGTTCCTGCAGTTGTTTTTCACCTACTCTCTTGTTTTAAGCCAGTGTCCCTCTCATCTGTCACACTCAGCATAAGCTCTGTGTCTTCGTCCTGATGGCTCTTTCCAAACTATTCCCTCTCTATTTCTTAATGCTCACCAGTGGCAGCAGTGCCAATCCTGTGTAACACTTCACTTACTCCTTTTTTAGGTAGTTGTTAGACTTTCAAACACATTTATGCTGTCCCCTGGGCTGCTTCTTCCACATGGAAGGAGCATTCCAAAAGCTTCCAATGGCAGGCTGGAAGCACAGAACTTCATAATCTCCCAATAATACAGTTTATTGTATTACCTGGTATCTATAGTGAGCAGTGACGACAGTGTCTTCAGTAGTGGGTGGAACTGTGCCTTCCGTGCTAAACTACAGTCTTCTGCACATGTTGTCATTGCATGGGGGTCTGAGGCTAGAAGGATGTTGAGGCCTGCCATGGATATTCCTTGCAACCTCCCAGTAAATCCCAGAATTTAAGCAGACAAGTACTTCTTTATACTTGATCAAAAAGAAATGCAGTCCTTGAACTTTCACTCTCTGGTCTGACCGTACTTGTTCCTAACTCAGGCTAGAAGCACTGGTTGGCAGCAAACCATTCAGACCATCCAGGCTTATTTCTTTTCCACAGCTGAGGTGACACTGTCTGAAACCACCTGAAGTCAGTAACACTGAAGTCACAGTGCGAGCTTTTGGATTGTACAGGAGCCTGATGGCTGCTTGTACAAACAGTGTCTCTGAGATCTCTATAAGTATCAGACCAGAGCTGCTTTTGCTAGTAATTGCTGGCTTGCCAGACAAAGAAAGGTGACTCACTCAGACGGTGGGGAGAACTACAGCTCTCCTGTAATGAATTCATTATTAACACAGTGAGAGACAGAACCAAGCAGTTTCAAATTCACAAATCATCTGTCTTTTTACTAATATCTGTGGGTTTTGGCACCTCAAGAGCAGGCCCTGTCCCCTGGAGAGACTCTTTCATAATGCTTAATAATGCATCTGTTATTATGAGAAGGATGTTGAGGGTTTGAACACAGCAGCTCAGCTGAAGCAGCTGTTGCTTCAGAAACTGCAAAAGCTGGAAATAAAAAAAAAGACATTTAAAATTTTTAAATATATGCTCCCATGTGGTCTATTTCTCAGTCGAAAAGGGGGCCTTTGCATTGCAGCTGCCACCTGTCTGCAAAAGGGGAAGGTTTATAAAGGGTTCTCCTGGAGCTGCACTTGGCTGCCCATTTCAGGCCACAGCCAAAGCCAACTGCTCAACGCTATTGTAAAAAAGTGAATTCAGCTATTCCTCCCTGCCTAGATTTCTCATGACCCTGATCTTCCACAGGGGCTGACAGTTATAGTGAGTGACATGGTTAATCTTGGCCAATGAAAAGCCCAGCAATCTGCAGAAACAGATATAATTATCTGGCTGATGATAGGTATCTGATTCAAAGTGCTATGGGAAACAGCAGTTATGATTTCACAGAAAAATGAAGTGTTGGTAACCACAACAGAGGGCATATATCAGCCAGGTGATGACCCTCACCCTGCAAATGGGAACTGCTGTAGGCATCCATCAGTTTTCTCATAGGGTGTCAGGACCTGCCTGACTGAATACGATAGCAACACTGAGGCTACGCTATATATAAAAAGGGACTGACACATCTTTAGTAGTTAACAGCTTTCTTGAAAGGATGTCAGGAGAGCATCCTGGGGGTATGGTGTGTATGTCTTTCAAAGTACTTTACTGCATACAGGCTAACTAGCATATCGTAACTATAGCATAACTACCACTGCTTTTACTGAATGGCAGATACTTTCTCTAGATTTTGCCTCGCCCTTCCATCCACTTTCTCGTATTAGGTAACACCACACTCCACAGCAAATACAACAAACTCAGCTGTGACTTTTAAGGAGCGGTGAAAATCAGTTTCCATAGAATGTCTTGTTTGAAAGCTGTTTCATAAAGGTTTTTATATGTAACTTCTTTAAAAATGGAATGGAAGAAACAAACCGTGATTCTTACAGTAGTTCCCTTGGTGTTTCAAAGTGTAAATCAAAGGCAAGTTTTGCACAAAGAAAAGAAGTGTCCGTTAATACAGAGAGTGATGGAATTCTGCATTTACCACAGTGATGTGCAGAGAGCAATGGAAGTCCTATGTACTTCAACACATTTCTAGTACTTTCTAGAACTATAGAGTAAGTGTCCTGTCCCTATTTGTATATGATTTTATCTTCCTTGACTCCTCCAATTAACATGCAGAGCCATGCTTGAAGTTACAACTTTTACAGACATATGTAGCTTTATACTGACAAAAATTGCATCTCAGAAGAAAGGTAGGGGAAAGGAAAATGTATAGCTCAGCCCATTACTGTATGCCAAAGTCTAAAAATGGTTTAACATGGCTTCTTAAATGATCATGCTTCAAACAGCACACAAGTTGTTAGGCCAGAAATGTTAGGCTTTTCTGTTCTTCCCCAAATTCTCTCAAACAAATGAGCTTAAAAAATATTAGACAATTGTTGGAGAAAATGCTAGAAAGTTTTCATCCAGTCCCAGAGTTGCCAGTTCTCACAGTAACGAGATTTAAAAAACTAATTGTAGTTTGTAACTTGAATTACAATAGATTCCTAGTTCTTATTTTCTTTGTTAATTGTAACTTCCTTATCCTTCTATCTGTGGAAGGAAAAATGTCAATGTGAACCTTTAAGGCTATAAATACAAAAAGCATGTTTCATAATACTGTTTTAAAACTATGATGTTTAAAGTCAGCTCCTAGATTTTGGAGATCTAACTCATTATGCTATAACAGCACCAATACTGCTATCTAATTCAAGATAATAGGTACTGTTCTGGAATCAGCACTGCCTCCAGAATACCTTAACGCTCATGGTGTGTACACAGGCTATGCACAAACCAAGGTGCTCTTACTACAGAACCTAAAGGCATATGTGAGACGAAAATTGATCCTTTATAAACTACATATAATTTTTTAAGACAACCTTCAAAATAATATTAAAAATATCCTCTAAACAGGTCATATAAATACTGTACAAGAAGATATTTAAAGAAAAAAGTGTATGTTGGGGTAAGACCCTGTGCAGACTAAAAGGGTTTTGAGTTAGATTTCTGGTCAAGCAGCCTGTTTCAGTACAGACAAATCAAACAGACTTTTATTACATGGCATATTTGTATCTCTAATGAGATACAGGAGTATAATTATATTAGCATCAGGAATCACATACAGGGATCTAGTGTAAAATATTTTACTACCATTATCAGTTTAGATTAGGTAAGCAAATTTTGTGCATTGTTAACTATGAAAGAGGTGTATTGGCTGTGAAAGAAATGTATATTTGGAATTTTTCTGGAGTCAACGGAGTTGTATAGGCTGCATTCCAGTCAGACTGGTAATGTGTGTTTTCCAGAACAAATTGATGTCTGAAAGGTCATGTAGATAGCTGATGCCAGCTGTATCATTTGGTTGTATCCAGGCTGAGGTGTGTCACAACCACACTGACAGTGCAGAGAAGTGATGAAGGGAGATTATTTTAATAAGCAGCATGGAGAAATAATCCAAGTTTTGGGGGCAGTTCTTGAGTTGAGATGATAGGATCTCAGAAGAGCTGTTTGTGCCACTCTGTGCCTGGCAGAACATTAGGTGAGGTCTTGTTCTGCCCAGCCCTTGCTCCTGCTGCACCCTGACCACCTGCTCCTCCGTGGGCACAGGAGCAGCTAGAAGGCTGCTGGGACAGAGCATGATACCTGAACAGCTAATCCCAGGCTTTTGGGAAGAAAATGTTATGGGCCAGGTGGAACTATGCTGCTCTATGTCTGGTTTGTGAATGAGCTGGAATTGCTGCACCATTTCTTTTCACTGACATACCATGCATTAACTGTCTCATTTTGTTGGGAAGGAGAGAGCGCTTGTACTGCATAGACATGAAAAAGTAAAGCATGAGGTACAGATGTGCCTATAGGAGGATTAGACTTTTGTGCAACAATGAAATACTGACTTACAGTGCCTGGTGGCAATGTTTGTACATGAATTTCTGAATTTAAGCAGTTACTGACATGGAGAACATAGTGGGGTTAAATAGGACCCCATAATTGCTGAGGAGGAATTCTAATTTTCAGGTATTTATTCTTCCTTATTAATGTCAACTCTTTCATGATAATATGCTGCTATTTCTTCCTAATCCCTTCTAATATTAAGATATATTAATACGTATTATATATATTAGAAAAACACACCAAGCCAGAACTACATATTTAATTGCTGTGTAGTTAAGTCAAAACTATGTAGATACATACCTATATACTTTTTGTCTTTTCTGTACAAATCTCTCCTTAAAAAATATAATTATATATACTAAAACATATGTTTGTGTTTTGCAAAATGGCATAGCATCATTTTAAAAATAAATTGTAGAAAAATCAGACTACTCTGCTAGATATTTTTGCATAACCTACAAATACATTTATGCAGAAGATTAATTTTCCATTCCAGTAGGGATTTTTGCATATGCTTAAGTCATTACGTTGTAGATAACCTCATTATGATCAATGGGTTTCTACCAGGATTTATTTAAATATGAACCTACATCTGCCTAGAATTAGGAATAGATATTAATTAAAAGATAAAGAACAGAAATTTATTTGAATGGATGCTCATCTTATTGAGAACATTTGATCATACTGTAGAAAATGTTTCTCCTTTTGCTATATGGCATTTAAGTCCATTGGAAAATGAATATATAGTGGGAATCTTACTGTAACTAATGTATTGTATACTTGTTCATTTTAGTTAATACTGAGGGTTGGGAGGATTGTTTTGTTTTGCTTTTTGCCCTAAGGTTGGTCTAGGGATTAATCAGACTTGCTGGTTTATTTCCATATCAAAGTTAAGTAGTAAATATTTTATTAACAGATGTCTACATCAAAAACTTCCATTTGGATACCAGCCCTCAATATAAAGTCTTATTACAGAATACGAACAGCTCCTGTACAGCAATTATAGTTTTCATTGTTCTCAGACAGGAACCCACCATTGCCCCTCTTATAAACGTTCTTACATATTTCCTCTGAAGAATAATTGCAAAACAATCAGAGCACATCTAGACGGTGCTCAGTGTTGAAAACTTATAAATCACTCCTCTCAGCATTTTTCATCAGTGGTTGATTTATGATATGACCGAGTGCTGTAATGACACAGGGATCCTAATTTGTAATCATTCATACAGTAGAATTTAGAATCAACATTATGGAAAAAGCAAAAAAGTGCTTTCAGATGAGCTGATTAAATTTACTGAAGGAGAACATACTGTAGACAATCACTCAGATATTGCAGAGTGTGGTTTTACAAGCTAACATGTTGAAGAACTGCTTGTGTTCCAGTAAAAACTGAAGATGAGGTAAAAATTCAGTTACCCATTACTAATAGTTTTGGTTTTATGTTGGTCATTTTGGTAAGGAGTACAGGATCTAGCAGAAACTTGATACACTGGAATAGTTTATTTTACTCATTTTATAGTCTTACTACACCATTGCATATACTATGCATTGGACTACAGCAGTGTTTTTGGGAGATTATCCAGATTAATTCCCTTTTTAAAGTGGCTTTCCTCTCTGAAAACAAATATATAGAATGAAGCAGCATCCCTGAAGACAAGCACAACCGTGGAATCACCGCAGTTAGACACTACAACGGCCAGTTAAGTAATTTATTTCATGCCCCTGAATAGAAGCTTACTTCATTCTCTGTGAATGGAGATTGATTCAATATAATTATTCTCTCTAGAGCGTTAAGCAAACCAGCCTTAAATGTTTTAAGTGATGTGGCTTTTATCACTTCCTTTGGACAATATTTTCATTGTCTAATAGATCTCACTCTGAATTTTCTTCTGATATCCTGCTTAAATTGCTCAACCACATATCATTATCTCTTATTCTACTTAGTGAAAATTTCTTATAACAAGCCCTGTCAATTACTGTTGCCGGGAGCTGCTGGTTGAAATTTTTCAGTAGAGATCATGTAGCTAAAATCTTTCATCAAAGAAGGCATTCTCATAGGTATTAAAGCATTTGGCATAAAAGAGGGTGTATATATTTATATATATATATTTCACAGATCATTTCATTTTCTAATCCTATAAAAGAATCCTTAATTCAATTATAAGGACCCTATATTTTATAACTAATGCAAAACTGACTGATAAGGAAGATACCCTATTCTGGTAGCACTATGGTTTGGGATGCCAGTGGGAAAACCTCCTGCTGAATATTGAAACAGCTGTCACCGAGTGCCATGATTTGTCTACAAACATTGCTCATCTCCTCCAGCTGTGGGCAGAAACAGGTCTTTTTCTGTTCTGGCATTCATCAGGATTCATGATTGCTCTGTCCGCTGGCCATAGGATGTTAGAAAAGCAATCCTGCTTTCTTGATGAAAAGGGTAAATGAGCCAGGAAGCCTGACTGCTGGAGAAGGAAGGGAACTGGGAAGCTGCAGGCTAAGATTCATGCACTTTCGGATTTCCAAGCGGGAGGGGCTGATGGCTCTTGACTGTATTGGCCAAGTTAAGACTTGGGAATATCAGTTAGTTATGAGTGGAAAGAAGAGCTGATGACGGCTCATTGAAAATGGTTACACTGGCTTTCAGGAGTAATCATGTTCAAGTTTGCTGATTAAATTAACTTATAGTTGCCTGACTAAAAACCCCATGTGTATATCCACCATTATTACCCACGTGCCATTGACAGCTCTTTTTTTTTTTTTTTTTTTTTTTTTTGCATGGGTTGACATCAGACAGACTACAGTCTGAATTTAACTATGTAATTTGCATTTTTGTCAAGTTCAGTCCACAATAAGTGTTCAAATCACCTAATTCTCTTGAATCTTTACCTAATGCATCTTAAGCATGATGAAAGTGAGTTGGGCTAGCGCTTTGCTTTTGTACTCAGCAAGCAAAACATAATGCAGACCCAAATTGTGTGCCAGTCTGAAAGCTGTGTAGCACAGCCTATGCAGGTATTGCTCACTAGCATTAGACCTTCAAGTTCACTTCCACATAAATCCCTTCTGTCACTTGATGTACAGCATCATTCATGTTTGAAAGTGTTTTTTTTTTTTTTTTTTTTTTTTTTTTTTCTGAAGTACTACAAGGAGAAATATGCAGGTGCAGTGAATGTAGTAAAGGTTAGGCCAAGTAGCAGGAATTTTTGGTATTACAAGTTTGGCAGAACCAATGACTAGTATATAGGCAGACCCTCAAGTTAGATCTGCTCCCAGCTAAACTGATCTTTTGTATCTCATGCTTCAGCTACTGAGGGTTGGCCGAGAGAGACGCCTTTAGAAGCTTGTCACATAATTGCATGGGATGGTAGAAGAATTCCTGACATATCTTCTTTCCCTTGGGATGGCAACATCTGCATTAGAAAATGTTTACAAGTGGATTTCTGTCATGCTTCCTACAGACTCTTCTGCTAAGACTTTGTGAAGTGAAAAAGAAAAATAGAAAAACTGTCCAATACACAGGATGATTTTTATTTCTATCTTCTCTCAGACTAGTAAGATATTTGGAAGGGGTAGATGTGAATTACCTGACATAAACACCAGTTTTAATACAAGGTTTTTATGCTTTTGTCCTGCCAGGTGTTGAAGTGATGAAAATTGACACAGCAGAACCAGAAGTGTGCTCTGTGAAATAAATCTAATTTGCAACATTCTCTATAGCTATTGAATATTCTGAACAAAATCACTCAACTACATATTTATAAATAAGTAGAGTTGCATTTATTCTTTTTTTTTTTTTTTTTTTTTCCTGCTCTGATGACTCCTGTAATGCTTCACTATTGAATACTTCCTTATGAATACTTTACTGTTAAACAAAATCAGTTGCACATCCTGTTCAAGAGATTATCTTGAGGGCATGTGGCTAAGATGGTTAAATTACTCAGTATAAGAAATGACCGATTTTCCAAGGATTGAACAGTTACATAGTGTTGTAGGACAGGAGACATATGGCTGATGAGATTAGTATAAGGAAACACACTTTTAGTGCAATGTTTAAGGAGACATGTGGAGCCAAGACAGTGGAGCAGCCCACTTGTTTCTGGGCAGCTTCACCATCTTACCCACCAATAAGAATGAATTCAGGTACACTCTTTTTCATTCCATTAAACATAATAGATTTAAGAATGTAAATACCCACAAATTATACAGAATAATAAAAATATTTTAAACCTACTTTCTAGCTGCTGAGAAAAAGAGAGAGCCCACTCATAGTTCAAGATTTTTATTCTTATTTTTGCTACTACACATAGGCCTTTTCACCTATCAACTCACATATAAACTTTAGATTTCCATTGATAAAATTAGATGTCTTTTTATAGCATGTACCACTAGCAGACTGCATGTTGTATGATTTCTGTGTTACATTCATTTGAAACTCAAATTTCTTCAAATGTAATGCCTCACATCCATTACTGAGGCTCACAGTATTTGAACTAAATGACTGGTTAGTGTTTGCTTTAACAGAAGGCAGTTGTAATAGTGTGAATGAAGAGTCTCCAATCGGTGTTAAAAGAATAGCAGAAGTGTAATGGATTGTATTTCTAACTTTCATAGCAGGCAACATTTTGAAGTTCAAAAGTCAGACACCAAAAAAAAAAAAAAAAAAAAAAAAAGCTCCATGCATATTCTTAAAGAAAAGAATCTGTTTATTTTTTACAGCTGGTGTTGTTAGAGTCATCTGCACGGGGACTCCATACCTTACAGTACCAGCACATTGTTACGTCTTTTCCTTGGTGAGGTGCTAGTATAACAGTGTTACTGTAACCA
Organism: Nettapus auritus; assembly: GCA_011076525.1. Classification (NCBI taxonomy): domain Eukaryota; kingdom Metazoa; phylum Chordata; class Aves; order Anseriformes; family Anatidae; genus Nettapus; species Nettapus auritus. The sequence continues at coordinate 6,558,039 of CM021775.1, forward strand.
TAACAGCTATGTCTGGAAGGTTGGCTGAAGCCAGAATACTGTGAAGTGTGAAAATAGGTCAAAGTATTTCTCTTCCTTTATATATATTCCCAGGGCAGAGGTGAGGAGGAGAGCATAAACAACTGAACACTTGTACTCAGCAATATAGAGTTAGCATAGTCTCAAAGAAGACAATGAGAGGCACAGAAGGAGGCTGACCACATGCTGCGCTGCTGTCCTAACCAACAGTCAAGTGAGCTGGGGCAGGGAATACACAAAGCATCCTTCTTAAGTTGTTCAAGGTCTTTTTCATTGTAATACACCCCATTAAATTGCCCTAGACCTTGTGCTAGTGTCCAACAGAATAAACTATACATTAGCTATTCAAACCAGGTAGCCAGAGCAAGCAGTTCAGAACAGAAAAGAAAAGGCTGCTAAAAGATGCATCAAAAAGATACACTTCTCATAAAAGATGTGTTGACTTTGTGGGACTAATGGAAGATCCTGTAACAGTAAATGCAACAACAGACTTATAACTAACTGACTGAAAGGACAAGGCTGGCACAAAGGAAATCACAAAAATAAAAGGGAGACTGCTATAATTCTTCCTCCTGGCTTCTTTTCCACCTACTCTGGCACACGCAAGCAGAATTAATGCATGCACACCCTCCACGTTGCTCCAGCACTGCATTTCCATACACAAAGCAGCTGAAAGGCAGATCGTATATACTTTGCTTCTGCTGGCAGCTGTTCACATCCCATCAAAGGATTTTGGAGGCTTCATCTCATTTGTTATCTTCCTGTTGGCATTATCATTCCAGTCAGAAAGGCACTGCCTTCAGCCACCTCTGAGATCTCCCATTGCACTTAAAGCTGTGCTAGCAGGGAAAGCACAGGCATAATAATGTTCCCTCTACAAGTTCTTCCTCCTGTTGCTGTCACCACAGGCATACGCACCCTTGGAGACTATGTGTACCATATTTTTATTGAAAAAGTTACATGAAAATTGATGGGGCAGTTACTTTTCTTTCCCAGTCCTTGCTGTAAGGACTTGGCTGTAGCACACTGGGCACGGTAGTGCTCACCTCGTTATTTTACATGCTGTGCGCATGATGGGTATTAAGTAGGCTTCAGCTGACAGCATGAAAACACTTGGATTTACACATCACTAATGCTCCTCTGCAGTATCAGGGCCTCTTCCTCTGATAGCTTCCTCAGAACAGTGCCCTAGAAGCACAATATGACCACTCACAGACTAAAGCTGCTCACTGGAGGTTTGCCATGCCAAGCTTCTGACTGTTCTTTTTCAGCACTGGCATCCAGCCGAACTTCACAGCAGGCTTTAAAATAGTGTAGAAATTGGTACCAGTCTTCCTAAGATGCCGTGCCCATGAGATTATTTATTAACAGATTTATATCTTGTTAATGATCTCAGAGCCACCCACGGGTTGCCTTGCTTTAGAAACTGTACTTGTAAATTGATGATTAGGAAGTAACGTGAGGGATTTGTTCAAGTGGAGCACTATATTCTCTTTAATTAATACAAAAACTTCAAAAGAAGACACTCTTATCTTTGTCTCCGTAAGAGGGGAAAGTGAATCTTCCTCCCAACATCAGTAAAATTGAAAACATAAGCATTGTTTTGCCCGTATGTATTGTTTTTACATCTGTAGGCAGTCCAGGTAGTTTGTTACTGGGGTTCATTGCTCCTTTTCCTAAGAGGTGGCATTGTCCTCCGACGTGGCAGTGAACTTGACAGCTTTGGATAAAATAAACCCCAAGGCAAGAAAATGGCTGAGCAAATGAAAAGGTTGAGGAGGATGGGACTCACAAGTAGATCCAGTAGCTGTCACGCTGCTTTCACATGGTGCACTCATTGTGGGGAACGAAGTGCTGATTATGTCTAGAGGCTGATGAAGAAGAATAGGAAAGCACTGCTCTGTGAATGTTGCTCTAAGTAAGATCACAACATGATCATTAGACACCTTTCACAACCTGAAAGAGAAGAGGAGGGTATGGCAAGTAGGCAAATTCCATGCTGCAGTTCAGGTCAAAGAGGTTGATGGGACAGGCAAGGTCCTAGATCGGTGGAGACACATCAACGACCAGTCTCCGGTGAACCGGGGGGACTCCGGTCCATTTCATGTGGTAGAAATTTATGAGGAATTAATACGTTTGGGTGCTGCAGTGAATTTCATTACTGAGGCTATAACTGGACCCTGCCACAGGTGTGTGACACAACATGGTCTAAGACCATGTTTATTCCAGTCTACTCAAACGAGGAACGTGGCAGGACCACACAGGTACTCCCTTTGAAGACCTAGGCAGGGCAGTAAGTGTGTGCCAAATTCTCCTCCCAGATAGAAATCAAATGAGCACCTATCTTCAGGTGCTCAGTTTACACAGACTAAAATAAGCTTTCAGTTCTGAGAAGAAGCTGCTAAATAACTGACAGCTCAAACAGATCTCTGAGGAGACGTGTCATGGCTATGGTAGAAGAGGCAGAGGATTCAAGCAATCAGACAGTTCAGTGCTTGTCTGGATTCAGTGAACTGGATTTTCAAGGTCTGGCAGACACTTCTGTGTAATTAATACAAGTGATTTAAGCTGAGGTTTTGGAGGTGGTTATGTTGTGTTCCTCATTTTCTGGGTATCCAGCTTGAGACATGCAAGCTAATATTTCTGTTTTGCAGATGTGACAAGATTTCTGTTGTGTTGCTGTCTGTTCTGACTGGAAACGTGCTATATAGTGGAATTGCTTTTAAAAGCCAAGCTCTATGCTTCTCAAACCAGGCAACCAAAACAAGATAGTAAATTTGGCAATTATGAAAGACTCATCAGTATGGATGAGATGCAGCAGGGAATGCAAGAGGTTATGCGATGAAGTAAGGGACAAAAAAAAGAACTCAGTGGTACTAAGTGGTGAGCGTTGCCTGTTCCTGTACAAGGCTATGACTGTAATGAGAGTGTTTACCATAACATGTCCATGCCAAATTAAGACTGCATGGGCAATTGCAGAGGCAACTTTAATTCCGATTTCTCCTGGCTGTTGAATCCTTACTTGACAAACTTAATGTCCTTTTGTGTCTAGGTTTTGGGAGAATGGCCATCTTGAATTGTATTGCAGAACACCCCAGAGGTAGGAGCTTGTTTTGTTAGTCCCTGTGCAAATCTGTAATAAAGGCTGTTCCCTGACCAAAGAGTTTATAATTTAAATATAACAAAATACCTGGGGGGAAGGGGGGAGGAATATAAAAAGCAAGTGAGAGGAGCTCAAAGAAAAGTATGTTTCAGAGATGTGTTAGAGTGATCTCTCCTCTCCCACGTCAAATACTGTTCATACATTGTTCATCGCGTTTTGTAATGATACTGAACAGGTTAAAGATCCTTGATGCAAGACAGCATCGCTTTCTACAATCCTATTTTCTTTAATAAATCTACTTGTATCATACTAAAAAAATAAAAATAAAAAACAACAAATCACCTCCTACTAGTTCAGTGGAAGCAGCCAGTAATGTACCATGGGGTGCCTACTACAGGAGGGCTCTGAGCCTGGAGCCACCCAAAAATTCAATAGAATTGTCCTACTAATAGCTTTGAAACCAAAGATTCTTGAGACCTTCTTCTGTTTCCCTATGAAATCCTGTCGTGCTTTTCCTGACCAACCAAAACAACAAAGTACAAGTCCATACAAGTCAAAGAGCTGCAGAAAAACCTGGTGCAAATTGAAAAACAAAAATTCCAATGTTGGTGGGCTTCAGAGCTAGACTATTGTGAACTCTGTAAAAATTGAACAAAGCAACCCCCTAATGTTCATATAGGACATGTAAACAGAGAGCCAGGTCTGCAGCTATAGGACTGAGTTTCTTCTGTGGGGCTGTTATTGCTTTAGCCAGACCACATACGTGACAAAGTAAAACATATCTTTGCCTTTTCTAGGCTTTAGTTCTTTCAGGATTAAGTACAAAGTGAGGCTCAGCTTCAGGGAGAAGACAGAACTGCACACAGGCTGCTTTCTCGTGCATACTCACCTTTGTTAGCAACAACAGAAGGAAAAACTAATAACTATTCTTATTACTACTTTCCTTCTAATCCTTCTCACCCTAGATGTCTCTTCAGCAGAAGGCCAGTCTGTTAAAGCATGATTTAAAATGTGCACCCATAAAATGAGAAAAGCAAAACCACATACATCCTGGTTGTTAAAAATACACTCATCTGTAAGCTGTGCATTCCTCTTGTGTCAAGCACGTACTCCCTTGCTGAGATCAGGTTATCTTGTACTGTTTTGTGAGATATCTTTGCATGGGAAGAACGGATGTGAAAGATACCTCAGAGGACCAAATGAAGAAACTAAGATACTGATCGTGCTCTTACACAAGGCAACTAATGAGATGGAGGCTTAATGAAGAGCCATAAGTCAAGCCATGCTTGATGAGCGTGGCTGGGGAGGTTCTGGATGAATATCCCCAGATTCTCCTGGATCACTACTGCAGACCCACCTGCTTTGCTGCTGCTTCTCTGGTAGCACGGAATAACTGAGGCATCATACTGTAGTCTACTACTCCGGAAAATCCCGTTTTAAGCAGTCCCACAGTCTGGTGCCATTCTGAATGAAAGTCCTTTTAGGCCATAATAACATCTCACTGCAACCCATGAAAGCTCAGGCCTGCAGCAGACTTGCCACAGGCACAGGTCATCCAATTTGTACTCTACGAATATTAAATAGTAACGAAACTGAATGCATGTAAAATGCAGGAATTATGCTTCTCACAGAGTGGAGCATTGCTAAAGGCTTGGGAAACCCCCTGGGATGTGGACGTTGTGAATAATGCTCATGAATTTAATGCTCAGCAGTTCACCTCTGGAACTGCTTGAAAATGGAGATACGTTAAGGAAGGGTGTTATGCTGCTTTCTTTCACCAACTTCCTCTGTAGAAACATTCCCTTATCCTGAAAGCACTGAGTGATCTGTAAGATAAAACAGCTGGCAAATGTGTGTGGGAAAGTAACACACTGCTACCAAAGCTTCTGCAAACACTGGGGATGTGGGAAGAAAACCTCCCCCTGCACCTCGGTCTGGCACAGGCAGGAGATCCGTGAAGACAAAGCGGCTGGGTGATTACGCTTGCAGGCAAGCTGTGTAGCAATGAACCAACCTGTGTGCTCTGTACGACGATTCATTAGCTTTTCTGACGTTGTGTAACATTCTTGCTGTGGCAGTAAAACAACTTCAGTTTTCCAACTCTGCATCCACTGAGGCTTTTAAAAATCCTGTGAATTTATCTCTAGTCATTTGCAGGGACGTTTTAATGGAGAAAGAGACATCATTATAGATTTCTTTACCTCAAACAACAGGGAAGCAGGGTACCCACTGGCAAAAAACAAAGCCAGAAAAAAAAGAGAAACATTCTCTAGGAGACCAAGAAAACGCAATTCTGCTTAGAGATAATATTTTTTATTTAAAGCTTTTGTTGTCTCCATTTTCTGACTGAGGCTTCTGCTGTGTGAGAATGGGCTGTGTATTGTGTATGTTTGGTTTTTAGCTGTTGTTTTCCCAGGGATGTTTGGTGTCCTAAAGGAATATGCGAACTACAGATGGTGCCCAAAGCAAGGGAATGTGGAATGTAGCTTGGAGTGTGACACAGAGTGCCTGAGAGCCTGTTTGTCTCCTAGTATGGTCCAGGGGAGCAAAAGCAGAGTGGAAGGAGTCTTTGCTCCTATTATGTTATATCAAACTGTTTGTTGAAAGACTGTTCATTTTCCTTTCCTTTCTCTCTGTTGCCCACCCAAAAAATCTAAACATTTAAAAGCACAGTTTGAGCAGTGGAATGTGTGGTGCATTTTTCTCTTGCCTGATGGGACAATGTGTGTGCCATGGGGGACTGCTGAGGTAATTATTTATTGACCCTGAGTAATTCTGGGAGCTTATTGTATGAAATTCCTGTGCACTGTATTGTGTCAGAACTGTGCTTAATTTAATAACTAATTTAATTAGCTTTTGTATTCCCTATCTTGAAGAACGCTAACATGGAAATATATCTCCCAGGCTATAGCAAATGGATTTCTTGGGTTATGCTTGTTCTCCAGTGGTTTAAGATATTTTTAAATGATGATTTTTGTTTTAGATGTAAGAGTTTTTCCATGCAATTAGAGCTTACTTACAAGCAGGGAAAGCAAAATTTAAAAACTAGTGGTTTTACTTTTGCTTTCATTTGACAAAAAAAAAAAAAAAAAATCTAGATGAAGACATCACAATATTGGTAAATTAAGGTGGCCTAGTTCTTACTGTCTGCCATCCCATGCTGAGACATCTGCCGTCTCTGCTGTGCTAAGTTCATTTACACTATGGCTGCAACAAACAAACACAGCTGATTGGAATGTAAATGGTATCTTGTAAAATACATTGAGATTGTGAAGAGAAGATCACTTTGGATCAAGATGAAAAGGTAGGCTGTTAGTTATTTTGAATAAACTCAATTCTGAAATGTTAGAAGTGGAATTCTCTCAAAATGTTGTTTCAAAATTTTAGATAAAATCAAGTCATTCTAAGGTAAGGCATATCCAGATATCCAGTTCGACCATTCAGACACTTTGAAACTTGTTTTTGTTTCTATCGAGAATTTGTGGGAATGGACAAAATAGTCATGTAGGTATTGTCACAAACCCTCTCTGAGAACCCTTCATCCTAAAACCATACAGCCTGTACCATTATACAAGATGCTGTTATACATCAGCTGCAGGGGCAGTGGGTCATGGCTGAAAATGGTCAAGGGGATATGATGTAATCCAAGTATTAGTATCTTTTTAAATTTATATGCTCAGCTTTACAAGCAGCTGAAGCTATATAGTATTGCTCATATATGATTTAACACCTCTGTGATAACAATACAATGGAAGAGGAACCTAGTGATTTAAATGCAGTCAGAACACAAGGTTGCTGATGTAGCAATGACATCGACATATCTTGAAGATGTACAACTTCTGGAATACAAGTAATCAAATTTGCTAGATAATTTAATTCAGATGTTTTGTGGTTACTGGAAAACAAACAAAGACCACAAACTGAGAGAGAGGCCTAAATATCCTCTAATGATTTATTAGGAAAACTTTCAGCCTACATAAGTGGTCCTATAAAATTGAGTTAATAACTGAGATATGGAACACAGTAAAACCAGACATTTTTGTCTTAGAGTTTAATGTAACCATATCCTACAGCAACAATCTGAAAACTCAAGCAGATGTTCTTTAAATAAATTGTTTCATGAAACATGCTGCTCTTTTCTTTTGAGAGGAAATGTCCTTTTGGTTGGGCTGTAATGGAGACACTTTACAGACTTCTGCATGGCAGAAAGAAAACTATAACCCTATTGATTAAAGCAGACATTTTTGGTTCAAAGCAATAATAACAATGGATCTGAAGACCTTAGTCAGATGAAATTTTATTCCCCGGTAAACTTCCATAGCTCTAACTGTAAGGACAATGAAACGTCTGATCTTTCTTAGGGCTGACATGATGCAATGATCCCAAACCATAGCATGGCACCCAGTTGCAAGGTGATTCAGATAAATGTGTTCAGTGTTACTCCAACTGCAGACACAGAGAGGGTTCTCTGACAGACGGTTTGGCAGGCTTGTCTTGGTACCACAGCAGCAAAGAAGGAGACTTGATTCTCAGGATATTATCAGGGTTCCAAATTACAGCAAGGCAATGTGTACAAGCCTAATCTAACAAGTATGTAAGGCAACAGAAAAGACTCCTACTGATTTTGGTGGCCTGTCGTAATTTACTAAAGGATCAATGACCTTTACATTTGAGTACCCTGGATGAAGGCAATGACGTAATGCTGACAATAGTTTCCTTAATCAAGGAGCTTTTATTTCCATGCCAGTTAAGGATGACTCTATTTTATAGTAAGAACTTCGGGAATAGTGTTAAAATATCTGACATGTTTGCATAGCGCAACTGCAGATCCACAGAACACCATTCCTTGTCTTCAGTGTTCTTTGAAAATCCTTTGCAGACAGGGAGATTTCAGGCTTTCTCAGCCAGCTGGGTAGGAAGTCAGTTTTCAAAAGCCTTTTTTTTTTTTTTTTTTTTTTTTTTTCCTCCTCAAAAAGTGAAATTTTCAAAACCTTGCATGCAAAACCTAAAGCTGCAAATTAGCCTGGGCAAAGCTCTTGGAGTTTAGTAAGGATTTTGACTTAAGAAATTAATCAGCTCTTCAGATCCTGTAAGACTGTAGCATGCTGAGATGAACAACTAATTATTTAAGTCAGTCAACTGATTTGTTTGCTGTATCTAATGTTCAGCTTTCTTGAGAAAGATTCTTCTGTGACATGTCCTTTGGGAACAGACTGTCTGCTGGGCATATGCACATAGCAGTACTGTGATCGTACAGTGGAGTCGGTGGCAATCTTAATTAGAATTATCAAAGGATTCTGTGCTGGGCTGAAAATATCAGGATTACTCAATTTACTTTTAAAAGATGGCATTCACGGTTTTTACTAAACAGACCATAAATATGAATAATTCAGTCTGGGTTAGCAATATTTTATTAGTACTTCAAGCATACGGGGCTATACATCTCGTTTTGTAATAGATGCTACTGTTAATAGCTATCTGCTCGTGCTCCCACACACTCCTGTATATCCTCTTCATCTATTAGTCCTTCAAGTTGACCATTTGTGGTTGTTGAAATTGCTTTTGACATTGGCACTGTTTTTTGGCCAAAAGTGTGCAAATTTCCAGTGGATTTTGACTATTAAAAACCACAAAGATGGCTTAGAGCTGTAACCTGCTTTATATAGAGGCTAACGTTCGAATAAAGCAACAGAAAAATATTTTACACCTTCCTCTGACTGAAACACAGCACCTACCATCACACAGCAGCAGCCACTGCATGTCAGAATGATTTTCTCTGATGCTTGCTTGCCAGTTTTTGGAACAGGTGAAGTCCACCGTGGTGCAGAAGGCTGAGCAATGCCTGCTTCTGCATGAGCTGCTTCTGTGTGGCTGGCACCAGCGTACAGCCTTACAAGGTGGTCGTGCATTGTTTGGCCCAGCACAGGAAAGGTTCTCAAGGCACCAGTAATCAGCAAGGCAGTCAGACCAGAGGTGAGACCGCACATAGGGTCTGTGAACACACAGAGTAACTGGCCTTAAAATACCATGTATGGGCACAAAGAGGCCCGGTGTGTCAGTTCGCATGTTGTCTGAGTGGGAACGTGTGGCTGCAGTGTTCAAAAGCCTGCATATTCATTATTCCAATGCACAATTTCCAGTTTGCTAATATTTGATATGATTTCCCTCTGTATCTCTGGTTGGAGTGAATAAGCTTTGCTGTTTAGCAAAATAACAGTGGTTTATGTTCACTTTAGTATTTATTGACATTCATTTCTGCCTCAGGGAGATTTTATATTTGGTAACTGATAGATTTAGTATTCAGCTTTAAGAACCTGTTTGGCAATGTCTCTGAGTCACGTGTGTGATGTAGGAATGTAAGTGTAACATGGCATTAATGTAAAAATAGAGAATTTTACTGGAAAGAACTGCTACCATAGGTGTGAAGTAGTGCAAGTTACATTGCCATGAGGCACCAGGGCTGCCCCTGGCAACCTGCTAGAAAAGTGGCAAGAAACTAGCATCTGTTAAACTCTGAATTCTTATAATGATCACACTTCATAAACTATTGGTATTTGCTTTTTATTTGAGAGATAAATAGAAATGACTTGCTTGATTTCATCAGGAATGCATGTTATAAATGATGTATCAAACACCTGCATCTGTGCTCGTTTTTGTATTCATATCTACTTTACTGGAGCTATTCATAGATGGGGCCTTTTCTATAAAAGAGTTTTTTTTTGTTGTTGTTTGTTTGTTTTTTATATATATATATATTTATGTAGGTGCAGAAATTCTAATGAAGAGAATTTCAAAGACGCCCCCAATTCTTGTATATAGAGTGAGATTGATTAATGGTAAAATTATATTTGATCTTTTGAAAGCAACTTGTGAGGAAAAGTTCAGAAAACTAATAAGCCCCTAAAATTCTTTTCTTTGGAAATAAGTCAGACTGTTTGGGGGAGTTTTTGTGTAATCATCAGCATCAGACATCTCTTTTATGTGTTTGGCAAATTGTTACCATTTTTTTTTTTTCATTTTGATTTGATTAATTAGACCGCAATGAAGACATTAGAATAAAATGGACTGGTTACTTCTTCCTTTGTTTGAAAAATAAACATTTGGTTTGAGATCACATTTTTCCACTTGAGTGCATGAGAATATACTTTCATGGGTTTTGATTTTTGCAGATTTATTTGCAAAATCTCAGACATTTCTGGTTAGCTTCTTTTATTTGCACTTACGATTATTTTTTTTTTTTTAATAATCTATATTATTTGAACCATGTTCAGATTCTTTGGAAATAATTAGTGAAATACACTCTTTAGAAACTTTCAATTACTTAGCCCTCTGCTAATAGGAAGATTTGACAAATAATAAAGATTTGACAAATCCATGAAGAAAAAAAAAAGTACCATTTTATTCCAGCAATTTTAAATCTTTCCACCTCATAACACACATCTCATTACAGAGTTCTGTGACATAACCACGTGAAATTATGAAAATATATGGGGTGAGAGTATTACAAAGTGATGACAGCTGACTCCTAATTTCATCATTCATTTTATTTCTGTTCTCTATGAACAGCTTGAGATAAGCTGATTTTTGTGGTTGGTATATTCATATTTAACATGTTGATATACTTCTTGAGACATATGTACTTTGCAAAGTATTTAAACCAGTGGAAGCGCCTGTCTGAACTAAATAAAATAAGGATAATTTAGGACATGATGAACCCATGTAGAAATCCCCTTTCTCCCGTTCTCTGCTTCTGCATAAGAAATGAGGCATGAGTCAAACCTGGAAAACAAGTTTGACAGTGCTCCATTTTCAGGCCCACTGAGTAAAATGGAGAAAGACGGAGTGAACTGGGGAAAAAAACCCTAGCCACAAACAAAAGTTTGGATTGTCTACTTTTTTTTGTCTGATCTGTGAGTCAGGCTAAATTAACATTGGAGTTTAAAGAGCCAGAGAGGAAGAAAAGAAAAAGTCTTGCCAGTATCCTTTGAAATGACATTTTCATTGCACGTTAAAATAATAACATGAGTATTTGTTGGGAACCAAGGGAAGGGGTAGTGCTCCAAAACCACGTTTCAAAATGCTACCTGCTTGCTAGATTACACCTAATTATTGGATGAGAACATATGATCAAACACTGAAATAGCAGTTGAGAACAGGACTGAAGTCTGTGCTCCATTGCTAATGCATTCTTCTGTTTTCAGATTTTTAATGTATTTTATGGAATGTAGCAAGTGTTTCCACATTAACATGTAAATACTTAATTTTCTATGTCTATAGTTAAAACTAATCTCATTCAGTCTTTCATGACATTACAGTTATCTGATAAACGCATGGTTCTCTGTTTTCTTTGAAGTAGTGAATTATTATACAGTACGGACTAGATTATCCACAGATTATCTTCTATGAAACACAAATCATGAGATTCTTGAGAGCCTAGGCAAGCACCCTACACCATGCTGCAAGGTCTGGTTTAGTGCTTGCTCCAAGATTATGGAAGTGAATTTTCCTTGGCTGGTTTTAAGAAGTATCTCTAGCCACAGGTGCCTGAAGGCAGCATATGAGCTAGACTCTTCACAACAGGCAGCATTTAATGTTTTCTCTGAAGAGTGTTTTCATCATCTAAAATAAAAATTGTCCCTGCTGTACAAATAGTCAGTCAGTACTAAAAGGAAGTTCCAATTCCAAAATTTTGCTCTTTATTTCCAAACTTTTGTTATTTATTATCAACTGCAGTAATGTTAATGAAGGGGAATTAATATCCCACGTTCCTTGATAATTTAAGGATATGAGCTTTCATCTGAAAAGGAAAAGTTTCTTTCTTTTTGTTGTAAAGGAAAAGCTGAAGGCTAAGAAAAGCTAAAGTAAATAACCTATTCACAACTGACTTCTGCTGCATAAACCCCCTTGCAAACAGAAGTACATACTGATCTCATTACTTGCACATTTCTCTCATAATTTTTAAGATGGCTCTCATACATTTGTTGTGAAATGCTAGAGATATGAATAGAATGGTGCCTTGGCTGTCTCTGCATTCTGGTAACACGGGTATCTGGATTATGAGAGGTGGTCTAAGTCTACTAATTGGGTAGCCTCGGTAAGCCCCAGTAGAACATACAAGTGAAAAATGCTTAGTTAAATACTTAAGACTACAAATTCCAGTGTGGAAATTAAGGTTTTCTATAGCATCTCATTAAAAAACAAACGAACAAACAAACAAAAACACAACAAAAACAACAAAATGTTCTAAAACAAAGGAACAAGCAAAAAGGGAAGATATTTTATCAGTCAGAAGTGTAAGTGAAGAGGGGTGTTATCTGAAGATTTATGAACCCTGTCATTGGGTATGTAGCTCATATTCCTTGTTTCTTCATAGGGCACCATCCCACTGTTATATTCACAGGGGCTGCAGTGAACATGGCTTCGAAACAAAGGGCAATACCTCCACCGCACTCCTCAATCTCCTGTTCAAGGAAAATATTCTGTCAGCATTGTACATAATTGCTCAGGCTTCCTTAATGTGTAGTTCCTGATCTTCTGTTCTTGTGCTGGACAAGTGTTTAGAAGCTTATGGTCCATGCCCAGTTCCTAATGACGTTTTCCACTCCACAGAGAGTTGGATAGTGCCCTTAGGAAATGTGTGATTCAGTCATTCCAATTCTCTTTTAATTATTAATTTCTACTCTTCATTTATATTTCATTGAACTACAGAATATCTCCAGTCATCACAGTGCCACATCCATCTCTTAACAGTCTGAAATATTTATTAAACTCATTAAGCTCCAGTCTCAGTAGCTAATTACAACAAACGTATGTTTATGGAAACAAATCTAGCCATGAAGATTAAATTTAAATGAGTGCTAAAAACTCATTGCCTTCGGAGATTTTTGTTTTTGCTCTCTTTAATTTGTCATGCTGATTTGTAAAGCTTCCTAGTTATTCTGGTAACATTAGCACTGTTGATAATAGCAGACACTGTTTGTCTTGGAGAAGTGCCAATATTCTAAGTACATATCTAATTTGTCCAGACAGTTTTAAAGTCTCTTGAATTTAAATTATAAGTTTAACCTGCAGAGTTACAACAGCTAATTACAGATTAAAATTTGGAATGAGAAATTTTTAAACAAAGTGAACTACCAGAATTCTTTGGAATTAAGGGCACTGAACAAATTCTACCCCTTTTGTACAATGACTACTACCAACAGGTGTTCATGCCGGGCTCTCAGAGTGGCCTTGGTGCCATTTAAAGGTTTCAAAAGACATAAATCACGTTGAAGCCACTGCTAGACCTAAACCTATATGTGTATGTGTACTGTGGTAGAAAAACGCTTTGCCATTGTTGGGGAGTTAACTACTTGGATACTAACTCTTACTTGCAAAGAGTAATTGCCTTCCTTTCTACTTATGAGTCTTTCTGGAAGCTGTTCCCAAATGTATTTATGTACCTTTGTAATGACTTCCCAAGAATCACAACAATAATTCTGTATATGTTGACTGTACAAAGCTCTTGGTGCTATCACTCTTTTCTCCTCTGACAGAAAGGTAACAAACTCCTTCCCTCAAGAAATTCTGGCTGTAGGATTTACTGCGTATTACAGTTTGTTTGGGGGTATAAATAATATAAGACATCTCGACTGACTTAAGAAGTTTCTTGGATTGCGTTATATTCCCTAGACAAAATCTGCTATTGATGCACATTGCTTCAGTTCTGTTGATTTGTCACACCCTGAGCTGGCTGAAATCCTGTCTAGTAAGAGCTGTCAGTGAAACATGACTTGAGTGGAGCTATGCCAGTTCAGACCAACAGGGTCTTTCTGGAGAATCTGACCCCTCCTTCACAGCAAGGAGGCTGTGAAGTCTCACTGATGCTTTTTACTAAACGGATACCCAGTTTTACTACAAATATTTTTGCTGTGAAGTGGTATGAAATTCAGTGAATTGTGTAAGAATTGTCAGTTATGTGGATGAATGAGAAAGGTAATGTATGCATTCTTTGCCATTTACAGACTTTCACTTTGGTTTCAGTAGAGTGAAGGATCTGGAGCATGTACAAAACTGAACCCATTATGACTTGATGATGATGAGACCATAATGCCACACTTCAATTCAGTGACAAAACACAGTATTACAGAATTTCAATGCTTCAGAGTTACATAGCAACATGAAAAATGTACAAGGCTCAGATATCAAAGATAGCAGCAGATCTCAGAAAACAAGACATAAAAAATAGAAGCTATACACTGAAACAGTAGCTTTAAATATCATCTTTCATTTTGAGAGTCAAAACACAGAAGCCAGAAATTCTTACAAGACAAAAGGCCTCCCATATAACCACCTTTTCTACAGAAATATATACATATATATTTAATATTACTGCTTCCTTCTTGACTTCTGACAATTACTTTATATCTTCTGCTTTTTATATAAATTAAGTTCATTTAATGTCCTAGGAGATACAGAACAGTGTATGACATGATGAGAGTCCAAGGCTCAACTCTGACATCTGCTGGATGGAATTTCAGGTTTATTGGCAGAGGGAAATTGTCTTAACCTGTCTCTTGACTGCAGCAGTCAGGGTATAAAACGTTATGGAGGTGTAGAACAGAATTCCTTAATGCACTTACTAGGTCTAGCGTGTCCTTCAGAGGTGTGTAGTAAGTCCTGCTATTTCCACACTGTCTGCTTTTCAGGCTAGAGCATGCAGAGGACTGGGCACAAAAGTCACAAGATAAGTACTTCTGAGTTTGAGATTTCCTGAATCCTGCCCTTGGAATCTAGAAATCTTGCTGAACATTATTTTCATACTGTTTTAGAATATATTTGTGGGCAAGCTATGAGTTAGGTTACTTAGACAAATGAGCTTAGAATTGAACATGGAGTGTCTCTCTGCCATTGTGTGCTGTAATGAGACAGATTTTAGGAAAAAGTAGTCCTATTTTTTTAGTCCAAAGAAACTGGAGTCAGATGAGATATCATGGCTTGATAACCAATGGAGCACATTGCCAAATAAAATCAGATTTTTGTCTTAAAGTGTTTCTGTAACTGCCAATTACTGCAGAACTTGGTCATGGTAGAATGACATTAGTCATTGTCCAAAGAAATAGGCGTACAGACAACATAGCTTTTTGAAGTGTTGTCGTTCAGCCACACTAGAGTAGCACGTTGCAATAACCTTTCCAAATCCAGTTATACTCCACTATACAAAAATAATGGTGGCACGTTGCGGAGAGTAGAATTTCTTCATCATTTGTCTTTCCAGTTTTATAGTCCAAGGCAGGGCATGCATGATTGTACAGTAAATGTATGTTTTGGAGTTCCAACTGTTTCAGTCACACTGAATATGAAAGGCTGTCTTTCTCCATCTAGGGGCTTCAGAGCCTATTCAAGCTACAAATACATTGCAGTGTGTTTCCAAAAGTGCTTAAAATCCTTCAAATCTGTGTTTAAGGTCAAGATTTTCAGTGCATATGAATCAAACACATCAACTAGGCTGGCAAAAACTAATTGCTTATTGAAATATTGAAGGCTTATTGAATATTTAATGACGCAAGATGCATCAGTCCCTCTTGAACACCAGCACTTGTTTCTGTCCCTCTTTAGAGAAGACTGAACAGTGATGTATCTTTCTAATCTCTCTGCACAGAGCACACAGCAATAAAATGGAATTCTCCATTTCAAATACTTATGGATTCAGGTCCTTTTTCTGACCCAATCTGAGTGATAGCTTCAGATATTTTTATAATGATAACAGTAAACATAGCGAGTGAAATTTGTACTTACACAATTTACCTAGGACTGCATTTGACTTTTTCCAAGCATGTCCTCTTTTTCTACTTAGATACTTTTTGAGGTATTATGATGGATGTTAAGGATTCTGATGAGCTGATCAAGGTCATTCACAGGCATATCTGCTCTGGAGTATGAACAATGGATCCCATGTGTTTGGGATGCATGGGACCTAATGTTTGTGCACTGAATGGGTGATCTGTATGAGCACAGTAAACTCTGGACTTAGTGCATGTGTATAAATCAAGGACGCATCCCAGACATGTTATTCTCACTGCATTTCATTTTGTCTGGGAAAACCTGGGCAGAAATATGGTAGCCCAAATCTTCCCACATTCCACACTCTACATACACATGTAATAGGTTCATATCCTGAACCCTTAGTCTCTCTTGAGCTTGCTGTTATTATTGATACAACGCATAAATCTCAGGCAAAGTGTTCTGACTTTCATGTTATTTGTGATTTTCCTACAGGCCTAATGGTCCTTAAATACTTCTGAGTCACTTAGTAGACTTCAAGGTGGGAAATAACAGACTCCCCTTGATTTAGCCTTGAAGATGATTCAGTAGAAATCTCTTCTACTCTGTGTAATGCCCTGGTATCTGACAAACCATTCCAGATGGTTTTTGCAGACATGGACATTATTCTCCTTGCTTAACGTTCTGTGTTGTTTTCTTAGCAAAGTTGCTTTGGTATTTATTAATTGAGAGTTGTAAATAATTTAGTTAATCTAACACTTGATCAGCAATTTCAAATCAACGTTTGAGAGGGAACAGGCCCTAAGGCAGTAGTTAGCTATTCTGGTCGGGTAATTCTTTTCTGGGCTGTTTAACCAACAACATGTTTTCTTGTAAGAGTAAGGCTACCAAACTCAGGAAAGAAGTTCGCAGAACTCTGCTGAATTTTCTGATCACCTTTCTGTTTCTTTAAAAGTTCAGCTAAGAAGACTGCTGAGTATAATGATGATAATCAAGTATTAAGATGGTCAGATAGCAGCGTAATTAGGAATATGCAACACTGCAGTAAAAAGTCCAGGCATCTGGTAAGGATTAGATTTGCTGGTTATACAAAATCATGAAGATACAAACCATTTTGACAGATCTGATAGGGAGAAGAAAGATGAATACATTACTATTTAAGCTGCCCTTGTAGCACTGAGAAGTCCTGTAGTGTTTTCCACTTAAAATATTTCAACATCAAAAGCAAAACATTTGGCTCTAAGGGAAAAGTTCTCATATTTACATGTATCTTCCACTGCTGAATTCTCCCTTAAGTATTTTAAGTATTTTATTCCTATGTGGAGGAAACATTGAGTATACTGCTCACATTTGGATTTGGGGGGATTTCTTTTCTCCATTAGGAGTTTTGGAATATGAGCAAATCTGACATGGTATTCTGAAAGAGTCCAATAGCCATGAAACTCCATACTAGATTTGCTTCTAGGCAACCCATAAAGAAGAAGTTAGAAAAATCTCTCTAAAATAAGAAAGACTGAGCCATAATAAAAGCCCTATGATAATCGAGGGCTAGCATATACAAGCCACATTTTTGGTTAATAAACAACTGAGCTTTAATCACTGTAAGAAGATTGCTGCCTTTGCACCTATAAAAAAGTGCTTTGAAAATTAAGCGGCACAGGCGCTTAGTGAAAACTTTGTGGTGAAAACTTACTTACAAAAGATATACCTCATCATATGTTTATCAACCAAGTAAAGCCATCACACAATCCCCTGTTATCCCCTTTCTTCCTCCTCCCAAGAACAACACTGCACACTACGAAAGTGTTAAGCTCTATTTAGTGAGTTGTTAGAGCAGGTTTTTCCCGGACCTAGTAAGGCAAGTGTCTGCAGCTCCAGAATAAAGTGGGAAACTGAAGAAAGCTTTGAATTTCAAACATCTTTCAGTGAGGAATTAGTTTAAAAAGACATACAACAATAAGCCATGAAATAAGTCCAGACACCATAATTCAGGGATAGAATATGCTATGAAACTGGCAGGCATCCAGGCCAGAGCCAGGTGCCTGTTTTGGAATAGATTCAAGTGGCCTTAGGCCACCTACAGAGCTTTCAGGTAAAATCTGGAAGCTGCTCACCTCGGTATGCCCTACCTTGGTTCTATTTCAGGTACTTGTAAAGGAATCCCAGCTGGCTGGCCATCATCCAAAACAATATGCTTTCAGATCACATTGTCTTTATACTGTGAGCAAGCAGGATTTTAGAAAAAAAAAAACAAAACAAACAAACAAAAAAAACATCTTATAAACTGCCCATTTTCCTCAGTTTGCAGTGTTGCTGCAAATAGTGTTTACTCACAAGAACAGCACTTAGGTCTTGCTGCTTCTGACACCCTTAGCATGTGATTGCAAACGAGCAAGACAGACTGCATATGTAATCAAAGGGACACAAAACGTGTCCATGAAAAAGATAATAATCTTGTGGCTTGGCTTGTTATAGGTCATAAAAAGCAAAAGTACGTTGTCAATATAATTCAGATTTTACCTATCACATTTTTCTTTGCTTTACAGTCTACTTTGCTCTGGATCAAGAAAACAAGCCAGGATAACTCTAGTTGTAGACTTCAGTGTGTAAACTTCTGACTGCAAATTTTTATTTTTATTTTTTTTTCTCTAAGTCCTAGACACATGAGGCACTCCATAGCCCTCTGAAAGATCCTGTGTATATCCTACCGTGAATCACGCAGTGTGTGACTGCAGTTTCATACCATCAGGACAGCAGGCAACACGCGCTGGCCTGGCAGAGCTGGAATCAGCACTTCTTGCTAGATGCAACTCAGTAAAATTATCCTGTGAACGTGGGTAGGAAATAATCAGGTTACCCTCAAACAGACTAATCGGTTTCAGTTTCTGGTTATGAAGCTCTAGCACAATGTTGCAGTTGTCAGCATTGCCAAGAAGAAGGTTTTAAATCTCATTTCAATTCAAGAAAAACAAAACAAAAGAACAACAAAAAAACCACCACAACCCTACTCTCATCAAAAGTAAAATGATTGAAAAGGCCATTAAACCAATTTTATTAATGCTGAACTCTTTAGAAGTTCATTTATGGAACAAAGAAGCAGCACTTTCACAGCATTTGGTATTTCATGAAGGAGAAGAAGGGAAGGATTTTGGTTATGAGGTGCCTCTTGGCAAACATGGACATACACAACATTAGACTGGTATGTAAAGGTTTTCTGAGTAGGGTTTCATCCTGCATGACTAGGATCTTCATGAATATATTCTACATTTCTCTTATTATAATATGGCTGTTAATTTCAACATTAAAGGCATACAGCCTAAAATGATTTCACTCCTTTTTCTTCCTAACTGCAGCCCTATCAAAAATAGACAAAAACCAAGCACTTTCCACTCAGTACACACACAGTAAGATATTATTAAATGTTGTCACGGCAACCAGTACAACACTGAGTTCGTAAAACAACTGTTTGACTCCTAAACATGGTGAAATACCTTTGGAAATCAACACCACAGTCAGGGAATAGTTTTGTTTGCAAATTAGGAATGCAAAGAAAGCTGTGGTAAATTAAAAACTGTAAGCTGAGCTCTTGGGATAGGGACCAATTTTCTGTGCTGCGTGTGTTCAGCACCTAGCTGATGAGGTTCTGTACAACTACTGCTACCATATTCTTCATCTGTTATCGTCATCTTTTGGCAAGAAAGATAGTGGTGGTAAATATCTGTCTTTGCAGAAATTAAAAGTTAAGTAATAAAGACCTTGTTTTACCAGTCAAAGGGAATAAAGAGACTTAAATAGTTAGAGTTCATACTTCTATGCAGAGCTGTGAAGTGATTGTTCACTGCCATTGTCATGCAAAATAGCCTACAAGACGTATGAATCTAGTCCTCAAAAAGAAAAATACAGTTTTCCAATGTCTAACACAAATCCCACTCTTGTTATGGTAAAAGAGTTTGAAGTATTTCAATACACAGCTTTCAGTACATAGCAAATAGAGTATCCATGCCGATTTATTAGACAACGCCTTCTTTGTACAGTATTGCATGGTGCTGTAAGCCCTTTCTTACAGAAGCAGATATGGAACTGCTCCATAATTCTGTGGGAGACATTTTCCCATTTGATGGCCAAGCTGCAGTTAAAATTCCCATGGAGAGGTCCATTTTGGGTAAGAAAGAGATGAAGGTGGTGGGCTTCGGCAGACAATGACAAAGGGAAGATGAGCATACATGGCATCAGAAGTAAAAGCACAAAATTTTCATAGGAAATGGGCTAATACTCAATTGAAAATGGTATAACGAAGTATTTGTGAGTACGCTGCAACCTTTATGCAGAAGGGACTGAAAAGCCTTGTGAACTTCTTTGCAGTCTATGTTCCCAGACAAGAAGGCTGAAGTAACAAAGGCTTATTGATGTGAAAAGGGGGGGAAGTTTTTAATAGAGGAATCCCAGGAGCCAGCCAAAGAAGCATTATCTTGTATTAAAAAAATCTGCAAATAATGAAATTCAGAGGAGAGAGAAGCCAATTTTCTTCTTTGCTTGGCCCATGAAATTAGTACCAAATAAAAGAAGAAACACATGTAGAAAGGACTGGAGACTAAATCTTCCCAGCAATATTCTTCTCGGGGTATGTTATTCAAAAGAGTACAGGGAGTCATGTTCAGAAATGCTGAGCAGGTTCAGCTCCTATTGATCTCAAATGGGGCTGTGAATTCTTGGTACTTTGGAAAATTAAGTCCCTGGAGTGCACTTGAAATTTTCATCACTGCACTCAGAATCCCACCCTGAAACTAACTGGACACAAGCAGGAAAATCTTCATTGTAGGTCTTGTCTTGTAAAGCAACCCAAACTGATGCTCACACTTGTAGCTATTACAAAAAGGGAACAAGTCGCATCAGCAGAAGTTACCTTTCCAGTCTAGAAACAAAACGAATACAGATAATATGTCAAGGCTGAGTGAGAAGAAGCAATGCTAGTAGGAGTAGGGGAGAAAAGAACATCTACTGGAAGAAACAAGTATATTTTATTTACAGAGTTGAAAAGAAGAACCGATAAGCAATGAATGAGGTACCATTTCGTTGCAGTGCCATTTGTTTTGGAACTGTAGTAACCTCATACATTCCTATCATGGAAGAGAGAGGTTGAAACTTCCACGTGGATTTTTTTCTTGGCCTGGTTTATCCTTTTCTGGGGTGCAGATGCTGGCTGACTGCAGCAGAGGCTGGGCTTTCCTTCTTGCACATTATGCCAAAGTATGTCTGAAACCAATACTAGTGTCTTAGAAGTAATTTGCAGGAGTTTTAAATACATCTCTGTGACTCCATAGGCTACACAGCCTTCCGGGTATAGTGCAAATCAGCCTTTATGAAAAGCATTTTCAAAGTGGATCTTTGAACCTGCTGGACTGCACGATTTCTCCCGTGCCATTTTTGATCCATTGTATAAATACAAATTTTGGCACGTGCACAATGTTATAAACTGCATAATTGTTTTTATTAGAATTCTGTGAGTTTGGAGGTACCTGTTCTTTAATTACACTTGGAAAGGTTCCAGGAAAACTCTTCTAAAATGTACTGCTTGCAAAGCCATAGTCGGGCCACCCACAATGACAGCTTTTATTTTCCTTCTATTAGTGATGGACATTTTCATTTAATTTTGGTGTGGGTGTGTGACAGAGCCCCCATGTACTGAGCTGAAGCTTCCCCCTGTTCACTTTCCAGCCGCAGTGTGTCGGGACACCGTGGCAGCAACTTGTGACATCTGGATCTAAGCCAAAGCAATGCTACTCGCCGAGTTTTTAGGCTGTCTTTCTGGCTTCCTTGGCCTCCCCGCCCCCTCTAAAAACTGCTGGTGACACTGGAAATGCAAGTCAGTTAATCTCATCTAAAATCTAAGCGTTAGCCTAAAGCACTGCCTGCAAGAGAAATGCAGAACATTGCTCTGTGAAGTTGCTGTATGTCAGCCGTAAGCACCCAGCACGGAGGTGGGTTTAGTTCCGCTCCTGAGCCCAAATCTCTTGTGTGGCAGGACAGAGAAAGTACAATAGTAGCAAGTCAGCAGGATAGCTGGAACTTCATGCTCCTTGCCAGAAAGTAGGATGTCCAGCTAGCACAAATAAATGTGTAGAACTAATCAAATTAGGATGGACATGCTGTGCAATACAGAGAAATGCATGTAAGCAGAAAATTGTGTTTAATATTTGTAATCAAAAGCATTTATTTGGGACTATAACAGCCGAGCGCTACGTGCAAATTGGGTGAGGAAAAAATGTAAACATTGTTTCTTTGATTTCATTGGGAGTTCGGGTACAGGAGGAATGCTGGATCAAGCTCCCTTTCCAGTGGCTGTGATTAAAAAGCTATGTGAAATGAACTTAGGGGCTTATTGACAGAAAATATTACTGTAAATGGTGGTGAAAACCTATTCCGCAGAGATTACTCTTTATTGCTTGGAGTTTGCCAGAATTTATAGGATGCGATCTGAAAACTGTGGGTTTAGAGACCATGTGAGGAAATAACTTCAGTCCTAACACCACGTTTTGAGGCTTCTGCAGAAAGCAGAATTTAATACAGCAACTGGAGAGACAGTGGAATTTTATTCTGTGAACTTTTCAGGCCCTTAAGGAACATGAATTAATGGAGGAACCACACCAACTCAACCAGTAGATGTTTTTGTTACTTATCCAGTTTCCATGTCAGCTGAAATACAGTTACCTATAAACAGAATAACCAGTGACATGGTATAGCCCATGCCATGTGTCACTGAAGAATGCAATTAACCATCATGCAAAAGCAACTTTATTACAGTAGCTCATATTATAAACTGTGCACTGGCTAGAAATGCTGAAGTGTGCTTTGTATGTGCTTTTGGGAATATGCTAGACTAGCATTTTCCATTCCTGAGAATATTGTAGCCAGCTTCAGATTTCACGGAAGTAAACAAAGAAGGCCTCATTGTTTCGTTTTATGAGAGTAGCCTTTAACGTTTGGGGAGAGAGGAAAGGATACGGTGCAGGAGTAGATCTGCTGTTAGCAGACATCGTGGTACTGTCTAGTGCTTTATAAATGTACTCCACTGAAGTAAGAGTACTGCTAATGCTGTTCTAGCTGGAGGGAAAGCCGGCAGTCAGTCCTCCAGGATGTGTCGTGTTCCGGCTGTGCCCCCACCCCCTACCTGAGGAGCTCCCTGTGGCAGGGAGGTCAGCCATGAACTTTTGTTTATGACCTCCTTTCTGCAGGAGGGGTGTTTCTGGCAGGAGGGATGCAGTAGCTGTTCTGCACAAATTCTGTAAATTCAGCTTTGGTCATCTGTGCCAGCTGAAGAGATCTCACCTCTTCTTTAACTGAATGGTACGGAGTGAGTTAGATAACAAAGAGACAGCCACACAAATGTAGTTTTGTACCAGATGATTGCATCCCTGCCACTACATGTAATCTATATGTATATCTATGTAATCCTTCCATGAGTTGTTTTTCAAGTTGCTCATATTTAGCAGGATTGGATGTTTTGTCCTGCTACAACTGAGTAACAGTTGCTGAACTCTGTAGATAAATTATATAAATTCACAAATTGCCTTGAGATTATTCAGTGAATAGTACAACAAGAATGAAAAACCTTAAAAGTTGTGGTACGTATGGAGCATAACTAAGTGTGGAGCCTACTTGACTTGTGACAAAGATTAATTTGATGGGTCTTGAAAACTACCAGCTAATTCTAAAGAGGGTCATTTTCATTTGTAAAGACATTTCCATGAAGACTTTTCCACAAGAAGTTTCACCCAGCATGTGGTTAATCAGCACTCACTATAACTGAAGCCAAAGCTTCACAAGAGTGAAACATCTCCATGAGGAGAAACACAGAGAGCACAGATATTAACGTGGAAGTACCCCAAATAACCCAACAAGTACATAGCCTGATAAGTAGTCACAGAAGTGGTCAAGTCACAATGCAAAGTTGCAGAAAATGAATGCAGAGTTAGCAAAAACTTCATTTGTTCTGATTCTACTATTTGTATTCACTCAGTGCCATGTGACTAAAGTTCCTGATTAAAACAAGCCCCCGCTGTTCCATTTTCGTATTGGAAGTGCTCTGCTCCCAGTTGTCCAATCATATATTATTTAGGTATCGTATAAATTATTCAGATCAATTTCTAATACAAATGTGTCTGGAAAAATAATTGAGGTTGACAGAGGAAGAGGTGGTAGCTATCAGACAACAGACTCCTATAAATGATTTACTCATTTTAGTGGTCAAAAATGTCTCTCATAATACAGAATTTGCTCTAACAAAGCAGGCAAAACAAACACGATGGCATTTTTATTCAGGGCACATTTCTTCTGCATGCCCATCAGATGTGTTACCAATAATATGAGTTCTGTGTTTGCAGAGACTCTTTATCGCTATGACCATGATATCATAGTTCTTAGGAAAAAAAAATCTATAGAATTTCACAAGAAAAGATGGATTCAGAATTAGGAAATACAAAGTTATAGAAAACAGTCATCCATTTCCTGCAATAAGCCAGTGAGTGGAAACAAGAACACTCAGTATCCATGCATCCAGACATCAAGATGATACGTGTGGAGAGTTTGCACCCCAGTATGACATACTGAGAGTGGATGGATGAGACACCTGGGTGGAAATTGGCTGTCCTCTTGCAAGACTCAGTGTGGGGATGAAGGTGAAGCATTAATTCGCTGCTGGTACAGCACAGCAAAACATCTGCTCTTCCCTTGTAGATAAGAAAGAAATCCTGACTTTCTGAGTCATGGTACCGAGATGAATGTCATAATGCTGGAGATCTTCCACAAGTCCATTGTGGGTAGTGCAATGCTGTTTATAGGTGAAAAATTTCCGCTGGAATGACACATTTCCTTGTACTCATTCTCTTGTAGATAGAACCAACTGCAGCAGGTGGATACAAACAATAAGGGAAGAAAAAGGGAAGGAAAAGACCCACTGAAAAATTACAGAACTGAGCAGCATGAAGAAATAGAGTCCAACCTGACAGCCTGGGGAGAAGAGAGGAGTCCAATGACAGGCCATAGCATGGTAATGATCACCTCTGCAGCAATATGTTCTGGTTGGTCATCTGAGGTGGGAAATGCTAGGGAGTCGGGGGGAGAGAAAACCCTCTGACACCGTGTTGTTTACCGCCCCACTAACTGTGGTGCTTTATTTCTCTAAGGGTTCGCATGGTAACTATGTTTGCACATGGTAACGAGCTGCCTGCAGGATTCTCTGATGTTTATGGCCGTCACTGCTGGGGTCTTGATTGACTGGGGGAGCAAAGTGTGATGTTGTCGAGCATGTGAACTGATCAATGTTGCTGCCTACAGGCCAAGAAAGGTTGGGGTCCCCTGCCTAATGCCAAATCAAATTTGGACACATCATTTATAGGCACGCAAAACAGTATCACATTTTTTCTTCTTCTTTGATCACACTCAGAAACTGCAAATCCCCAGGGTGAAGTCTTAACTCCATAGAAAGCAAGCTCAAAATTCCCTTCAGTGGTACTTGGTTTATGGTGAAAGTTTTGATGTTGTTGTTGCTGTTTTCTTTTTTTAAACAATTGTTATAATTGCTAGAAATCCATGCTTATTTCCCTCCCCTCACAGCAAGTAAAATGTCAGTCTTCACAGTCAGATGGTCTGCTGAAAACAATCAAGTCTGTCTGTTCAGGGTGTTGAAGGCTGATTATAAAATTACAGCTCTATAGTTTTATATTTTCTATTATCTACTCTTCAGAGCATGTTTTATGTGTTTTGCTCTGCTGGGACAAATGCTAAGTTGTAGCCAGCTATTTCTTTTGAGTGCACTCAGTGGGAGGTGACAGTTGTGTTATTACAAAAAGGTCTTGAAACTTTACCACAACATATTCAGCAAGGTGACGATGTAAAACCGTTGGAAAACAGAGAGAGGTGAAGGAGAAATTCCACACCTGGGAAGTTATTGAATGTTTCAAGGTGGAGAAGGGAAAGTGTCCCTGCTCTGCCTAATCCACTGCCCTAGCCCAGTCGCCAAGAGCCCCCCGGTGAAGGAGGCAGAGCTCCAGCTCACCTCGCATCCATTGTGTCCTCCAGCTCGTGTGCCAAGTGGAGCAGCCAGGCACCTTAAATTGGCACCACTACTGCTTACTTTTGTGGTGTGACACTGGGACAAGGGAGATTTTGAGTGAGTTTGCATTGAGCCATATACAGGAAAACTCTGGCACAAAAGGGAGATCACGGGGTGAGGGACGCTTCTGGAAGTGCAGCCAAACCCATCAGAAACAAGTTCTGTATAGACTCCCGACCTGTCCCATTAACTTCGGTTTTACGTTTCCTTTCAGATTATTCAGATCTTTCCTGCTTTACCGATGTTTTCTGTAGAAGGGGATGTGGAACCTGGCAGCATGGACTAGACCAGTCGAGACCAGAACCAGGTGCTCCTTTTGGCTCAATACACATAGGTGGTGTGCAGTGTGGACATGTGTCAGACAGTAAGCGCTCAGTAGTGGGTCTTGGCTATCACAGCTGGATTTCCTTCACAGGCACCGTTATCTGTGTTTGCTTTTGATTGTTTGTGTGTTTTCCTTGAAGCTGCCTTTGGAAACAATGGACCACACCAGTACTTTCTCTCCAAACGAAGCTGGATGGCTGCTACCGGACCCCACTCCCCTCTCCCAACACTAGCGCCGAGACCCCCGGTCATTTCGGCTGAGCCCCACGCCTCCTCCACCACCCCCCGCACCTCCCTCGTCCCTCAGCCCCCCGCAGGTGCCGCGGCCGCCTCCCCCCTGCTCAGCCCAGCCTCCCGCAAACCCTCCGCATCCCACCGCCCCCTGCCCAGGTGCCTCCCCCGGCTCCCTGCGGCCCCTGGGCTCCTCGGCACGGCTCGGCACGGCACGGCTCGGCTCGGCTCGGCACAGCCCTACCCCGGCCCGGCCCGGCCCCGCCGCCTCCCCATTGGTCCCTCCCGCTCCCCTCCGCTCCGCTCCGCGGCGCCCCCCGGGCGGCGGCCGGGCCGAGACGCGGCGCCGGAGGCAGCGCTGCCCCGCGGCGGCGGCGGCGGCTTAAAGCGTGCGCGCCGGCGGCGAGGGCGCGCTCACCTGGGCGCCGCTCCATGGGCTCCGCCGCCGTGCACGGAGCCGGCCGCCGGAGCCGCTGCGGGGCAGAGCCCAGGTGACCATGCGGGGGAGCCGGGCTCGGCCGCCGCACGCTTCGGGGAGCAGGTAGCAGCGCTCCAGGTGCGCGGCGGAACATGGACTGTCTCCTGCTGCTCGGCTGGACGGTACCTGTTGCGGTTCTCAGCGGCTGCTCCATGCAATTCCCGACCCTCCCGTGGCTTGGAAGCGCTGTAAAGGCAGGTCGAGAGCACTTTCTTTTGCAATCGCCTAGAGTACTTGCATACCAGGTTACTGCACAGTCTCTGGTGCCTTGTCTTTCTGCCTTCCCTTGTCAAGTAAATCTCGCCCAATGCTTCTTTTCTCTCTCTCCTTTTTTTTTTTTTTTTTTTTTCTCTTGCAGACCCTTCAGTTGTGCTGCCTCTGTTGCATGTTTCATGCAGCAACTTTAACCAGTGACAGCATCAGCATCAGTGAATTAAATCATGGTTTGTATAGCTCTTTCTGTATCCATGTATGTGATGTATGTGAACATTTGTGTGGATGCTTTTTTTTTTTTTTTTTTTTTTTTAGACTGTTTAAAGTGAAGAAGCCACAGTGTTCAGGGAACATAAAGTGAAAGCAAGTAGGCTGCCATAAAATAGCTAACCCTGGGCAGAGATTAACTTGTTCAGCCCTGCGTGGAAAAGCTAAAAGGAATGATAGGTAAAGGCAAAGTGAATGAATAAACGAGATGGTAAATACATCCATGCTTACATGTGCAATTAGGAAGATGAATGTGTGTATGTAGCCACAACAACAAAACCTCATGCATCTGTTATGGAAGCAATGAGACAAAAGTAATGAAAAGATTTGGGTGGGAGGGCGGAAGAAGCAGAGCAGTGCAGGCTGAGGGAAAGCAAACCTGGAGAGAAAGGACTCATGTGAATGAGAGCTGAGGAGCAGTTTGTTCCCAGGTGGCAGAGACTAGCACTTAGATGCTGATGAGTTTGGGAAGTTTGAAGTGCAGTGTATGCTTTTTATTGGGTGAGAGTGGAAACAAAATACAATAGAGAACCACACCAGGGTGCAGAAAGGAAAACCCTCTTGCACCCTATCATCTGCTCGCTGGGGGATTCCCTCTCTCCAGCAGCTGCTTGCATTTTTTGGCCACTAGCCTGCTTAGAGTCCTCAACTTCTGCCATTGATTAACGCCACTCGAGGAAAGAGAAAGCTCTTGATGTATTGTTTCCACCGTCTAAGAAAAAACAACCTATAATCGGTTATGTGCTCAGCTTAATGGGTGTCCAATAAAATCTATTTAGGCGAGGAGAGTGATAGTTTTGCAACATCTGTTACAACGTAGGAAGGAAGAGTTTTTTTCTTCTTTCATAAGGGTGTTAGAAGTGGATTGTCTGGCTGTCAAATCTATGGACATCTTTAAGTATTTGCAGGGCAATACAGCTCAATGGTTCAATGGGGCAGGGAAGCAGTTTATTCAGCATAGTTACTCATATATCTGGGAACTGGTGCCAATGGTGCTAGTTCAGCAAATGACTAAAATTCAGACCAAGCTTCTAGCATCCAAGTAATCCCTGTATGGGTAGTTCAACAGCAGTGGTCATGTACTTCAAGTTAGGTGCCTGCTAGCAGGATCATGGCCTCTATTTTTTTCTCCTTCCTAGGCTGTGTGAGTAGATCTTCTTGCAAATATTTTTGTAATTTTTCACGTATTTTATCCAAAACAATAAAGTTCTTTGACATGCAATTAGCACTGGCTGACTAAAGGTTATTAGGTAGGATGTAATCTCTTTCTGCTGAAGGTCAATTACAATTTGAAACCCAGTCTAATCAAGTCACTACAAAGAGATGAGGTCTCACTCAGTTAAGGCATTAATAAATTAATCCTTTAATCCATTTGAACAAGTGGTACAGTTCTACAAAGTCCCAGTCATGGTTCCCCCTACAGTGATATAATATTTGCTGCATTCTTAGGGAAGGAAAAAAAAAAAACACTAAAACCAAAGCAGCCTTCACATTTGACAGCAATTAATACAGGGGGAGGGGGAAATCTACAGATCTGCTGGTGATGACAAATGTCTTCAGAAGAATGATTGTGGGAATGTTCACAGCTATGCTAGTTAGTCTGTACCTCTCAGTGGGGCAGAAAGGAAACAAACACAGTTTGAGAGCCTCTGTGACTTACAGGGATGAATATACACAGTCAAGGCTATATACACATAGCCTGTAGAGCTTTCAGGCCTTTCCTTAAATGAGGGAATTCTTCATACCGTAGTGAAAGCCTGCTGCTTACTGTGCAAGAATGACACTTACCTTATTTGCTGGATGCTAAATCTGATGGCTAACTTTTTTATCATTACAGATTATGTATTTGTGACACCTGTCAAAGTGGATTCCAGTGGATCGTACATTTCACACAATGTTTTGCACAGTACTAGGAAAAAGAGATCAACTCAGAGTTCAAAGAGTTCCTTGCACTACAAATTTTCAGCATTTGGACAGGAGCTTCACTTAGAACTTAAACCTTCAACCATTTTAAGCAACAGTTTTATTGTCCAGGTACTCGGGAAAGATGGAGTCTCAAATTCTCAGGAACATGACATTGAGCAGTGTTTCTACCAGGGATTTATAAGGAATGATAGCACCTCATCAGTAGCAATATCTACGTGTGTAGGCTTGGTAAGTGTTTCTTTAAAACAAATCAGTGTTTGAAGTATTTTCATATGTGGAACAGTAGCAGTTTTGGCAAAGATCTGTATGTATGTACCATACACCATTTGGTGACTTTCCTAAAACCACTAGTGCATTTAACAGAAGAGATTTAGTTATAGCCACTGAACTGCATCACACCTTTTATTTTTTTATCATAGTCTTTGAGGAAAAACCAGAAGATTGACCAGTAGTCCTAGTCATTAGCCCATAGCAATTTACATTTGGTATAGTTTGTGATAGTTTCTCCTCCTTTCACCTGCTTTTAAGTAAATGCTCTTGTTGCTTTTGTGAACTACTTTGGATAAAGAAAAAATCAATCCATAAGTTTAAGAGAAAAAAGTATTATACCTAGGTTTGTCAACTGCTTTAAGGAAGGGTGAATTTCCTAGCTCAGTAGGGGTTATGAATCAATTTCCTTTAGCTTCCTTTGACAATTCCAGCCTACTTTGGTTTATAAGTCTTGACGAGTTGATCTCTTATGAATGTGTTAAATATTATCTTTGCATATTTTATATTTATGGCTGTCATCCAAGTTCATGAAAAATTATTATGCACAAATGATTTTTTTTTTTTCAAAAATATATTTGACAGTGCTCTTTGCCTGAAGAGAAGTCTTTACTGACATAACTCAGAATAGTCATCTACAGAATGAATGGTTATTGATGGCTTTTAGGCAAAAGATTTTGCACCTTGTATGCAGTCTGCTATGAATGCAGATAAAAGAAGGGAAATTCAGCTGTGTTAGGTTATATGAAGCCGTCTTTATGCTGTGTAGTTCATTAAGGTCCAGAGGATATGTTAGGTCACCCTCTAGAAATCTCTCTTGCAAAGGTACTTGACCATAAGGGCTATTAAACTGGATGATGGGACCAAAAGAGGGGCACTTCAGACATCCAGTGTTTCCTTTGAAATAGTAATCAGTGACTTGAGAAGAGGGTGGTTCACTTGGAAGAACTGTTGAATACTGATAATTGGTTGAAGTAGTCTGGATTATATTTTGTATGCCCTATTTTTTTTTTCCTGTGTTGAGCACAGCGGTCACAGTAGTTTGAAGGAATTAATATTTTATAGTTCATTTGAACAGTTGCAAATGTGACTTTGGAGCAGGTGCCAGGAACAGGAATGAAACTTTCTTTTGTTTTTATGTTTGGAGTCCAGAAGTCTCAATATCAGATGTGCTTAGTTGTGAATTTCTGTAGAAGCTTAATTTTCAAAACTACAAGCTTTTTTTTGTTGTTGTTTTTATCCAGACAAAAGCCATTTTCACTTATTGCAGTGTTTGCCATTTTCTCTAAGGGAAGTGTTCTACCTACATACAACAGTTAAAATTTGGGTGATCTCCCCTGTTTGGTCACGTTCTGTTTTCTAACATGCTTTATGAGCTAAGTGAAGCTGGGCTTGTCATGTCTTGTCTGGAGAAGGAGGGTTCAAGTCTGCCTCAGGTCACAGAGAAACAGAATGTGGTGATCTTAACTGAGACTGAAATGGATCTTTTACCACTGTCTCGACATAGAGATTGTTATGACTGGCAAGCTTTACTTAGAAAAGATCCAGAAACTGATCAAAAGAGAATAAATACTGTGGCTTGAACAAATTTATTATGGCAGAACATTTTCTGTACCTACACTATCATCAATTATAATCTGTCTCTTTCTTTAATCAGTTCCAAGATTCAACAGATTTCACCTTAAACTGTTATTTCAAACCGGTAAGTGAAGTAAACAGAGTCAGTATCACAAAGTGTAACTGTTCCTTTCTCCTTATCCATCCATTAATTTCAGTGCACCTAGTGAATATCAGGAAAATTATCAACAGGGTTCTTAGTCTTTCAGTTTGCAAGGCTGCCTTCTTAAAAATGTGTCGTCAGCTGTCTGTAATGACAACCACGTCATTTTTACTGTGATCCAAATTCAGTGATCATATGTTAAGTCTGGACGCTGTGCTCTGATCAAGAGAACCTTGTGAATAGCTCCTATATCCTCTTTGCACCAACTACTTTTGTCACTTGGTTGCCCTTCTTTCCTATTTGTTTTGTTCACTGCAATTAAACCGAAAGTGGTGTTTCTTCTATATGGTTGGTAGCACTAATCTTTCCATTGTTCCTTTCATTAGCAATAGCTTCTCTACAATAAAACTGCAGTGACCCATTCTTTAAAGCTTGGAACACCACAATGTGATTTGGAAGCAATTGCATTTCAATAGACTACAGGGACTCTTTGATCTAATTTTTTGGATGACCTAGAGTATTCAGTCATTCAGTTGTCTGTTATCTGCCATGGCCTGCAGAGTGGACTTTTGAGAGAGTCTATATGAAATGGTTTGTTAGGCAGGATGACCTTAACTTAACACTGGAAAGGAGCAAGAATTTGTTGCTTCAGTATAGATCTCTTAAGAGATGGACGTATCTTACACTTTAATAGCTTGGTTGACACTAAGGCCTCATGTTTTTATGCTGACTTGTTGATTTGAGACCGAAGGTTTCCATCAGTCAATGCAATTTCCTTGATGTGTCAAAAGGCAAGACTGGGTCCATGCTCTTTATCTGAATAAGTACTCATCTAAATTAAGTTTGCATTTTAGGATAGTGTGTACCAATTTACTATGAGCACTGCCTCTTGCCTTTTCATCTTTAAAGTGTTTAGGTATTTTGATTATCAATGGGAAACTTGCTTTCTTCTGTACACTTTAGCTTCAGTCAGCATCCTTTATTTGTTGGAGCATCAGCTATGCAGCAAGAAAGCTGTGATTTTTATTTATTTATTTTGATTAAATTAACTTGTATGCAAGAAATCTTAATTAGATCTTAAGTGCCTGCTTCACTATCAGGCATTCGGTAACAGCATCATACTTTCGTGGTAATAACGTGTCAGATTTAGTAAAATTCGGGCTCATGGTCTACAACCCCAGTCACTCAGTCAGTTTATCAAAAATGCTCAAAAGACAGGTGTAGTTTCTATACCTTCATAAAAATGTGTTCTGGATTATCTGTAGAGAAGGTAATACATTCTCTCCAAAGAAGCTGTGATAATTGATAATTAAAAAAAAATGTTCATATATTTTGCTAATACTTCCTCACTCTCAGGGCTGCCTTTTCTTGTTTTGTTTGTTTTTGTTTAACTCTTCTAAATTTGGGTCAGTGAGTTCATTTACATTTGTAAATATAAAATTAGTTTCTTCCTTTTTCATCATCTTAATGTGGCCTAAATAGAAAATCCTGTAAAATTTTCAACTCCATTCCCCACTGATGTTCATTGTTACTTTTAATAAAACTCTTCTGATATTAAAGAATGACTTCTTGGATTTTCCTTCAAGTTCCACAAGTTCCTTGTGCTTTCCCAATGTGTACATCCAGGCCGCTGATTTGTCTTGCTGCTTCATCCAATGTTTGTGTGTTCAATTCAAGCTGCTCATTCTTCCCCATTTTTTCCAAGCTCCTGTCTTGAGCTAATCTAACTTATTCAAATTATAGTTTATTATTACTGATATTATTTAGTAATATATCAGTACTTATATTTGCCTTTAGCTATATTATTGGGAGCCAAAGCCACATAACAAAGTTTTTTTCCCGTTTTTCTGAAATAGGTGATGCAGGCCACTGTTAGAATAAGACTTATTTTTATTTTTTTTAGGAAGTATTCAGTTTGGCCATCTCTGTATTCCCAACTACTTGCCCTTGCCCCTTTGCCCATCCTCATACACATACTATGCACTCTATCATGTGTTAAACACAGGTATCTATGTCAGGTTCACCATCTTTAAACCCTCTTCCAGGATGACTCTGTCTTTAAGAGCCTTACTACTGTTTGTGTGTCGATTGTCTCTTTTTACATGCTTTTTGTCTCCTTTCTGTCTCCTTATGTGCTGCATATGTTAGGTCTATGTATACATAATCTCTTGTATAAAGTGAGTGGTTTGCTGTCACACAGTAAATCAGGGCAGAATAAAAGAGAACCCCAGAGTTGTCAGTAGTCAAGTTGTGTTCTAGAGACAGTCTTAAAAGTAATTTATAACTGTGCATTTAGGAACTGAAATCACACTCCCCTTGTGAACAAGAACCCTCTCTTTAGGAGTCAAACAAATTTACATTGTAGTCCAATACACAAAATATAGAAAATACTGATCATAATGAATGAGGTGGTTTTTATATATAGCATTTGTGGAAATGTTGCTGCTATTTGGTGGAGGAGAGGTGAGGGCATATGCCAAGCACAAAGCATGTGCACCCCCCCCTCAAAAAAAAAAAAAAAAAGAATAAAACATGTACAACATAAAGGAGTGCTCCTACCATTACATCATAGAGGAGACATGCATCTGTATTTCGGGTCAAAGAGAAAATCAGCACAGTTCAGTGGAACAGTTCAAGTCCTTTAAAACTGTACGATACAGAGTTTTATTGTTTAGACCAAATTCAGCCCTAAACAAATGTGCTAGCGTGGAGGCCTGACAGACTGCACCTGCTTATGCTAGAAGAGAATATGGGCCATTCTGCCCCTTTTATTTATGTACCTCAATTAGAAGAGTGGAGTCAGCTTCATGCACTAGCTAGTGCCCTCCTTTGTTTTTGGTAAGATGTGATTGAATCTTTCGTTATAAGGGGCCTCTTTCTCTTGTCTCAAGTTCTGTTGTGTTTGTTAGTGTCTAGTCAAGGGAAGAGAAAGAGGAGGGAAGGATGAATCATGTTACACTCACTGAGCTGCCTGAGGAGTCTATGACTGGAGAAAGGGTTAGATGTAGCTCTGAGAGATAAACAGAAGATGTATTAATTCGCGGGTAGTTGTGTGTGCATGTCTGAGGGCAGGACTTTTCTCAAAATATCAAAGAAGCCACAAAATTAAAGCCTCTTAGCACAGTCTGGCCACCTAAGAGACAGGCAGGCAAGGCAACTCATGTAACCATGAATTGTAGTCAGTTAATTGCACCCCATATTAGTATTATTTAAGTTCATACTAACAACTTCTTATACCTAGAGCTCACACTTTAAGTCCAATTAAGTATATTGAGACATATCCCAGTGTTCTTATTCAGACAAATCCCCATCATAATCAGTGAGCCAGACTGGTGGTAAAAGTACAAAACGATTGCTGTTTGCAATGAAGTTCCTTCAGAAACCTACAGCGGTAAAAACAGGACAAAATTTGGCCCAATAGGACCTTGAAGAGATTTGTTTCATTCTAAAACCTATTTTAGTCCATCCACAAGTCAATATACAAATTTGATAATTTTTGCTGTTACATGAGAACAAAATGAACAGCATATGGAACATATGTTCTTTGACCTTCTTTATATTCACGCAGCAATACATCTCTATCCTCTATAAAACACATTTTATTTCACAGGATCATCACTTTGTCCACTGTCTTGATGGACGTTGGGTCATTATTCATCCCATAATACAGTAAAGAGAAAAGAAGGAAAAATTTTCCAAGGAAAATGAGGTGACAATGAAAAAAAAAAGCCATATTCTTGAAGATATTTTAAATTATACTAGACAAATACAAAATATTTTTTATCTCAGCCTTGTATTGGCTGCTGATAGGAAATGAATTGCATAATTAGGTTATTGATTGCCCTCCTCCCTATCTGTCAGATAAGCTTTCTGTTCAACTCTGGTTTTAACTCTGCAAGACAAAGAGTTTAATCCCAGGCATTGTGATGCTACTGATTCCTCAAAGGTGAGATATGGAGTTAAACAGGATTAATGTTGGAGGAATAATCTGTCTCCATTGGACAGAAGGAGTGATAGAGGTTGTGTTTCTTCCAGGTTTTATTAAAAACAAACAAACAATAACAACCAAAAACTGTAACCCTTGAACATACATAGAGGAAATACTGCCCCTGAGTATGAGCAGTTTGGCTCCATCAGCCTGAACACAGTGGCTGTGAACATAGAACAGTTCTCAAGACTGCCCACAGGAGCTAGTTAGTCCTCTAAGTTATTTTTGCCTGCTCCATTATTGCTTAACTGGCAGTAAGAGCATGGAAACTGTTTGTTGGTGTATTTCAGAACAAACTTTAGGCTGTTGTGAGCACCAGTGCTTGCACCCTAAAAACAGTTCCAGAAACAGGGGCGTCATCCATTTGCGTGTAGATAGGCAGTTTTTCCTGACCTTTCTTTTCTAAGAAGCAGTCTTGTGACTTCTAAATGAATCAGTAGACTTTATCTATACTTGAAACATCAGCATTTTTCTTGCTGTAGCAAAATCTTTCCACAAAGCTTAGTTCCCACAGTTTCCCTAGTCCATTTGAGAGAAGCTAACAGTCAAATGCCCTCATAAGGGTCAGGAGAGGATGACCTGTCTGTGCAGAGTTGACCTCCTCATGACAGGATGTCTTTGATGTAAATGAGGATTTTTATTTTAAGTGCCACTATTTTGTTTGGACCATACCATCTCTGCTGCTGAGATGCAACATATTCTCTTCTCCACAGCCATGAACTGCTGAACATCTAAAATATTTCCCTTTTCAGAGGCAGACTCTAAAAACTAATAGCCACTTTCAGTTACTAATAATTAACTTAAACAAGATTTTATTTCTCTTTTTCCCCTTCCTCCACTTCAAAAGTGCTTGAGGAAGATACCAGGTTTGCATACCCAGAATCTGAAGTCTTTTGTTTACCCAAACCACAATGACAGCCTGTGAAACTGTAGTTCAAGTCCAACTCAAGCAGCCCACTCCCACAGCTCCGTACATGACACACAGCAGTGGAGTGAGTGAAAAGCAGAGGAGTATCTTGGTTGTGCCCTGGTCCTGCGGCACAGTGCACTTAATTTGAGCAAACAGTGATATCAAAACTGTTTTTAAACATTGTTTTTTCAAACTTGCTTCCTCCTTAGTCTCTCTGTACTGCCAGTACACTGGCTTGGCGCTTAAAGGTTTTGAGTCGCGGTTATGTTTATGTGCACAAGGTATATAAGATGTTTTCTAACTTGCACTGATTGTGTCCCTGATGCACAGTGTGCCCCATACTCAAAAAAGAGATTTAGTTTGATCACTGGGACCGCCGTCCAGT
Source organism: Nettapus auritus (assembly GCA_011076525.1). Lineage (NCBI taxonomy): Eukaryota > Metazoa > Chordata > Aves > Anseriformes > Anatidae > Nettapus > Nettapus auritus. Next base: position 6,594,742 of record CM021775.1, read on the forward strand.
ACTGCCAACAATGAGAGAAGGGCAGAGGTGTGAAAACTGTTCTCAGCTAATGTGGTTTTGAAATTTGCAGTCCATGGATGGGGTAAGACAAAAGCTGGGGCGATGGTGTACAAAGACATCCAGAGCTGTGATGCCAATAATGTATCAGTTGGTTCTATAAGACAATTTCAGAGCTATTTGCATCCGATTTCACTGTCTCCTGGGCCTAAGTATTGCTGTGGACCTTTGGATTTCTCCAGGGGGTTTCTAGAAACTACCTGTCTTTTTCTTTGGAAGTTGCAGTGTTCAGTGACAACCTGACAACATCCCAACTAAAGTGAGCAGTCTTTTTAGTCATCAGAAGTCTTCCCTCTAATTTCCTGATCATGCACAGTTGTTAGCTCTGTGTGACACGCTTTGTAATGGTCTTCTCCCAGTGAACTAGTAGGAGAAGGGTTAAACATAGTTATCTGCAGTGAGAGCTACCACTGGACCTGCAGTGAGAGCTAGCACTGAACCTACCGCGAGTTCTATCAGCTGAAGCTCAGACTTCATTATCTTTTTTCTAAAACCCACTCATTTTGTGTTAGGAAGGCTCTGACTAGCCCTTAAATGGTATCTGAATTGAACATTAATGGATAATTACATTACAAACAAGGTTTTCCTCTGTCTTTTTGATCATGTCACTGGGAGCAAAAATGTTGGTTCTTTCTTGCCTTTTCTTATTCCATTTTAATCCCAATTCTGTTGCTGCAGGTCTACCATAAATTACAGTATGCTAAAGGAATTTCCTATTGATTTGCTCTGACAGTGATTTGACCAGCTATGTGAATAGCTGATGGAAGCAGAACTTATCTTTGGTTCAGACAGGAGAGCGTTGACTAAAGCTTCGAGGTAAACATTTACAGAAACCTGAAATCATAATGCCTTGCAGCTCAGCACAATTTACAAATGTATTAATTAAGCTTCAGTACTGGCTTTGCTGTGTGTTAGAAGAGACTCATAATAGGTTGACATCAGTAACCTTTTATTGTTTATCGTGCTCGGAAGTCACTAAGAATGAGGGTGAAGAAATGTCAAATAATCAGGTCATATGCAAGTGAATGAGTCTTGATGGTTGAAGCTTAGTACCGTGGGAACCATTATTGTCTGGAGTAATTTCTGGAACGTTCAAGTTAATTTCTTTTTTACAATGTTAGTTCATAAACTGGGGAAATCTACAAACAATTTATACAGTCAGATGAAAATTCTTTTCCTGAGTCTAGTAGGCACCTTCACAGCTAGTTCCTGACACAAATTAGTAAAACAAAAAAGTCTGATGACAAAGATAACAGGTCTTGAAATTATTCTTACTGGAATAGCAAGGTCCAGCGTAAATGCATTTAATAGAAGAGGAAGCTGAAGCAATAAAGTGATATTTACTTGCAGAGACAATAGGGCATTGCCTTTTCACTCTTCTGTGGCATTAACATTTCTAGCTGCCCCACTATGTACACAGCTCTCATGGCTTTATGCTGTGAGGACTGGATTCTTGCTGTTCACAGTGGGATCACTTGAATGCTTGTGCCTGCCTGCCTAATATATGTTAATTGAAGGACTTTTGTGTCTCAACATCTTTATTAATATTAATGGAATGAGATTTTTAATGGACCTATACAAAATATGCTTGACCTAGCTTAAGCCCTCACTTTTGTTTTTCTACTCTGCAGCACAGTGTGGCTTCCAACTAATTTAAGAACGTAATATTATATTCTGTGGCAGAAAACACAAACTAATGAAACACGGATTACTCTTCAGATCTGCAGTTTCTTTGCCATCCAATATAAAATTTATGTAACATCAGAATATAATTAGTTTTTTTAAAATAATGAAATTAAAAACAGATTTGCTTTTTCTTCATGCAAATTAATGCATTTCAGTAAAGAGACTGAGCATTTAAAAATAAATCTGTCTTGAGCAAGCTTGTCTTATGTGACACATTCTTTTTTTGGAAGAAGTCATGAAAACAGTAGGTCTTAAAATTAGGCTAGACTAAACCTCAAGAAATACTTTCAGTTAATACTGTAATTGAAGTATTATCTGGTCATGGTATAGGGTAGGTATAAATGGTGTAAAACAGTGTCAGAGAAGAAAGTTTAAACTTTTCAAAAAAATGTGGCTACCCAGTTTAATTTCCTGCTAACACTTGATAGAAAGTTGCACTATTTATCTTGGTTAATGCAAGTATAAATTAAGGATTATAGTACCGATCTTGGTCTAGGGCCAGCCTGATTTTTCTGCAGCCCACCATGGATCTGTGGATAATTACAGTACGGACGAGAAAAATGTTTCTGTCACTTTTGTACTTTTTTGCTACTTCTGTCAGATGATCATTCCTTATAGTCTGCTCTACAGACTTACATTGTTTGCAATAGCTGTCTGTGAAATCACTGTAGAGACCAGCCTACCACAACAGTATCTCCACCCCAAGTTTCTTTCTCTGATTGCTGGCTGCTCTTCATGCTAGAAGCCATGCTGAAGGCTGCATGGATATTTTTTGCATTCCCAACATCGCGTACTGATGATCAGATTGTTTTCTCGCCTCTAGCAAAAGGCTGAGCAAAGGGGAGAAAAAGGACAACTTCCAGGCTGAGACAGAAGTGAGCAGCTGATATCCTTTGATTCCTGCACCACAGTATCTTCCACTGTCATTGACAGGTATTTGCTGGTTTAGCGGCTTCATCTAAAGCTTGTGGAGAGTAAAAAGTTTTATGCAGGCTTTTCTGGATCAGAACCTGTCCTCAGGAGAGTTCCTCCATGTGTCATCTTGGCCTTAAAATGAAGAGGCACACCATTTCTTTGGGTAAAATTACTACAATTACTGTTTGGTTTAGAAAGGCATTTTTCAAATGGAGGGTACTGCTGGCTCATCAAGAAAGTGAAGCATGTCAGATTCTACTGGCAGACCCTAAAACACATCTTGCAAATAATCCAAGGTAATACTGTATAATCAGATTTTCCTGAGTTACAAAATGGAGGAAAATGACCTACCTGAAAGGCAAAGAAACCCATCTACAGACTGCCTGTATCCTATTCTCAGGGACTGCTTAGGCTAACGGCAGCCAGACATGAAATGAAGCAGGGGTTCAGGCGGCTTCCCAGAGAACCAGCTGCTACTGCTGCTGGAAAATGCAGTGAAGTGCTTGGCATCTGGTGCCTGCAGCTGCCAGATGTGTTTCAGTGTACTAACACCGAATGTTTTCATTACTGCTATGCTACCAGGGTATTATGACAATGAAAAAGTAAAGGAAGTGCAATGGCTACCAAAAAATTCAAAGTCAAAACTAAGTAAATGTAAAGAGGTTACTTGGCCTAATTCTGATCAAATGTTGGTGAAGTGAAATCTGGCATTTAGAGTAAAAGAGGAAAGTAGTTTATGAGGCTTGTTTCCCTTGGTTGACAGAAGTTGGATTTCTCAGTTTTTGACCTGCAAAAATGTGCAAGGATGTTAACACCTGCAGTAAATATGAATGTATTTTCATTTCCATAAAGTTGCACGAGGCAATGCTCTCTAGAGCTGTTATCATGCTAGCAAAATAGTAACTATCATTTTAATCAGCTCCTTCATGATTCTTCCAGGTAGGGACTCAAATTTTAAGGAGAAGGGCAATGAGGTTTGTCTCTGTTTGATTTTTGTAGTAAGTGGATGGATGAAAAGTAATTGCAAAAAATGACCATGACATTTTTCAGTCCTGCATGACTTTTATCATTATATATTAAAACTGTTAAAGGAAGAAGTTGTTATGAGTTCATAAATTATTTTATACAATTTACTTATGCAAAAAAATACATTTAGGTTTGATGACATTTGTGAGAATTGATAGTAGTATCAATAATTTGAAAAAAATATGAGAGTCTAGTATCCTATTCTGGCTCTTTTGAGTAGTTCAGCAGAGGTGTACAAAGAAGAGTCCAGGACAGGAGTGAGCAAATGCGGAATCTTGGGCTGAAACTATGTCAACAGGATGGGGAGTGTAGTTTCAACCCTCTCTTATCTTCACAGCTTTCCTTGTGCATGCTAGCTCTCTACAGTGAGATGGTTGATTGATTCATAGCAACTGACGGCCAGTTTAAAATTACAAAGCTTTCAATTTCCTTGTTCCCGGCAGATGAAGAGGGCGGGCATTTCCTGATTATATGGTATACATTCAAAGTATTTCAGTTCCCTATGGTGCTATTTGTGGCTAATTTACTTCCATACAACATTAACACTGCTGGTTTTATGCTGTGGGAGGAGTGTATAGTGTAACATGCTGTGAAGAGAGGAAATGTTTCACAACAAGAGGTCCTTCTGGCTTTTCCTCTGTTTATGTTACCACCTGGAAAGAAGAAAAGGTGGAGTAAATGACTGATGATCCAGATGGATTGCACGAACAGTCACATCTTTAGGCATGACACATTAGGCTGGGCAAATTCACACAGAAAAGTGGCAGGACTGCACTTTAACTCCTGGAAGCACATATATTCTTATGTATGGAAATGTGTAGGCATGAGTAGCACTCGACTACCGTCATGTCACTGGTCTTTTGGCAGATCCATTAGCCAAAGAAAGCCTGTGTGACCACTGAGCAGCCAGATTATTGTGGGGGCGGGAATTAGGGATGCACTGAGGTGAGAGACAGGGACTGGGGACAGGATATAGCTAAGAAGTTTTAATGTGAGAATGATAAATCAGGATCTGTGCAAGCAACACCAAGGTTCAGAGAGGCTCAGAATGAGGGGAACACATTTTTTACTCTTCATGTTCACTTCCCTAATTTCTGCCTATGGCTGTAGACAAGTGATCTCTTCCTTATGGGAGTTGGTGTGCTTTGATGCACCACTTACTTGACTCATGCAGCACCTCTCAGCCTACCAAGTGTATCCTGATTTCTAAGGGCTCAAGATTCAACAGCAGCTAAACTGTGCAGCACTTCACTCAGGTTGTGCCCAAAGTCCACAGAGAGCAGCTGTTGGCATGGCATGGTGTGAGCTCAGGTCTTGTGTTCTTTGCTGCCAGGATGGAGCAGGGAGCACATGCAGGCTCTGGGACTGGGATATACATACGAGCCTGATGTGTCTGTACCTCTCAAACACTTCCTTGATGTCCCAGAGCCTCTGTGACTCTGACAGCACATTCCTCTTCTTGGAGCTTTTTTCTTAACCTATGTTTAACCTGACCTTTGCTTAACCTACTGTTCAGTAGATTCATTGCAGAAAGAAGGTCAGGCTGCCTAGGAAATTTTCCCTGCTGAATCTTCTGTTGATTTTTTTTTTTTTTTACCATCTTTTTATAACTTTGCAACATGTTAAGCTGTCAACAACTTCCATATAATTATATTTCCCTTGACTTTACTGCATTTGTAATTCAACTAGAAGGCCTATAGGGCCTAAGAAAGTGACAGCTCCTGTGGTAATACATGTCCAGATTTCTTGGACTAGTTTAATATAGAGAATATCTCATAGAAGAAAGCATCACTTTGAAGTACAGTCTTCTCTTTGTCACTTTATTTTTACCATTTCTTGAGGTCTCAAAGATCATCACAAGGTTAGGTAGACCTTTGGGGTTCCACAGTCCATATTAGAAAGTAGTACATTGACAACACTCTACTATACAAATGCTTTGATGAAGAAATGCTATTCACTTGCTTGAAAATCACAACAAATGTGTGCTTGCTGACACAAGAATCAAAGGTTTCCCTTCTTGGATGAATTTCTCCAGGACTCTATAGAAATGGAATCCTTTGTGTCCTTTCCTCATCTTCTTTTTCATTCTCTGATTCTCAGAGGTGCTTATTGGAGCTGATTTCATAAATGAAGAGAAATATGTAAATATCCCCACACCATCTTACATGCTTTTCTTAAGATGCATCCCTGCTAAAGAGTCTCATAATTCATAGGCTTATAATAAAATCTGCCTATGGTAAAATCAGTGTAACTTTTCATGACTGCTGTAGCTCTGCAGGCCTAGGCAGTAAGTCAAACACAGACCTGAATACTTGGAAACTGTTGTGTTAACAGCCCAAGTACTGGTTTAGACTTGTATGTTGTACTCTGACCCTGTCAGCAGGCAGGATGTCAACAGATGTAAATTGATGTATTGCATTGAGGAATGGATTTAGCTCACTTTATGCTGAAAATCTGGACCAATATTAGGTAGTGATATTGTTTCCATTTTAAGAGGACAGTTTTGGCATGGTATTGTATTTCATACCAAACCAGGACGTAATTGTGGTGGTTTTTGCATGAGGTCAAAGTTGTTTCTACTACAGAGATTAGTGCAGTTAGAAAATTATACTGAAAATTATTTCTCGTCAAACTTTCATTTATAATTGTATTAAAAACCTTTCTAGACAGGGCCAAATTCACCCAGATTTCCTGTGTTTCAGTTCAGTAATAAAACCAGCAAGACAGTTGGCATGCTCACCTTTGTGCATCATTCCCTTAAAATCAAAACACAGACTAATTTGTGGGAGGGAGGAGTGTGTGTATGCACAGTTTGGAAGGAGGACAGAAATTAGGGCAGTATATCTGGGCACCACCATTTGGTAGCTTGTTACCTTTGGCTACAATTGGGAAAGCAAATCTTCGGACCCCCAGAATACTTGGCAATACAACACCGTGAAGGCAGGTTTCATGGCTATAAACAATGCCCACAAAAATGAGACTTTTTCACGGCATGCAGTTACAACATTTAGCTTAGCCAATAACTCACTTCTTATTCAAATGCTCATTCTAAATTAAGACCAGGACACTAAAGATACTCCTGTTGGATACTGTATCTCTAAATCCGACATGGAGTTGTCATTGTACAGGATTCTTAATGTGAAAAACCTGAGAAAATGGTGAGGTTTTATTTTAAAACATTGGAAGGATACTGCCCTGTGTTTCAGGTTTAATGGTATGAATTGCATACCAAGTTTTACTGATTTCCTGTTTTTTAGAAAGAAAACACGATTCACACACACTTAAGCAACTGTCCTGTTTTGAAGAGATGACTACAACAAAAGCAGAGAAGATTAAATTTGTTCTTTCCTGCTGCCCCTTTTGCAGCAATGCTAAGCAATCACACTTTGTCTATAGGCATGTGTGAAGTATAAAGAATTACAGCAAGGGAATTCCTAGTTATGAGCAAACCTATCGACCTTCTCAGACTCCAGTGAATGTGACCACATTATTTCAGGGTCACATATCGTGTCGCACTGTGAGTCCTATGACTGGGGACACATGGCACAAGTCCATCTAGTGACGTGATGAGGGACAGATCATGGGCAGAGCCACGTTTGAGCAATGTGTCTTTGAACAGGGCACTTACCAGTGTGGAGCCCTGCTAGGTAGCACGTACTCAGCTACCGTGACCTTGTATGCTCTGGTCAGTGGATGGGAGCTCAGGCTGCTGAGTGGCATCCTCAAGGCTGGGGCTCCAGGGGGAAAAAGGCCACGTGCTTGTAGTGACGGAGACAGAGGCATTTTAGAACAACCTGACTGGAGTCAAGTGCGAGTCTTCACAAGTCTCTTTTGAGTATCTGTGGTGTAAAGTATACTGCCCTGCCTTTAAAACTGAGGAATAAGGAACAGAAAAGCTGAACGACTGAAGAACTGGGAGTTTAATCCAGATAACCCAGGCGCCAGCCTGACATCTCACTCTTGCGCCATCTTTGCTTCTTAGTTTCCATTCCCTTAATGGCCTAAGCTCTTTTGTTCCACTCCCTTTTCCCTTCCCACACAGATATTTCAACATATGTATATGTCTGTGTATGTGGAATATCAGCAAAGCTGATACTTTGCTCCCTACAGAGTTCTTTGTGACCACTCTCTCATGTAACTAATCCATAGCAATGTATACTCCAACAAGGAAAATTAAAAGGTTGGGAACCACTGACCTAACTTCTTAGTAAGCAATACAGCTGGCAATCAGATGTAACTCGAGCTCCTCACTATTGGAGCTGCTTGAGCTATTCATAGCAAAATAAAATTGCTATGGGAATAGAGCTGGATTTATTTTGTTTGAATGCAAATTATCCCAGGTCAGACAGGCTCAGATCTTCTGCCCCCTCAAATTCATTTGCATCAGCTCTGCTAGGCTGAAGCTTTTATCTGGAGGATCTTCAGTGGGGAAAAGTAGATATGTGTAGTGAACTGCCACTGTCTAGAACATTCCCTGTGGGGCTGTGACACAATCATTGTAAGCCCCTCTGAACAGAGTGAAGAGTCTGCCATCAACTAGTCCTGTGTGGTGTCTGAGCGTGGTTAGTAAGTATCTCTCTGTCTTGGCCGCAACTTCAACAGGGTGTCTTAAAGGGCAGAAGGAGCCTTTCACACTTGTTTGCCACTCTCACTCGTGATTGTAATATTCTGAAAAGCGTAGCTGCCAAAGTCCTATCATCACAGGAAAAGCTGAGTTTTCACTAAAAAAAAAAAAAAAGACCAAGTATGAGTCTAGTACACATGATCATAAAGGGTAAAAAAAAATGTTAAACACTCAATCCAAAATGTTTCAAGAAATCAGAAAGCAAATAAAACACCAAAGCCCTTAAGCATTATTTAAAAAATAATAATATCATAATTTATAGTATTATGCAAGACCTTATTCAAGACTTCCAATGTTTGGAGCTGCATGTACGTTAGGAGGGAATGTTCCTTATCAGAAACAAGCAAACATCTGCTAATGCTGAGTTCCTATGGAAAAGAATCTCTAAGTACCGATATTAGTTATCTGTTATCATCAGTTCTTTTGTCTTAAGCAGTTCATTTTCAGCGTCGTTATTACCTGAATAGTCTTACTGGTTTTGCCTTTATCACAGTTAGAGGATCAGAGGATTGATTGACAAGACATGCAGTTTCCCTAGAATATTGGTACATCTGAATTTCATCAGTGCATTTTCATTGCACCTAATCCTTCGAGCAGTATGAATAATTCATAGTGGACCATCCATAGGGTGGCTTTCTGCCCTGTCCAAAGGTCTGTTAAAGATCTAGACATCTTGAAGTCACATTTCAGAGCTTTAAGAGGAATATAAATGGTGCTTTTGTTTTGTGCTCCTACACAGAGTGGGAGGACAGGGAGGGCTGCACTTCCTATGCTTCAAAGTTAAAGGTAGGGCTCCTCTCACAGGCAAAGGATTCTCTTAAGTCTTGATCCAGCAATGAGCTCTGTTACACGCGATGCTACTTTAGGGGACTAACTAAGCTACCTTTTGAAGACAGTTGGTCTGTTGCACTTGGTGTGCCATAAGTAACTAATCAACTGTAAGACAGCACATGACAAGTACGGACTGCCTCTTTTTAGGAAAAGTGGAGCATAAATGCATTCGTAAAACAATCCTGCTGTTTCCTGTTTCCTTTGTGATGGATTTCAGAGCTGTCATAACTAATAAAATATCTAGATTTTATCTTACAGTTGCAGGGATTTGCTTAAACAGGCCATACTCAACTGCTTGTACAGCTACCAAGCCTAAATTCAAGCAGTTGGTTTTAGCTAACTGCTTTCCAGAACCAATGTAACAAGCCAAAGAGCCAAACAGTCAGTGCCCATACTGATGGAATTGTTAATGAAGTGATCTTGAGTGCACTTGGCAAAACTTTGACACTTAATTTAAATGTCAATAGTCTGTAGTTTGCATCATAATGCTGTACTGTACATTAGTACTTTTCTTCTGATCGTTTATGATGCCTACTTTTTTTTTTTTTATATGAGAAATGAGGAAGCTCAGTTATGTATGAGCAAGTATTTAATCTTTGGCAAAGCAATCGGATTTGTGTTAGTTCTAAAATATCTCATTACCCTGCAATAAATACCAATTTAATATATTTAAATACCAATGTGAGTGGTTCAATTACCTACAATGGAGGAACAAATAAGAGTAGTTCCTTATTTGCCATTTGTTGACAGAGGATTGCATAAAGATATTTTAAACAAGTTCAGTCAACTGCAGAAATACAAAGGCACTATTCAGAGATAATGTTGTCTTTGTTCATATAGGAATAATTAAAGACATGCAATTTTGTTACCTTGTTTTAATAATTGCTGCATGTTCTGCATAGCACTTCTTTTGAGCAGCCAAACAGAGTAGTCTTTCATGACTAATTCAGACTGGCAATTTAAACGTCTTACTCTCCCTCTGTCAGATCCTTTGATAGTAAAATGTTATGTTGTTAAGAATTCCTAACATTTGACATTTGCAAGAAATCTATATCTTAGAAAACAGAATAAACTCAGTTATTTTGTGAGTCATTTAGAACCTACGGAAACGTGATCAGCAGTAGAGCTCTCAAATTGAAATAGGCAACCAGTGATTCTAATGCTTCTTTCATAATAAAAATATTTTAGTATATACAAAGTCCATTAATGTAACCTAAACATTTGGTGTGGTACCGAGCTAGATATTGCAATCTGTTAAAAATCAGTAAAGGTCTGCTGAGGTTATCCTCATCAGCCAGGGCCCCAGACCAATAAAACATTACATTTGTACCTTTCTGATTCTGGGATAGTCGTCGGTAACTGCCTGTGTACAGACTCGATGCTACTCTGAAGAATGGGTGAATTTGTTTGGCAAGCATAAAAGCTAGGGAAGAGTTTACTTAATTTAAATTCTCTTTTGTTTAGTGTGTTCGCATGACTTTGTGCTGCCTGGTTTGGGACAGGATCAAAAATGAAAATGCTCTGAGTTTTACTCGTGGGATCTCTGACTTCAATAATACATGTGTATTATTGGAAACCTCATGAGAGTCCATTCTCACTAGTTTCCCAGAACATTTTATTTCCCAAATTGGTATAAAAGCACTCTGGAAATGCTTGCATTTCAGAGACAATGTTCAGTCCAATGGTAGCTCCTGGGTGCTTAGCACTCTAAAAGTCAGTCATTTATTTAACAACCTGTGGATGGATTTAGGGGGCCAGACCTGTCACTTTATGTTGGAAAATCATGGATTGTGTCCTTGTTGCTGTGTCTCAGAACCTTGTTTAATTCACCCAGTGCTTCAATAACATGGGTGCATCTGTATGAAATGCCCTTCCGAGAGGAACAGAAACAAAATAAGGAGGCAAAATATACTCCAGCTCTGTTAGCTGCCACTGCTGTCGGCTTTGCAGCTACCACCCAGAAAAGGGGCTGTAGGTCATAGCAGAGAGGGAACAAACTTCTTTAATTACCATGATTTACTGCCATTGGTTTGGCTGTTTGCTCATGCTGCTTCCCATGGGTAAAGATATCTTTCACCTCTGAAACACCTCCCATAATTCAGCTCCTTCATTCTGCTTTGCCAGATATGTTGCTTGTATTTTTTCTACCTAATTTCACATCTTAATTTGCTCATTTTGATTGTAGTTTCCAGAGTATTGACATTTTGACCCTAACCTGAGAGGTGCTCAATAACCCATCTCTCAAAAAGTCAGTGATATCAGGTATCTACTATTTCAGGTCACTCTGTACTATACTGCTGGCTATAATTCTTGGAAATAGTTTTGCTTATGACTGTAGTAAGGTTATAGTCTTACATATTTTTCGTTCTACCACCTTAACCTATCCAAAGAGGTGAGTCTACCTCATTACACATTCTCTTAAGAAACAGTTATTTATTTAGACTGCCCACATGATGTGGGATTGCTTTGAACAGCCTTATACTGGTATTGGTTGAATATGCTTGCTTTGGAGGAAAGAAAAATTCATGGCATGTGTGAGAAAACTGTATATCCCTTTTCAAGGCTAGACCCAAACCTCATTCTAAGCATCTGGCACTTTTTGTCATCTTGAGGGGATTTTGTAGCAGGCTGCATGGGGGACTGCCATCTCTGAGCATGCATTTAAAATGGATCTGAAATCACCATTGCTGTTCTCCAAGCTGCTAGCCAAGAACTAGCTCTGTTACAAAATACCGTGTAGACACATAAACATTATGCTGAGCTTGAGCTAATAAGCCCAGTCTCTCAGCAGCTACATTGCTCGGCTGGCTTGCCTCCAGCTGCCTTGGACCACATGCAGACTGAATGGAGGGCTAGTCTCAAACATGAAGATCATGTCTGTACTTCATAAAGGGACTACCACTATCCACCTATAAAACCTGATGGAAGGGACTCATCTCTCTCTTTCTGCTTCTAAGATGCTCATAATTCCAGAACTGGAAATGGTCTAGCAGAACTGGAAATGGTCTAGCAGAAAAATCCCACAGGTGAAACATATGAGCTAGGGGAGGCCCTCCTCCAGCAAGGTGGAGAACAGTCTTTTGTGATGCTAAAGGCCCAGAAACCTAGCATCACATCAGGGCAGAAAACGAGTTTGGCTTTAATTAAGATGAACTGTAGCTAAGGTCATTTCATGAGTTTTCACTACGAAGAGGAGAAAAGCTCCAGTAAGCTGTGACACGTGATGGTCCCAAAATACTGTAAAGTGAATTCCAGATATAGAGGCAACTTGTGGTTGTGAACCTCAGATCATTTTAAATAACCAGCAACTATTGTTCTTAGGTCATCCATTCTTATTCTATCCATTTCAAGGAAGTTCTACATTTACATTTTTATTTATTTTAAGTAGAACTAAAAGCTGTACTTTGTGCCTCTGATACGTGCTGTAATTCTCGTTAAGATGTTTGAATCAATGACTTGTGTGCTGGACAGTTGGGAAATAACACAACAGAAGTCTTGGATCAATGTCCACTGATGTCTGTGGGAAGGTTTATGCCAATTTCAGTTGGCCTTTTGTCAAGTCTTTTAAAACTTTGTGTGAATATTTGGAATCATTTTAATGGGTGTGAAACTACATTTAACTCTGCTTTTTGAAAGATTTTTCATTTTGAGTACACACATACTCACCTAATGGTATAGACTTCATGAACTTCTTTGGCCATGGTTTTAGCTGCTACCAGTTTAGGCAGAATGTTTCTAGCACTCTCGATTTTATATGTATACTTATTACATTGAATAAAGCGTTCTGAAAATGAGAAGTATTGCTTAGTACATGCACATGTTTTTTAGCACTTGTTTTAGCTGAGATATTCCTGTCTGTACAAACTGTAACTCAGTTTTGTGTCAGTCATTATTAAGTAGTTTTGTTTAGCAGAGGCATTGCAGTAAATTTATTCATATGTTGTAATTATCAGTTTCATTTCATTAGGCTTCTTACCTCATTCTTTGTATTTTGCGTCTGGAATATGAAATTCCTGCAACTTCATTATGCATGTGGCCAAGCTGTTGACGTTAATTTTATTAGCATTTAATGAAAATGCCTTGTATGCAAAGAGAACCCACAGCCATGAAGCTCTTCTAGTGTAGAGGAAGGGTTTCTTCACTATCTTAGAACCTACCTTTTTTTTTTTTTTTTTTTTTTTTTTGGTAGGCAAGAAATATAAAAGTTTTGAAAAATCCTCCTCTGTGTGGTGTGTCTCTCACTGTCAATGCTTTGGAGATGCTGAAACATCAGAATGAATTAGATTTACAAACCAGCAAGCTCCCAGATTGTTCAGTCTGAGTCTAAGAACACAGAGGGAGACAAATGGGAGCAGCCTTTGTGTGGTTTCAGTAAAAGGCAAATGATAGATACAGGTATGTTAGAGTGGGACTCAAAACCATTTTATGTGGGTTTGAAGTCATTGAAGATTTACCTGGTTTAGAATAGCTAAGATGAACTTCCAGTGGTTTAAAACATTCCTCTTATTCTTCAGTTTATAATCTATTAAAAAAATCTTAAAGCAGATTTTTATTATCATTTCCCTTATCTAAATTTCGTTTTGAGATTCTTCTTCCTTATGAACTATACTGAGAATATGGAACAAGTTCCTTAGTTTGTTGATAGCACCCTGATACCGAGGAATTTTACAAAAACGTATTCCGGTCTGAAAATTCCTTTTGCCCAGAGCTAAGCAAACACTTCATAACAAATAACAAGTGGGAGGAATGTTGCCTTCTCATCTCTTCTCAACTTGTCTGCAAACAAACTGCAAGTTCCTCTAATTTACTGATTCAGAATTATTTGCTATCAATGTATGTCTTTCAATATACTTCCCAATGGTATGGAATATCCCTTACAGAAAGATAGCAAATATGTGTTGTGAGGGAAGAAAAAGGAACAGCAAATTCCAACTGAGCAGTCTCTTGGGTTTTCCTTTCCACCATGTTCTCACAGTTACTGCTATTGTTAGTGATAGCCATAGTGGGAGAGCGAAGAGGGAATAGATAGGAGTCCCTGGTCATTTTCATGCTGTGTTGTCTAGACTTCCTAAAAATGGTAGATTTGATCAGCCTGCTTCCTCTCATAGTGTTATGATTGCAGAGAATCTGAAGAAAAAAATGGAGTTTGGACCAATCCAATCCTCTTCTTGTCGGGTCGCAAACCCATCAAAATTAATGGAAAGGTATTATTGAGTTCTGATTCATGGATAAGCACATGTACACTTAAAGCTATGCTGGCAATATGAAAACCTAATGCATAAAATTTCCATGACAATTTTGACAGTAATTGTTCATCTACTGAAATATTTGAGCTGGAGAACCATATTGCATATAACTCATGGTTACAGTGATGTTTCATGTATTTGTAGGAAAAATTCCAAAGAACCCTTTTTTCTTTTTTTTTTTTTTTTTCTTTTTTAACACACTGCCCAGGAGTACAGACTAGCCAAATCCTGACCTTCTTCAAGGAGCTGGAATTCCTTGACAGTATAAAGTTAGAAAAGATGATTCTGTGCTAGTACCCTGCCTGTGTGCTCTGGGATTTCTCAGCTGGCATATTTTCCAGACAACATGACCATAGCCATAGACCATTTTACTTTACCTAAGACTAAAATTCAAGAACCTGCAAGAAAAGCATCTGGCTGTTATTGCCCAATTGGCCTCTTAGCACCAATCCAGAGGAGTGCATCTCTGTCAGAAGCCAGGTCAGCATTCTCGGCATTACTTTTGAATTACTGAAGATGTTATTTTAATGTGAATCCTTGAAACCATCCCCTACCTGAAAGAAATGGAAAATGATCTGTGATTTAGTGAGTACCCAAGCTGCTCCGTGGTGCTTCCCCTGTCTACATGACAACTTCATAAAACTAGATGTTACCAAAAGAAGGTATCTTTCATTCTCACAACATTTTTCAATTTGGAGGACATCTGATGCAAAACACAAAGAAAAGAAGTCTTATTGGAGATTCGGGTTCATTTCTGCTAAGGAAAAAAAAAAAAAAAGTGAATACCTTTGTGAGGCACTCAAGTCAGTTACAGCCTATGAAGTCGTGCAGCAATATGCAGTACAGGGTCCAGAACTCCCTCTGCCTTTTTTTTTTTTTTTTTTTCCAGAATTCTCAATCTGCCCTTATAATGTTAAATATAGAAATTACATTTGGGGCTACATTTGGTAGAAGTTGGTGTACATCAGGGATAGTTTCTTACAGGAAAATGTAGGAAACCCTTTGTTCCATATGGTTTGAATCATTTACAAAATTAATCCTACAGGAATAATTTCAGATGTGGAAACCTTTAAAATGGGGAAATAAAAACCAGATTTACTACATTTATGTTTTACATCAGAAAAAGAAAAAAAAAAAAAAAAGGCCAGTTATCAATGCACTCTAGCAGATAAAGATTGCCTCTCAGAATCACTTTTAAATTGTTTAATGACACAAAAACATGAGGATTAAAATATTAGTGTTCTCCACTACAGGAAATTACTTTGCCATTACCAAATATGATTTGATATTTGAAATATGCCAACTTATAGCATTAAGCAGGAAAGTTAAATTCTTGTCAATGTTGTCTCTCTCTTATTTATCAGGGGCAATTTTAACTTTTCTTTAGAATGTTAAGTAGATATAGATGAAGATACTTAACAATGAATTTGTGTTGAAGAGAGGAGAGGGGGTAAATTGTTAATCAGAATAGCATCTATTTTTATGCTCATATAAATTTTCAGGAAGCAATTTGATCATCTGAGTTCATAATCTCTTCTATTGTCAAAATGAAGATCATGGTACTATTTTAGGAGTGCTACTATTAGAACCCCATGAAAAATGCTTATGCTGGGGAGTACTGTGAAGGTACTATCGATTTGGAAAGACAGAAGTGAATTTCCATGAAGCGGGCATAGTGTCTGACTACAGACTATGGAGTACCTCCATATCTCTGGTAAATCTTTTAACTGGACTTCAAGTCAGTTTCAGCATTAGCTTAGAAAACAGTTAAAGCTGTGAAGATTTTACATGTAGCTTTCTATTTTCACATGCTTTACATGTTCTGTTGAGTTTTCCTCATGGGAAACAGTTCTGAAAGTGCAGAAAATTTCACAAATCCTTAAGAAATACGGTGCTTGTATTAGTCATTAAAATTTACTCTCTTTTGAATATCCTTGGCATTCTGGATGCAGGAGTTTAAGTTCAAGAAAGCATCAATTTCAGAAGGGAATATGTGATACCTGTCTAATATGTACATTTTCAAAGAATGCTTTTTGAGGAAGAAGGTGGAATCATGAGCTTTGAGGACTGAAGATGTCGGACAAGATGGTTTGTAATTGACATTTGTTTGTCTGCACATATTTTTCTGAAGCATTAGAGAAATGTAGTCCTCATGGGATGTCAGTTTTGGCAGGATGGTATTGGCACATGGTAGAGCTCCACTGATCCAAAACAAAAATCTGTATCTAGTATTATGTATATAATGTAATAGAATTACCTGATGAAACTTTGTGGTTTTTGACTTGGTAAAAAGGAGTGTTTATTACAACATGTTTTACAAAACTGAGAAATGAAATAAAATCATAACTGATTAATGAGCTGCATGGAAATACTTCCTCAGTGCCACCCGCATTTCCCTGGCCCTGATCCTGGAAACACTTCATCACATGTGCAGTTTTATGCATAGATACTATGTGAAAAATACAGCATAGTTTTCCCATACTCACTTCTGTCTTTTAGGGATCCAAAAAGGAAAACAATTAAGATACTTGATTTCACTGATCAGTTTTCATTTGTATGAGGGAAAAAATATAAACTGCTTTATGTTAATTAAATTGCTGGGACTTGATTACTGAATGATGATACTAAAATTTTTAGATGCTTTAACTTTGCACCGCTGTACCGTAATGTGCTTAGGTTTCTGCTTAGAGTAACCTTATGTCTGGATTAATATTGCTAACAAAATTAGTCATGATACTGTGTGAAGGTGCTATGCTAATGCCGTGGGGTACAGCATTCTTGTTCTCTGTGTTACCAAACATAACACTTGGTTGTCTTCAGAGTGAAACAATGCATATTTAATTGGGAAGATTATCTAGATTAAATCTCGAGTAAATGCATTTTAGAGAGTACATTTCAGTCTGTCTAGAGGCTTTGGAGCCTTTAAGAGCTAGCCTGTTCCAACTGTGAATCTTGACACTTTCCCACTTTCCTCTAATTTCTGCTTTCATTTTTTTTTTTTTTTTTTTTTTTTTTTTAGTCAGGTTTGATAAGGACACAGAAGATCGAGTTCCTTATATCTCCGTTACCTCAGCGGCTAGCACAGGAGCACAACTACACATCACCTGCTGGACACCATCCTCATGTATTATATAAACGAACAGCAGAAGAGAAGGTGCACCGGTACACAGTAGAGTCCAATCCCAAATACTTTTCTCTTGGTCATCACAGAACTCACACTTCCCACAAGTATCATGCTCAAGAGAATGGTTACCACCATGGAAGGTTTCAAAAGCAACATTTTTGTGGACGTCGCAAGAAATGTATGTAAGGAAACTTTCTCTCCTTGTTTGAGATAGTGCCTCTTAGAGACTGTATGGTGATACTTAGGTACAGTTCATAGTCACCTACGTGATGGGGACATAATAATTAAGGATAGTATGGCTATAAAGGGAAATAGATATGGGAAATACGATTTTTCCTTTAAGTTGATGTCATCATCTTTTTTTTTAATTAAGCCATCAGATCACCATTTAGTTCTCTTTTACTTTACCTAGATTAAAAGATCCTTTGTCTGATTTTTTTTGACATCGCTATAGTTTTTGATAAGCCTTTCTGTTTTAGATTGCTGCTTTTGCACAATTAGGGATGCCAAGTCCTTTAACTGTTCTCTGTTAGTCTGGGGAAATAGAATTAATTAGGCTTGAAGATGGAGGAGAAGCCTATCACTACTTTCTGAGAGGATAGAGAATAAGTCTTTCAGAGCTCACCATCTGATAAAGAAAGTTTCACCAACTGAGATCTTCAAAAAGAACCTCCCACGTAAATTGTTTAAATAAAAATTTTGGAGCCACCTCCTAAAAAACATACTGGAGCATAGTATCCTGCCAAGATCTATTCTGAGTCCTTCATTTGGCCTTCAGATTTCTGAACATTTTAGAGCCCCCTTGGACCCTATATCTGTACTTACAGCATTCAGTTGATTCTCTTTGAAAGCTGATCTGCTTCTAAGTTGAGATGCTTAAAGAGGCTCTCCAGGATTGCACACAGTATTGAAAACATTGTCAGTCTAGTTACATTCTTCCAACTTCTTACTTGTATTGTGAGAAAATGAGCAGGTTCCTTTTTCAACAGTCATGTAGGGAATCCAGAGAAGAACAAAAAGAAAGGAAGGAACGAGAAAGGAGGTAGTGGAAAAGATGGCTGAGGCCTATCTGAAGCCAGAAAACTGCCTTTTAAAAGGTGATGGCTTCCTCAAAAATTGTTCTCCTCACTGATTTGAAAGCTAGACCTCAAATGCCAGATGCAGAAATCTGTGATTCTAACTGTCCATATTAGCATTCTGGTGCAGGTCAAAGCTACCTCATTGCATACTCCCTCCCCCTCCTGTTTGGTTTTCCTGCTGCCTGCTTCAGAGCAAACGAAATGGCGCTAAGTTAGCTATTCTGCTCGGCAGTGTTTAATTCTATTTGCATTGTCCACTGTGGTCTTATTCCTTATTTGCTGTACCCCTCCATGAATGCTTGTCCAAATTCAGAATTATTCATGTCTTTAGTTTTTACATAATGCTGGTCCCTGTAATAAATGAACACATTTTGTTTATTGCATTTTCAAAACCTCTTGGGATTTGAAAAGATATTATCAGTATTCCTGTCTTAGAAGCAGGACTCCAGAGATACAGGAGATGTCAAAAATAACCATTGTTGCTGGATACCAAATCAATAAGCTGAGTTTTCCTTTAAAATACTTCTCAGAATATATACTCCTGTAATTGTGTATGTTTATCGGTATGTTTAGTGATTCCACTTAGAGCCATGAGTTTTTAGCTGAATTTTTGAGTTGGGTTACTGGTAAATGAAGAACATACAGTTAGCATCCAGCCGCGGTGAGTTTAGTGTAAGTGATTTACCCATCATCAGTTAGGAACTTGGTGTCAGAGGCACTGTTAGAATCCAATTAAACAAGATTTCCTTTAATTATCTTAACCATGCAACTCCTTTTTTTTTCACATCCTGCAGTTCTTCACCTCATGCTGTACATACCTGCAACCTCCTGAAAGGGAGGAGGAGTTTAAAAAAAATAACAACCTAATTCTACACCCAGCCTTGGCTAATGTATCGAACAAATCTCTCTTGTGTTCACCAAATACAATGCAATCCTCCAAATAAAATCACATGTGATTATTTAGTTGAGTAGGGGCAAATAAGGGATGTAGAAGAAAATTTTATTTATTTATTTATTTATTGTTGTGGTTTTGACTTTTTTTTTTTTCTTGGTCTTGTTCTGAGATCTGGAATCATATTAATTTGAAATTTTCAGCAACATCCAGTCCAGCCACCTCAGATAGAAAACTTTACATTGAATAAATAAAGCTGTAAGAACTGAGTATGCAATGGTACAGAAGACAGTTCTCTGCTACTAACACTGCCTATAAATAAGTTAATTTATCCTAACTTAAGAATGAATCCATTTGCTGAACAGAAACAAGGATGAGTATGCTGCCACTTCTAAGGTCGTAAAGGTAGCTTGTCCAGTTCATCGTCTTTTGAAATTTCCTACATTGGCAATTTGTAAGCACTAGAGAAGTTGGTTAATCTCTCAAATTCTTCCTCACAATCTTAATATTTTTAGATCATGAGAATTGACTGGACTGTAGTCATTAGATCATGCTCAAAACATATTGCTGCATAGGTTTTATAAGTAGCAGTGAAGTTAATCCAAGAACAAAACTCCACTGCTTGTGGATCAGCCTACAGGACATGTAAATATAAGCACCTTTTTCATGAGTCAAGTGCCTTGAAGTTGTATTGCTTTCAAAACATGGAAACTGATGTGCCCTGAACTGAGTGCTTTACTCTTTGGTGAGGCATGTCTTGATGTGCTTCCAGAAGAGGAGTTCTCTGAGCTTGTAAAGGATAATTGTTTATAACGAGTGGCGTTTTAAAATCTTACTAATACAGTCACTTGCAATGTTAAATATAGTTTAGAGTGACTTAATTCTTGAAAGCAGATTACTGTTGTCCATTCTGTGGTATTCCTGATTTCCCAGTTTGAGATGCTAGGAAGTAGCATCTGTTTTAGCTCTGTCATTGAACTAACTTTCTGATGAGGCACAGGCAAGATTTTTTGAATTATCTGAGGCTCCTTCACTTCGTCATGTTACATCCTGTGTCAAACAAACAAACAAACAAACAAAAAACCAAACTGTACTGTTATCCAAATAGTTAACGTGGCCTTAAAAAGTGGCCTTTGAGTTAATTCTTAATGCCAAGGCAGTGTAGCTTTAGGCAAAAGAAACAATGAGCAATAGGAGAATTATAGGATGTAGAAGATGGATTTCCTTTCCCATTTCAGTCTCTCTGAAGAAATGGATTGGAGACCATTCCATGACTGTGCTATTGACCAAGCTATACAAGCACAGAGGGAAAAAGTGCACCCCAACATTAGTGTGTGCAGACTGGATGCGCATATCCTTTTGGCAAGCTCTGATTGCTGTTTCCTGACACTTACCTATGCTAAATAAATACATTCCCAGCAGGAACAATGTCAGTGGCAAATTTGCCACTGAACAGAAGGCTATTGTCAATCCAAATGTCAGGCTGATGGGAATCTTACTTGTGGTGTGTCTCCTTTCTGGACACTTGTGGTGTGTCTCCTTTCTGGTGATGGACGTCTGTTGTGGAAAGGATTTTTTTTATCAACTGCTACGTAAGTAGCACATGCCAAACACTTCTGGATGTTATGAAAAGGACAGGACAAATGTAGGTATTCTGTTATTTATTTATTTTTTTTCCACAGGTGCTACCAGTTTATTAGATTAATTCTTTATTTTGAACTGCTTACAGAATACATATGTTTTTTCTCCTATTTCCGTCTCCCCCTATAGCCATCCTACCCTGAAGAATGAATCAATTTTTTTTTTTAAATAAATATACAAGAACTTCCTACCCATAAGCATTAGATCCCATGCTGTAAAAATAATATAAGGCTCTAAACCTGTGTTACTTCCTTATCTGATGAAACTGATCATGGGTGATCTGAATCCTTCCCCAAACTGAGTTTTATTTCCTTTTTAGATGCACCTAAGCCACCCACAGAAGAGACATACATTCGCTCAGATGAATATGGGACTTCTGCTAGGTTCAAAAGATCATCTGCTAAAATTCAGAAAAATGGAAGTCTAAATGTTGAAACCCTTGTTGTGGCAGATAAAAAAATGTTAGAGAAACATGGCAAGGAAAATGTAACAACATACATTTTAACAGTTATGAACATGGTAAGATCTGATGTCATTGAAGTATGTTTTCCCTGTGAAATATTGTTATGTCGGAGTATCTTTCATTAGACAAATGGTGATACCAGAAAGAGCAGGCAAAACTTAGACAAGCTCTTTTTCAAGTCTCATCTAATGTGTTACTTAGGCCAAAAAACTCTTTAAAATGATTTTTTTTTGGATTATCACAGCTCTGACAACACTACTGTAGGGTAAAAAAATATAAATGTTTGGAGAATATTTAAAAATGTTAAATTTTAAAATATGTCTTGTGTAGTACAAAGAAATCAGGTATGCTGAAACTGAAACTTTTATTTAGTTTCATGAGTCTTACTCTGTTTAGTCTGATGTCACTTCTTGAAACAAAAAATTGAGAAAGCATAAATTTATTTTGAGAAAAATAATATAACTAGAAATACATTTTCCTTTGTGGCTTCGTTCTCCTTTATTTTTTTTCTTCAAAAAACTTTGACACTGATTACACATGATCTAAGAGAACAAGGACAGAACAAAGCCCATTGAAATCAAGTTTTCAAGTATTTTGAATAAGTGGAGTGGTTTGGGGCATAATTTTGGGTTAAGCTCTTTTGGATTAATCCCAGAAGGTATATAATTCCTTTAACTCATATTGAAAAATGAAGGTGAATGTGATAATACATATGTCTATTTAAAAACATTTTTAATACATGTAGATGATGTTTCATTTTCAATAATCACTACAGGTCTCTAGTTTATTTAAAGATGGAACAATTGGAAGTGACATAAACATCATTGTTGTGAGCCTTCTTCTTTTGGAACAAGAGCCTGTAAGTTGTATCTGATTTTTTGTAATATGTACTTCATTTGATACTATTCATGGGGAACACTGAATGTTTCTCAGTTATGCACTTGAACTTGCATTAGAAGTCTTTGTCATTCTTATGACATAAAGTGTGAGAAGAAAATTGAAGTCACAAAAAGCTCAAAAATTGTTTTCTAGATTTCACTGCTTTTCCTTTTCTCTTTTGATACTAAAACCTTCGTTTTCATATATATAAATGTTCTTTAGAAACTTTGAGATGCATCCAATAAGATAAAACTTAAGAGTTTCCAACATTTTCCTGGAGAAGGTTGGAATGAGAAATCTGTTTGTAGGTTTTGAAGTAGGCTCTCCAGTGGGATAATCAGAAGAGGGAAAGAGTCAAAAGTTCCAAACTGTAGACAACATGTAACAGAAGGTGGGAATGGAGTTGATTCTTTTGGCAATGGTCCTGAAAGAAAAGAAGAAAAAATCTTTCCTGATGAGAATAAACTTTTGATGGGTTAATCTACTTGGATAATATTTTTCCTCCACAGAAATCTCCAAAACTTTTACTCACAAGGTTAAAAATAGTTCGGTATTCAATTTTATCAGGAATCAAATCCCTATTTATTGTAATCCAGCATCTGACTTTGAAAATATGTGTGTCTGGTGAATACTTCAGCTTTATTTTATAATTCTAGTAGATTCATTCATCAACTGAATTGGTCATCACAAATGGTAAATGTAGGATTGCATAAGTTCACATAGAAAAAATGCAAACAAAAATAATTCCCTTTTCCCTAACCAACTCTTCTTCCTTTAATCACCTTTCTCAAGTACTGATGGAAGCACCTTCTTTCTGTGTCTGTGAAATACCTACAGGGTGGATTACTGATTAACCACCATGCAGACCAGTCACTGAACAGCTTTTGTCAATGGCAGTCTGCTCTGGTTGGGAAGAATGGAAAGCGCCATGACCATGCCATCTTGCTTACGGGTTTTGATATCTGCTCTTGGAAAAACGAGCCTTGTGATACTTTAGGTATGATAAGAAAACACATTCTGAGAAACTCATGGATGTCAACAGCATCATCTTGTTTTACAGAGCCTGAAATGTTTTCAAATAACAAAGGCCCATTTTGTATGTAATGTTAAACTTCTTGAACAGGAAAGAGCTATATTATTATTACATATGTTTCTTTGAGGTACCTAGAAGAAGAAGAGTATTTCCAGTATTATTATCCCTGCAAAATTGGACACATAAGCTATCTGAAGACATCCTTCTGGATTGTCACCTCTTCAAGGAATATTGAGATTTTGAAAATAATTCTGAGCCACTCTGATTTATTTATTTTATTTTATTTTATTTTATTTTAGAATAATCTTTACCAGTAAAGTGCATTTCGGAGGGTTAGGCTTGATTTGCATTAACTTCTTATAAAGGAATCCCTTTATTGTCAAATAAAAGTCTGCTTTAATTCTTACATGATAAAACTGACAAATAGCCATCTTGTATCTTCATGCAACACAATAGGAACGGCTTATTAGGAACAGTATAGATGATATATGTGCTTAGCATTCTGTAGAGAAACAACCTCTTCTACCATTTCCTTCCTTCAGGATTTGCACCTATCAGTGGTATGTGCAGCAAATACCGTAGTTGCACCATTAATGAAGATACAGGCCTTGGACTGGCTTTTACAATTGCTCATGAATCTGGACACAAGTAAGTTATTTTTTGTGAGTCTTACCTGTTCCTTCTATAAATAAATGTGTAAGTGAATGGAAACACAGCATCAATTAATATAAATCAGCTACCCATGGATCACAGAGAGCAATTACTAGAATATAGACAGCATCCAGTTAATATGTTGGCCTGAAATATCATCTCTTCAGCAATAGCTACTTTGGGATTATAACGCATTTTGCTGCAATAGATGGAGGGAATTTATTTGGGTACAGGTATATTACAGATGTTTCTACTTTGACAGGAGGTTGTAGGCAATTTTAGTCCAGATAGAAATCAAGGCGCTATAAACAGGATTGTGTCCTTTAGCATAAATTGATGAATCAGCTGCCCACGGAGCTTGTATTGTATTTTTCATTTTTTTGATGCTTTACATATTCTGGATGATAACCAGAACAAAAAATAAAAGCTATTAATTAAAGTCTACAAGCTTCCCACCCTGCTACCATGTTCTGGTAGACAAATTGCTTCTAGTATCAGTGCTGTAGCTCCAAAAACAGAAGGGACACAGAAACTCATAGTATGAAGAAGCAATCTCTCAGAGTCTTTTAAAGAGGTCCCCTCCAGTGTTTTGTAGAATCTGGGAGCCATTCATTCCATTCAATTTGTCCTTACTTCTTCTCTCACCTATTTAATGACTGTTTTGGTTAAAAACAACTTTTGTGGCAGTTTTGGCCTTTCTGTACATATATTCATTGGATTTCCATTTGATTTCTATGGTAATAAGAGTGTCATTTTCCTAAGAAGTGCTGTCTCTCAAGCAAAATCAGTAGTCTTCTGTGGAGTCTTCTGAATTGTTGAATTAAGATCTAAAGAAGAAAATTAGTTTTTACTGTACTATTTTCTCCAGAGACATTTTAGTTCCTTTTCAAAACTTTTTACATGTTTTTGACTTCCAGTTCTAGCATAGCTCAAGTTGGATTCTATCTATCCACTGGTACTATAGAAATATAGCTTCTCAATGTGGAACAAATCTGAAATCAAGGTTTAGAGAAATCATGGACATAGGATCATTATTCTGTACAGCAACATTTCTGCACATAATATCCTTCAAAAGCAGGACTACTATATTCTGCTGTTTGCTCAAGGCATGAATCCTTCCGATTCTGCATGACTGAATCAGGACTATTTAGTTTTCATTGTACAGATATGCTCTACAGTATATACTATGACCTAATGTCTACATGAGTGACCCTTTCACAGGTCTGAAGGGAAACAAGGAATTAAAGAATAATCCACCTACTTGTGAAGCCCATGGGAACTGAGCCAATGCTTTCAATGGGACCAAATATGTAAAATGTATATGGCTTCATCCTCCTGGCACACTAATGCAGTTTCACTAAGCTCAGTAGATTTTTAATGCCCTTCAGTCAGTATTAGGGAGAGAATCAGGCCCATAGCTTATTTTTCAATAATTATCTCCTTTAGTAGTTTAATCTCCTTCTTGTTTGTTTTATTCATTTTTAGAGATTATACTTGGAACCTCTTAAATGTTTTTTTTTTCTTCTTTTTTTACCACTGCCTTTGATTCTTATATTATGTAGCCTTTTGGTATGTTTCATACTCATGTCTAATGAAATGCATCTTATCTGCTGGAAAACAACTGCCTCAGATACAAGCTATTATAATTTGTTCATATTCATGTCCTTGAGACTATCTAATATGAAGAGTAAAATGATAGAACTTGGTCTCTGTGATACTGAGATTTGTGGAAGAAAAATGTCCTCAGAATTATCGTCTGTCAATCCTAACAATCAGCATGCAGCATGCTGCTTTGGAAACGGTACACAATTCATCATGTAAAGGTGTAAGGTAGGTCACTGTGATTTGGAAAATTTAGGATCTCATCTATTGATCATCAGTGTTTATATAATAGGTTAGGAAGTGCTTTCAAACTGTGCTCTGGTCCTGGAGAAAAAATGGAGCCCTGTGGCAATTATTGAAGGTTCAGACCATGGTTCTTAAATGACAGGATGATGCATACAGGGCATTTCCTGGAGTTTTCTCATTCTGCTCATTAAATGTCCGTTGTGTGTCTTTGAGCGTCAGGCATCATTTCAGAGACTTCTCTCCTGTCCATACCTACTCAGAATTTTTAGGAGAAACTTCAATTCAAATGTAGGATTGGTACCGCTATCCACTTTAGTAAAATAAATGGAGTGATTTGACTGTTTTGCATTGATTGCGTATTAAAATGGATCCAGTGAAACACAAAATCTTGCTGTATGAAAAACTGTGGCCACTCTATAGGTGCTGAGGTCCACTGTGAATATATTAACCCAAGTATTTCGTATTAGGAGGGTATTATATAGTGTATAGATCACTCTGTGTCATCCACTGAGTAGCTTAAATTGTTATACACTTCTTATGGTTTTATTTAAGTAGTTTGTGTTTTTACCTGAAAGCTTGTTTCCTTTGGGAGTTCAGAGCCCATTGTGTGAGTGGGTGTTAAAACTGTGGATTCTTTGGCTGTAATGCATGTGAACAAAGTTAGTATTTTATAAAGGATTATAACATATTAACTCAGTTGGGACTTTTTTTTTTTTTTTTTTCCATTTATAGAATGAGACATACATTTTAGCAAGTTTGGATCCTCAGCTGGTGGCAACACATGCAGTAATTCTGATGAGCCTGCAATGATTTATAATAGTAGAGGATCAAGCCCAGTAAATTAGATATTCCCTGCATGTGCACACATTGCATTCATAAAGTCGCCAGTATTCTACAATGTTGAAGCAACAAATTTTGAAATTTCTATTCAAAACACATTGAAATCCACAGATGTCCTGTACAGTGAGTAAATATAAGGCAGTGAAAGTCTGAAAATAAAATTTATTATAAACATAAGCTCCAGATAATTTATAATTTTCAATGTGGCTTTTATTATTGCTGATTATGTTATTGTAACACCTCTCCTAGTGAAAGCAGAGCCTCATGATACTGCAGATTGAGCAGAGCACCCAGTAAGAGGCAATATTCCCACTAAAGAGTCTAGACAAAGTAAATGACAGGGCAGCAAAGGCAGGGAAAAAGTGATTTAAGTGAGAGAAGTTAGTGCCTAAAATCAGGAAAGGTGTAAGATTTTTATATTCAAAACATGTATTCTATTTATTCAGTCCCGCCTCTTTTGCTCCAGATTGAGTGCAGCTATGTAGTTCCTTCTAAGATTAGGAGGACAGTTATATTCTATTCTTCCAGCTGTGTAACTCCTATTTCACTGTGTTCTGATCTCCACACTATTTATGTTAGCACATGTTGTCAATAGGCAAAGAAAGGCTCAGACAACGTTGCATATTTTAAGCTGGTCGATTCATAGGCAAGTTACAGCTGTGACTGAACACAGTAAGAATCACTACTTCCATCCATATCAATAGGGTTCTTTTTGTACGTGTACTAATTGTGCATTTCCCTTATTTCAAGGATTAATAACAATTAGTATGGTCTTGTTTGAGTAAAATGGCAGAAGTTGTGCGATTATCATTCACTTTTATTTATTTATTTATTTTTGGAGAATAGATATAAATGAGAGAGATAGGAGGGCACATGGAGGAAAAATCAGTCTGGGGTAATTTCTCTGCTGCAATTATCCACACAACTCATTAGTCACATTTTTTTGTTTGTTTGTTTGTTTGTTTGTTTGTTTAGCCATTTTTTTTTCCCTATAAGGTACTTAGCATTTTGGAGATGTGAAAATAGGGCACCTAGAGTATAAATCTGATTTTGGCATTGATTGGCCCCATTTGACTAAGGCTGCAAAAACCTATAGCTATAGTTGTGACTTTTCATATTTCTCTTTCACCAGGATTTTGCAAGAAATTCATCATCTGTTTATCTGCAGAACAGGCTTATTATAGATAGTATAATACTTCCCCCCTGCGTTCTCGCGCCCCCCCCCCAATTGTACCTAGGAGTTCCTTCCAAGACACAGCTGACTCCAAGTAAAATCAGTTCTTGGCTTGTTATGGGATGTCCAACAAGGTGGACGTATAAAGCTATAAAGCAGATGTTAGATAGAATTTTTCACTGGCTATTCACGATACAATAAACAGGCTCAATTTCATGAAAAAGACCAATGGTTAAACTGTAAAACTTCTGAAACAGTCTGTAACTCTGGTAATTAGATGCCAATGTCTTGTCATCAGCTCACATTGCAGAGCTCCTGTCCATCACCAATATGGGTCTTTCTTGAAAAATGACTATTTTTTTCTAATCATACAAGTGCATGATGACACTAAAGTCTGAATGCTATTAACCGGAGCTTGTTTCATCCTAATAGTCATTTGAATGGTGGTTTGTGCATATGTATTCATCCTTTTGTGGAATTCACACACAGAGGTGTTGACTGTAATGTGTTTCTTCTGCCACAAATTGTGTCTTGCTTCTGATTAATGTAAATTTTCACTCTCATGTATGATTCTTTTTCAGCTTTGGTATGATTCATGATGGAGAAGGAAATCCTTGTAGAAAAGCTGAGGGAAATATTATGTCTCCTACACTTACAGGAAACAATGGTGTGTTTTCTTGGTCTGTATGCAGTAGGCAGTATCTCAACAAATTTCTCAGGTAGGTCAGATGTTAATCTGGACCAGTGTCAGGGAATATATCTTAGTAACTGGCCTTGAACTCTTGAACAGACATAAAAATTACGTAGGTGTGAAATTTACCTCTTAAAATGTGCTCAAACCAGTGCAGTATTTGAGCCTGCACACTTGGACATCTGAGGTGTGTAGGTGGTATGGTATAGAATCAGAGAGCCATAGAATCATAAAACAGCTTGGGTTGGAAGGGACCTTAGAGACCATCTGGTTCCAACCCCCTGCCATGTGCTGCCCACTAGATCGGGTTGACCAGGACATCCAACCTGGTTTTGAACACCTCCAGGTATGGGATATCCACAACTTCTCTGTGCAATATAAGTGTCTTTTTCCTGCCTCATTTCACAACAACAAATTTCACCCTCCATGAATATCCTATAATAACGGCTGGCATATCATTCTTTCCCAGGCATTCCTGTCAGGTTTATTAGAGAATTAGCAGGAAGTGAACACAAAAGAGGGCAGACACAGTAGTGCCAAAGTCATTACAAAACGTAAATTAACATTAGTTGCCTTTCTCCCTAGAGTTTCTCTCTTGATCTAGCTCATGACATGAGTAAGGACATTTTAAGTTTTTCATACACTGCTTCTGGGAAAAAAATGTTAAAAAGAGAAAGATGCCAGTTATTTCTTCAGAGTGTTGGTACTACTCTGTGATGCTTTTAAAGGAGCTGTATATTTGTCTGTGCTTAATGTCATCAGAATTGCAGTCCTTTCTTGCCAAATTTTCCTTTTATTTGCTGTACATGGGTAGACTATGCATCGTTATGTAAAAATGTGTAAGTGGTACTAAGACCCAGATCCAGTAAGGGCATTGTAGATGTTAATTCTCTGAAGTAAGAATCGAATTCCTACATACTCCAGTTTCTTGGTTTCAAATTATTCAGTACTTGGTTTCAAATTATTATCTCAGAGCAATGGATAGGAAAGATGACAGTTTTGGTGACTGTCTGCTCCAATGATGTAGCATATTCAGATTACACAAGCAAATTCCAAACTAAAAAACTCACATAAGCCCTCCAGCATGCAGTATGATCCAACAGACTTACACTTGGAAGATGTATCTAGCGTAAGGTTACCTTCCATATACATGGTTTCTCAAGCACACATGAAGGAAAAGAAAACAGACCATAGTGTACCTTTAGTCTTAAGCTAGACCCAGCCAACCCAAAGCACACAAGGTAGGCTTCTGTTTGTTTATCCACATGAAGTGAATGCTGAAATGAGACAGTGTCCATGTTGACTCTAGATTCCTGATTTTGGGAATCTATTTAAGGGAAAGAAGCAGACCAGATTACCTTGATCTTGTTACATGCAAATAAAGGGAGCAAAAGACTTTGGTATCATTTTTTTTCCTGTCACAGCAGTCCCAAAGCCTGGAAATTCCTGCTTCCTTAAAAGTTTGCAACAAGATGTCAAGATCTTTTGGCTCCTGCAAGCATATATTCTTATTTCAGTACATGAATATAAAGCTAATTAAAAGTACTGTATACCATACAATATGTTTTTGCTTTTCTGTAGCAAATTAAAATGTTGTGATTTAAAGACCTTAGTCATAATTACTATACATTCTCATTATAGTACAGCTCAAGCTGCCTGTCTGATTGATGAACCGAAGCAAACAGGACAGTATAAATACCCTGACAAACTGCCCGGGCAGATCTATGATGCAGATACCCAGTGCAAATGGCAATTTGGAATGAAAGCAAAAGTGTGCAACCTCAGCTTTGTAAAGGTACCTATTGATATCCTTGTGGAAAGTTAAAATTATATTAGGGAACAGCAGCATTCTGTAAGTAGAAGTAACACTGTTCTCCAGAGCCCAGGGCTATTTCTCTACCTTATCTTGCTTGGCAATTTGCTTTGAAGGCACTGGCCTCCTTCTCCTTTGAGGAATATCACCATTCCTGAGGTGTTTCAGAAGGAAATTTGTTCTTTCCATGAGTCAGAAGGGGTGCAGTTGGATACATTAGACCCCTGAGCCCTTGCCTACTGTGCTTAGGGACATTAACAGGCAGTAGATCTTTGATCAAAACTTTCATGAGGGGTGAGGGTGGTAAAAGGACTAAGCTTCTTGTGTTTTGTTTTACTCCTATGCGTTGATGTGGAAGTCTGGAAAAGATCTATAGAGTCATTTAAGAAAAATAAAAATGGAACTTCTGACTCTGTGATGAAGGATTAATTTAGATTAACCCATTATTATAGTGACCATTACAGTCCTTGCTGGCCTCCTCAGAGAAGACATTTTATTAAATAATCCAGAGTGGTCATTCTGAAAAGTGTTGTCATTTCTTTTACTCCCATTATTATCCTGGAGACCTTTATTTTATATTCACCATATTTTTCGGTTGATGCAAGCAGTGTTTCTTCAACAGCTAATAAAGAGGTGAGAGTGAACAGCATTGTGAAGAGACTGTTTCCAGCCACCTCCCATGTTTTAGAAAATCTATTCAGCTTTATTGTCCCTGCAGACTTGTTTTAATTTTAGCCTTTAACATTTTAACACAATTTTTGTTTTAGTATAGTCTCACACTCAAAATAGTAAAAAACATGTAGATAGTGAAATGGTGCATAAACAAGAAGGCAATGGCTGTGCTATGAATCTTAAGCTCTGGATATTCTAAATTCACAAAATTTTGTCTATATGGCTTATATGGTAGCAAAGGCATATATCATTTGTTGCTTTTTCTAAACACTGGGACACTATGAGAATTATGAGTTCTATGATAAGTACTTTTTTCTTTCTCTTTTTAGGATATATGCAAATCTCTCTGGTGTCACAAAGTAGGTCACAGATGTGAGACAAAGTTCATGCCAGCAGCAGAAGGAACAGCTTGTGGTATAAGTATGGTAAGTTATTTTATATAGGATGTCATTCTACCTTGGTTTTAGACTGTATTGGGTCAAATACTAGCTCCCCTCAAAAACAATTTTATCCAGACCACCCCAGGTTTTGTATCATGGACTTGCTTATTGCTCTGTAAAATACTGCACTGTGATACGTAGTCAGGACTTGTCCTCACAGTGGTGCCTATTTGATTGTAGGTAGTGATGCCCCTCCCATCAAGCTATGGAATAAGACACATCTAGCAAATCTAAATCAGTAAAAAAATCCATTGATTATAACATGAATTAGATCAAGACTTCAAATTCCACTTTGATATAAACATTTCTTAAGCCATAATATTTGCTGTAGAAACTAAGGCCATAATGCATATTATCGTCAATGATCATTACTAGAAGAACAGGGCTATTTGCTATAGTTGAACTCTCTATTTTACACTCATCTATAATTACACAAAATATTTTATTTTGCTGTAATGTTTGTTTCAACAGAATATTGTTTGATTTTCAAGTTACTGACAAATGTTCTATTTTGCTTCTTCCCTTTGTATAAAATTTCATAAGTGAATGATAAAAAACTTTTAGCAGAATTTTAGCAGGCTATTTTTAAATTATATGGGAGATTTTGAGGTTCTGACAAACCAAAACCATCAAATAACATGTTTTTTTGGGGGAAGATAACCCAAAAAGATACTCTCCAAAAGAACAGTTTTGAAAATTTGTGCTTCAGAGATAGTGAGTCTGCGCTTGGACAAATTTAAGGACACTGCTTATCTATACCATCATGTTGACCAATCTCCTACTTCAGAGTCTTGTTGTACTTCAAGAGTACTTGTTGTACTGTGAACTATATCATTGAGTTCAGTGGGTGACCTTAGATTTCTTAGGGCAAAGCGCTAGAGCTTTCAAATGTTTTTCTTTTCTTTTCTTTTCTTTTCTTTTCTTTTCTTTTCTTTTCTTTTCTTTTCTTTTCTTTTCTTTTCTTTTCTTTTCTTTTCTTTTCTTTTCTTTTCTTTTCTTTTCTTTTCTTTTCTTTTCTTTTCTTTTCTTTTCCACCTACGAGGTACCACTAACTCTGATGGGATATTTTTTGGCATTCTTTTGGCAGTGGTGTCGAAGAGGACAGTGTGTCAAATATGGTGATCATGGACCCAAGCCTGTAAATGGTGAATGGTCTGCCTGGGCCGAGTGGTCACAGTGCACTCGGACTTGTGGAGGTGGGGTCACATATCAAGAAAGACACTGCAACAATCCAAAGTAAGACATAGATATGAAAAAGGTATTATTTTTATGCTATTTATGTTATTAAAACAAAACAAAACAAACAGGGTCCATTTCTGTAGCGAAATGATACATGTGAAATGCTTCTTAGACAATTCTTTCATGTCCATTTTGACCAGTCAGTATCTAAAGGACAGAAATATGTTCTGTCCACTAGAAGAAAGTAGTGGCTGTCTGAAGACTTCTAGAACACTGCAACATCTATACACTCTGACTTTTTGAATTTATTTTGTAACACTGCAGTTTATCAAACACCTGCTGCAGTAAAGAAATGCCACACAGATATATTCACACTTAATAATTTAAGTGTAATTTAAAAGACTTCTGATGAGATCATACCATCCAGAATAATAAACCAAAGACATTTAAAGTCAGCATCAAAATGGTTCTAGATTGATGACTTTGTATGTCTGTCATAATTCTTTGTATTCTTTTATGTTTCACAAGTCAGAATAAAGTTGCTGAACCATAGTATTGTACGCTAACTCATAAGACGTTTCTGGCATGTTCCTCTAGTGAATGTCTTATCACTGTACATACTACTATTACTTCCAATACTATTTCATAGTAGAAGTAAAGTGTTATCAGGTCAGAATCTTTACTAAGTACTCAGTTCACTGCAACTTCCTAGAAAAAAAATGATTTCACTGTTTTATTTCATACAAAACTTTAACAGACATATACACATGTATTCATTGTACACATGTATTCATTGCACACACTAAAAACAGCACTTAAACTGCAGTAATAAAGAATAGAGAAAATATGACACAGTTTATATGGGGCTGTAAAGAAGCCTCACACCTATTCCACAGTGCTCCAGTAGTAATATCCATGCTTCTTATACTATGTTATGGGAAAACTCAAGTTAGTTAAAATAGTCTTTATTATCCTCCATCAGTCAATCTTTGCAGATCCATAGCAGGGCATTCTCAGCCTTTTCTGTTGTTTCTCTATGGTTTTTGATAAAATTACTTGGATAGTTTCATTTTTTAAAGTAGTTAGCATGAAAATAGAGGTTCTCAATTATGTGTCATATATATATATATATTAGTTTTCTTATGTTGGTCCCTGTTTTTCCTGCTAAACTTGCACGTATGCACCTTGTTCTTTGCATTGATTTGTAAGCCTTCTCTTGCTCTCCCTGTAAGACAGAAGAATGTGCATTAGTTGGAATGTTTCAGTTTGGCTTACTATAACTAATAATGATTTCAAATTATGTTAACACAAAAGCTCGTTAGCTTGAAATGTGTCTGTTACTGTAGCATGTATTTAAAACTTGTACCCAGAGTGATCTATCTGTTCTCATTTCAGTAAGACCTGATGTAAGACTTGATGTAACCATGTAAGACTTGATACCAGAACTGGATTGTGTCTCTAAAAAAATTAAATTTTATTACATTAGTGATAATCCAGTTAGAGCAAGAAGAATATACTATAAATCTCTCTCAGAGTTAGAGTGATGAAATAAACTATCCATCTATAAACAATCCATCTACACAACAATATACAACAGTGAATGGATATCCAGGTAACTGTATTTCACATCACAGCACTTTTATATAAAAGTGGAATCCTATCCAATTTCAATGTTAAACCACATGGAAAGATTTATAACCTACTGACTGTTCATCGTTCACTTCTAAAACTACACATAAACAAAGAAGAATGATTCCTTTCTTTCTGAACTTCTGAAATATATTTCAGATGTTTAGATATCTCAATATATATATGCATATTATTTCATATGTATTTCAGTTTTCTTAATCCAGGTTTGTGTAGGAGCTAATGTTTTTGTTCCTAAGCCTGACAGAAGATTTTGGATAGCAAAATTCTGAGAACGACAATAAATAATATGTATTTCTATAAGAGATTATGACAGGGGCTGTCTGAAGAACTGACTAGACTTTCTTACAGGAGAATTGGGGGAGATTTCTAGGTTTCCCATTATTTTAATGGTGACACGCCTTATTTAAGAGCTTAGGTGAGAAATACAGCTTCAGACTGCTGCTTATGAAATACTTATTATCTGTGTTAGCATGTGAAATTCCCCTCTTGAAAATGATATCCAAACAATTCAATTCCCTTTCTCTTGATACTAATAAGATGGACATTGTGACCACACCCAAACAGCTCTGGATACGGCTCCTGAATTACCACCTCAGTTAAGTACGAATTCATAATAACAGACACCTAAGGAGGTCATCCGTAGAACACAGGGTTATGAAGATTTGCTAAAATCATTATGTTTCTATAAATTGTCCCAGTGTAATTTCATGGATCTGGTTTTCATAAATCACAACATTTTACAATTGGGGTACTTTTCCAAGATAGAAATAGATTACATAATTTAATAGTTTAGCTGGGAAAGAACCTGAAGAGCACCCAAGAGATTTAAATTAATACCTGAGTTGTATCTGTGGGACTGCATCCTACCCACTTCACAATAGTGCATTGTTCAGTAGAAGCAGAAGTAGAATGGGGTTTTAGCATGTATATAAACAAAAGTCTAAATCAATAAAATGGTTTCAATGTCTTTTTTAATCTTTTCTGTACAATAGCTGTAAGAATGAGTACAGACAATGCAGATGTAACCCAGTGTAAAATAATGCCATGGAAAGCATTAATAAAAAGGAAGATTGTGAAAGGCATTGTAGATTGTTTATATTCATGCAGAAAACAATTGTCTAGCTTTGTGATATTGTCATAATATGGTCATAATATGAGCAGAAATGTCCTCACTTCAATTTAAATGATCACAAAACATGACAAAATAGGAGTCCAGAAATTTCAGTCTCATTCCCTTTATAATGCATGAAATGGTTTCCTTATTTTCCTTAATTATTATTATTATTTTTTTTTTTTTTTCAGGATTTTACACTCTGTGTTACATTCCAGCGAATAGCCATTTTAGTTTCTTTCACTGATCTTTAAGTGCATTCTATTAAGGGTACTGTAGAATTTATTTAAGCTACACTTGTAGCATTGTAATATTTGAGTATTATATGAAGTTGGCAACTTTGTACTTATGCTCCTTTTACAATTCATTATTTGGAGACTGTGCTGGCCGTTCTCAACTATTTTCTTCCTTCTCCAATTATCATCAGTAACGCCTCAGTTATAACAGCATTTATTCCATTTATTCATGCAGGGACCTTTACCAGTACTTGCCAAAGTTGGGAAGGTACACCTAAGAAAGTTTATGCTGTATCTGCATTAGGAGCACTATACTGCTATAAAAATATTGGAATACCCTTTTTTCACTTTGAGCATGGTTATACTCAAAGAAATGTTAGCCTGAAGCCAAAAGCTGTTGGTGTAAACATCACAACAAAAGCATGACTTTATCAATGTCAATAATAGTACTCTTTTTCTGAAATTTGGTTTTGTAGTCCTACATCTAGTTTCCTGTGAATTACTCAACTGACATCTGGTTGGTAAAAAATGAAGGTGGAGATGTTTCCATCAATGCTCTGGCCAATGCCTTCAGTAATGGGAATGTACTGCAATATTAAAATACTGGAACAGAGTTGAGAAACAGAATGCCTCTTTCAGTGCTCCCTTAGTTTGGTGGAATTTTATACCATCCTTAAATACAAGCCTGTGGCTAGAAATCACGATCTAGCCATAAATAATTCTATTATATTGCTTATTTGGTGGCATTTACTTGGAAGGAGATTGCTTCTTTTCCTTCCACTAAAGTAGATTTGTTCACTGGGGCTGAAGGAGTTCAAAAATCATACATGTGCTGAAGCTGTAAAGAAAGTCTGTAGAGAATTGAGTAAGGACCCAACACTTGGCTGCCTACACTCCAGGCTCCCCCCAGCTGCACAAATACTGACTTCATTGATAATTCACATCCTCCGGGTGCTTCAAAGACTGAATTGCCACCAGCTAGCATGGAAGATCCGACTCTTTTCAAGACCTTTGCTGCAGTGTTTGTATAGTTAGTAGATGACCTCAAGAAAAGTCAACGGAAGTGTTTTTTTCCCCAGCACATTTCTCTGGTGCTTTAACCCAGTTTTAAATGGTGTAGCAGAGGGTTTACACCACTTCCTGGGAGAAACTGTTTTGTAGCTCAGCATTCTGGAAAAGCCAGGTATTGTGTCCATTCAAAGCTGATTTAAAAAATGAGAACCAAGCCCCAGCTTAGTTAGTGGGTTAGATGTGTGGGAATTAAAATTTACAATATGGAATTGTGTAAAAATAAAATGTATGTGGATTTTCTCATCCATGTTGCACCAAGCTGTCTCCATATTACTCCCCAGACAGATGCATGTGAAAAGTTGCATGAAATACTTGATACGGGGTATAGCTACAGCATACTGTTTGAGGCTTTAAAGAAACAAATCTGATCACACTTGTTGCAACTGTATCTTTTATATGAGCTATTTGGTGACTATAAATAATATACATTAAAATTTGTCAGTATTTTATATGTTACATATCTTAAATAATAATTATTATTAAATAAGTAATAACTTGACTAAAATAATATTTTTATTACCTGATATATTTTATTTTCATTTTTGTCTGTAATGTGTGTGTAACATTGTCATGCCACCCACTGAAAGATCTTGTCTTCCAAGCATGTATGTTCCCCAATTTTTAAAAATCATAATATAAATGTATGCAGGTGCAGAAGTCTTACTTTTTTTTTTTTTTTTTTTTTTTTTTTCACTTGGTGCAAGAGATAGTGTAATATCACAAACAGTTCTTAGAGTTTTGGGGCTTTGAACACTTGGCTTAGTACTTGCAGATGTATATCTGAGTGTTGTGGAACTGCAAAAATAACATCAGTGGATTCTTAGGAGCTCCATAAGGAATAAGGAAGTGAGTGAATACATATCTCATCAGTTTGCCGGGTCTCTCAGTCACT
Organism: Nettapus auritus; assembly: GCA_011076525.1. Classification (NCBI taxonomy): domain Eukaryota; kingdom Metazoa; phylum Chordata; class Aves; order Anseriformes; family Anatidae; genus Nettapus; species Nettapus auritus. The sequence goes on from CM021775.1 coordinate 6,632,506, forward strand.
TTAAAAAAAGCAGTTCTTGCATTTTAAATCAGCATACAGTCATGGACATAGACCAAATAGTTGTATATCTATATATAGAGAGATATATCTAATTCTGATAACATAAGATGAGTTATGCAAAGCAAAGTAACAGAATATGTTCTTTTCATTATCTCCAAAATTAAGGGAAATACCCAAGTAAGGTTTGCTGAAGCAGATGTGACCTATTTAAAGTTATCTATGAACATCAATGGTTCCTATAGCAGGGCACCTATGTGTAGTCCCGCTTCCTTTGTTTAAAAGCACACTTTTTCAAAATGATTTACAAAATAAATAAACAACTGAATGTCATTATTCATTTTGTTTATGATTGATCAGTGCTATGTTATCCTTTATTAACTCTTATTGTGATGGGTAATTCTTTGCACATGTTCATTCCTGGGTTACAACGGAGTAAAAATAGCTGTATTAACGAGACTGAAACCAGCCAATACAAAATAGCTATAAATTTTAATTAGTGAACACATGATTCACCTCTATATGTTTGCATCTTTGCTGAGTTTGCAATGATCCAAGTAGATAATTCATGGCAACTGCTTTGCTGGGTTTTAGCAACTATGAAAATTAATGGTTTGTGTAAGAAATACTGATCTCCTGAGATAATACATCCTCTCATTTTCTCTGTTAATGTGCATGTAACATGTGCCAATCACATAAAAAGTAAGTGCTGCAAATGATTTTTTTGTTTTCTTTTTTTTTAGGCCACAGTATGGTGGCAAATTCTGCCAAGGTTCCAGTCGTATTTATCAACTTTGTAATACTCAGCCATGTCCAGCAAATAGTTTGGACTTCCGTGCCCAGCAGTGCGCAGAATACAACAGCAAACCTTTCCGGGGATGGTACTACAAATGGAAGCCATACACTAAAGTGGAAGGTAATTATGCCACAGCTCTGATGGACAAAGGCCATTGCAGGAAGCAAGCTACCAGCTGAAATTCAGCCATATTCTTTAGGCAAATAACACCGTGATGTAAGCAAATAGAAATTGAGTTGGCTTATTTGAGATATGTTTGCTTTCCAGAATAGTTGAATCTGGCTCTTATGTGATACCACCTGTATGAACATGCAGAGTTCATTTTGGTTGTGAATTTAAAACTTTGTCCTTAGCATGACTCCCCAGCTGTTGCTAGCCCTTTCTTTATATTACATACGTTTTAGTATAAAAACAAAACAGTAGAAAACAAAGAAATTCCATGGATTTTTCAGCATGGGAAATGTGAGCTTCTACAATAATGCTACCAGAATCTTCCTTCCTTTGGAATGTTCTCAGATTTCAAAATGTAACAATAAATCAACCTTCTGACTTTTCTACTGGTACAGTCCCTTAAGAATTAGAAAAACAAATAATGTACAGGCATACATTTTTTAAAGTTATTTTTAGTTATTTTTAAAGTTATCTTTTACTAAGAGATCTTTATAAAATTCAGTTCTCAATAGCTCTCTCTTGTCTTTTGTAGATTTAAAGCTTATTTTTAATTTATACACTTTAGTTTTGTAAACAGTTTGTTCATTTTTATCAATTACAGCAAGTATTTGCTGCAGTTTATATATGCAATTGCTACTACTTAAAGAAAAGTCACTGGATTATATCACATTGTAGCTGCTTTGTTTACAATCTGTACAAATTTGTTTTCAATGTCATTAAGTATACACACAGCCATAACTTATTCATAGCCTGGTTATAATTTCTTTAAAAGATTTTGCAGACATTTCAGTTGCTATTTAGAAATCTGTGTCCTAACAGACATTGTGAATGGAGGAAAGAGGAAATACGGTTTCACAGCACATAAGAGTGGAAGCTACGTTGTAGGGGGAATAATGCCTCATTTAACAGAAATTAATGTCGCCTAAATTGGTTTTAAGGCCGTGTTTAGTAAAAGAAAGAAGAGCTCAAATTAGGGACAAAGGGCATACTTTTCAAAAGCAAGAAATTCCCAAGTGATGCTGAAATTGAAAATGCCTGTCTTTATTCTTTTTAACTGCTTTTCAAAATATCCCCCAAGATCTATATACTCCTGAAAACATGATCTCCTTCTCAAAACTGCTACAGATGCCTTGCCTCTGTAGAACAAGTTGAGTGCTACATACTATTGAAAATCCAGCTGCTTATTTAAGAATAAAAGGATACTATTTTGAATCCAATTTCAGGTTCCTGAAAATTTTACATTGCTTTATTTGTTGCACTTAACATTTGTATTAAAACTGTATTTCAGTTCCAAAATCCACAACAGCAACGTTTTATTTGTCTACATAGAATTTATCAGCCCTTTATAAGCACGATATACTATCTGCGAATAAGAAGAAATTTGATTGATAATGGCCTGGCATTTTTAAAGGAAAAGTGCTTCTGTTAGGGGAAAACCTTACCCTTGTCTTAGCTTCCATCTGAACACATCATTTGTGTAATCATATTTTTTTCACATTTTAATTAAATATTAAATAGCATTATTACAATAAATTTAAGACTATGGACAAGTGGAGCTGAAATCACAGCCACAGCAGCAAAGCTAATCAATGTGTCCGTTTTCACACCGGTGTTGAATTCTGAATTCTGTGAGTGGGTGGCCCATTAAATCCACACATTATTTTAAAATGTATTTGGCTGTAATTTTGCCTATCTTGGGGTCCTAACAAGTCACTACACAATTAATCCTTTTAGCTGCCAAATGTCATGTAGGATGCAAGAAGAAAGAGCAGGGTGTTGTTTGTTTTTTAAACTGAGCTACAGGTCTAACACTTCCTTGTCTTTTTGTTTGTTTGTTTGTTTTCCCCAGAGGAAGACAGATGTAAATTGTACTGTACAGCTGAAGACTTTGACTTTTTCTTTGCAATGTCCAGCAAAGTGAAGGATGGAACCTTGTGTTCGCCAAATAAATACGATGTTTGCATTGATGGCATTTGTGAAGTAAGATAATAACTAAGTTTCTTACAATCTTTTTTTTTTTTTTTTTTAAATGGGCAATTGACTCCTTTATAGAAAACGCAGCTGTTACTTCCAATTCCCTTGTATCTGAGTCCTTTACTTCTGCCTTTTGGTTGCAGCAAGTAGGGTGTGATCATGGACTTGGTTCCAAAGCTGTACTGGATGCTTGTGGAGTTTGTAAAGGAGATAATTCAACATGCAAGTTCTTTAAAGGCCAATACTTGATCCAGCACAAAGCTAATGGTAAGGAAAGCTGTTCCACATGATCATCAACTCGTTGCTCTGCTGTATCCCCATGTAATATATATATATGACTCCTTGCTCATTAGGGAGTGTCTAAAAGTCCAGATGTGAACTGAAAATCACAGGGAGAGTGAGAGAAGAGTTCACGTTTCTGCTGTTTCTTGGTAACAAGAAAGCTATGAACATAAGTCTTGGTTAGTTAATCTGCAGGCATTCCTCTTGTTTCTTAAGCCACTTTTTCCTTTTAGGTGTGAATTTCCTCTTTAAAAAGATTTTAAGATTCATGCATGTCAACAGTTCTGACTGGGACAATAGACGATATAAAAAGAGATACACAGCATAATGCCAAATGTGACAGCATTTCCACATCCATTTTCAAATTAAGTTGATGGGAAGCAGTCCAGTTGATTCAAAGGATGATCCAGTCACTAGGATGTGGACTTTTCTTTAGTGGACTGTCACAGGCTTATTGTGAAATCCTCTCACCTTACCTCAGTTTCTCAGGCATAAAATGGAGATAATAAATATTTATTTACACACAGAGGTATTTTGAGGATCCATTTATTGATGATTGTAAAACATGTCAGAACTACAGTGAGGTATGCCAGGAAATCATTTAGGATATAGCAATACAGAAATACAATGCTAGGAGAACAAGCTAAACTGAATGCTCTGCAAAATGATCTGTGTTCCATGTGTGTTGAAGGTTGTCAGTAGCATCTGACTATAGAATGAAGTAGGTTTCTAAATGCTCAGAGTGCAAGGAGTCACAGGAAGGAGATGCAGTGATATACAGGGCTTTGTGGGAGCTCCCTGCATCCCAGTGCATTTCACCTCAAAAAGCTTGCCCATAATTGAAGTGGTACCTTCTAACTACTGCAGGAAACTACAGGGAAAACATGATAAAACAGTTACGGTGAAACTACCATTAGTCTGTTCTACATTTTTCTAAGGTAAACTTGCTTTTTCTTGTCTTCAATTGCAAAGAAAAATTCCAGGAATTGAAATACCTCTGAGTTACTCTGATTACAGACTGCATCAGGAGGTTAAAATCAGAATTTTTTTTTTTTTTTTTTTTTTTTTCTTTCTTGTGGAAATGGAGTAACTTTGGTGGATCAAAACAGCTAACTTCAATATCTTTCAAACTCAAAAAGGGTAAACCATCTCTATCCGTATGGCAATTGAAAAAATGTTGCTTACTTCTTTCATTTCAGACTACTATGCTGTGGTCACTATTCCAGCAGGAGCACGCAGTATACACCTCCATGAAATGCAAATCTCAACCAGCTATCTTGCAGTGCGCAACCTCAGTAAAAAGTATTATCTAACAGGAGACTGGACAATTGACTGGCCAGGAAAGTTCCCTTTTGCTGGAACAGTTTTTGATTATCAACGCTCTTTTAACCATCCAGAGAGTCTATATGCAGCAGGACCAACTAATGAGACGCTGGTCTTTGAAGTAAGCTTTCTTCTGTTTATTCTTCCCTTGATGTCTATTACAGAATTAGTAACGACAGCTTTAGCTCTGTGCTGTAGCTCTCAGAGAGATTAAAGAATAGCGTTGAGTCACGATAGTATTCAGACTTAATTGTGTAGTCATGCTAGATTGAAAGGCCTTTCACCAGTTCATCAAGGTTTGAAGTTTATTAAATGTCACAAATTGAGTGAAAAGAAAGGTGCATAAAACACATCATATAGCATTATTTCTCAGTTGCTGCACAATGGTAGTAGAGATTATAAGCACATCCCACAAGTGCTGTACAATAAAATTCAGAGATGTAAAAAATAAATTTAACATGATGGATAGGCTTAAGGTAACAGCTTCAAATAATGCTTTAGAAAATGCAGGCACAAGTAGCCCTTTTTACATCTACTTTGGGACAGAGGTGACCTAAGTACCATACCTTAGGCTCCTGTGTAATTTCTGTTGATTCCGTTTTATTGGTGATAACATCTAGATTAAGAATTTCATATATTTTTATCTCCCAGTCAACTTTGTTCCACTTGCTTTGTCTGCCAGCTGTCCTGTGTTGAAACTATATTTAGAAGGTAAATTTGGTGCTTCTATGGTTTGTTTCAGTGTTACATTTTTGAAACTGGTCAAAACTGGTCTTTTTTCTAAGAAAAATCTCTTTCTGCATTGGGTTGCTTTTCTTTTAAAGAACATCTGAGTATCTCAGAACATCTGAGGGTCAATTTCTGGCTAAATCACCTAAGTCTTTACTCACAGATATATCAGTTTGCCTCCTTTGTTAGAAAGCACCAGCAAATCCATGGATTTTTAACTTGTCTGTTCCATCTGTTTTGATGAACCCTTCCCTGTGAGAAGGAAGGAGCCATCCCCAGAAGGGATTCAATTCCTTCCCACATCTTCCCGCAGTACCCTGGTCAGCCTGCAATCAAACGCATAGCTTTCTCCAGAGTGTACTGGGGCAGCGGGGGCGCGAGGGCTGTACCCACTCTCTGAGGCAGCAGGCGGTGGTTCTTCTCCCCATCACGTAACACCGTAACTGGAAACAGCTCTCTGCAGAAGTTTAGCAGGAGTGGTGAACCGAGAACTCTGCATCCTGTTTCCATTACACAGTTTTGTTCTGTTAAGCTTAGGAACACAGCAAATATAGACTGTGATATGAAATATATTCTTCAAGGATTATTTAAACTTTCACAGCTATTCAGTAAAGATTTTTATTTTGAATACTGAAGAGCCTTACCATTACTCATATTGAGTAATGTACTTAAACATATTTAAACACCATTGAAGCTCATGAACCTCGAACACATGTTAAAGTACTTTAGGATGGACACATGTTTTAGAATGGACAGTTTGACCTAGGCTAAAGCTGTACATTTTAACAAATTGTTATCATAATTTGCAATGGCATTTCAAAATGTTTTTTCTCAACTGAAGAATTTTAATTTTGTGTGTGTAGGTTAATAAGAATATTTTAGTTGAAAGAAGAGTTTCGGCCTACAAGTCACAGACATGCTTCCTTGTCTGCAAATCATTTCCAAAATAGCCTTACACCAAAGAAACAAGCACACTTATAAATACTACAAAATGCTAAGCTGGACTCTCAGGAATCTTATTTGTCATAATACAAAGTAAATTGAACTGTATTATTAGAGAACTAAAGTATGAATAATAAATTGCCTGTAAGATGACTTGGCTGCATATCATGCAAATACTTCACAGAATAAAGATTAAAGAAAAAAATATTTCATTTTAATGCCAAATAACACTTCTATTTTCATCCTATCAAATTATGCTAAACACTTTTATTAAGATTTAACATTTAACTTGAGGCTATTGCTCCTATGAGAGCTTATTTAAGCTTCCCTTCTATTTTTATTGAAATACCTACACCACTGGCTTTAGTAACTAGAGAATCTAACAACTGAAAATGTTAAAGTTAATGTATTCCCCAATTATATATATCTATCAGCTGTAGTAAAGTGTTTTTGTTGTTGTTGTTGTTGTTGTTGTCTCAGTAATTTCAGCAATGTTCAACAAGCTGAATTCTGGAAAAATGCATAATATTGTTTTCAGAGATCTGCATTATTTATGCTTTATCAATAAATAAGCAGCAAAAATTCCAATGAAAAACAAAGAATACACTTATTGAGGAAACGCACATTGCTGAATATCTATTTCCAACACTAATGATGAAACAAGTCCTATTTAACTTTACGCATACAAAATAAGTCTTGCTAGCAATTTTTTAAATCTGATTAAGTTGATTTTCAGTAAGATGAGGCTTTCCAGGGACCAGACCTCAACTTCTTCTGTAATGTTTAGAAATTATTTTAATTATTTGTAATTACGTTGTATTCAACACCAATTTCATAATTATTTTCTGGATTAGATTTTTTTTCCAGAAGAATTCATTTGGAGTCCTTGTAAAAATGGATACTACAGGGACTAAGAAACTGAACAAATTGCATGCATAAATACAGGAACTTTTATTATTCAGGTGGGCACAAAATACAAGTTTTTGTAGGTGTATTTATTGCTGTTCCGCTACGATCTGAAAGATAGATTAGCACAGTTTGTAGGTGTATTTATTGCTGTTCCACTATGATCTGAAAGATAGATTAGCACAGTTTGTGCTTGTTTAATTTTGTAGTCATAGTTTTGCAAGACATTTGTGTGGTGACCCAAACGATCCAGGTTTTCAACTGCATTTCTGGATGCAAGTCAACCTGCATGCATCCAGAAAGTTCAGGTTACGCACGTCCTCTGAGCAGCATTCATAGGAGAGGATGGGACCAGTGCTCTCCAGGTATGGGTCCAGACAGGTCTGGCATGTCTGTGCTCAAGGCAATCACTTCCTGTGAAATGCAGTCATTCTCCAAAATATTTTATTGAAACAGACATCTGAAGCATGTGTTAAGAAAGAAGGGTAAAGCCTAAATAAGAAAAAGAGTCTTAAAATTCCCTATTGCCTTGCATATCACAAGTAATAGTTCAGCCTCACAGTTCAACTAAATGTTTCGTATTTATGCACTATTGTATAGCACGTTCCTGTGCATCTGTTTTTCTGTCAGGTTTTTCAATAGCTAAGCTGTGTCATGTAATCAGACTTCTTAGTCTTAAACAGTATTCAAAAGTGGGTGAGAGACAAGAACCACAAAGCACTTTTCTTTTTTGTCCTGGAATCTTACCAGAACAAAACGAAGCAGAAATAAACAACAATACACATACATTACATGTATGTAATTATGGGAACCAGTCATACCAAAGAAGACAAAGAGCAGTGAATCTGTAATTTAACTAGGTTGTGAGAGAAAAAAATACAAACTTAATGGACAAATTTTTTCAGGGTGGGGGGGGAGAATATTTTGAGCAGAACATGGTATTAAAAGTGTAGGACGAGTGTTTCCTGAGCACAACTACTAGAAGATTTAAATGGAATTCTAGAGTTCTTCAGAGCCTTTTCTGGTTTGTCCAAGAAGTAAATTCACAGATGGAGGGAAGGCAAAGCAGTGTAAACTGGTGCCCTTTAGAATTTGTATATCCTTCTGAAATTGCAGTTGGTATTATTGATACATTAGTGACTGTGGGTTTTTAGAAACCAGTAAAAGCCTAAGTGAGAAATACACATGGGTACCGAAGGCAGTTCCCAAAATGTCGAAATTCAGGCTAGATGAAATAACAGACAAAGGTCAAAGTGGTAGAAACATGATAGTTAAATGATAATCTGGGATCAGAAATTAATACCAGGTTTTTAAATATGGTTTTGGTAGCATAATTGTCTCATCTTAAATGGAAACATACTGGATTTTTTTAAGGTAGTTGAATATATTCTGTTTATTTATTTATTTGTCATTTGGTCAAAGGTCATTTGGGCACCACTTCCATTTAAAGACCTCAACAGTGTTTTTCTGTTAACCTGAGGAGGAATGAACAGTAAATTCATCATTCATTCATCTAGCTTTGAAAATGAGGGCTGGCAGTGGTCACCACTGAATGCTGAAAGTACTTTCCATATGGGGCTAGCAGAGCACCAGGGACATTGGTGTCAGAGGGCTCTGTTGATACAGATCTCATGTGAGGGTCACGTGTGACTTCCATTTGTTGAAATATTCACTCACCCTCCACAACTAAGTCAAACTACAAGAAAGAGTCTGAAAGGGCAAGAAAAACCTGCACTGTTAGGTTGGCATGAAAAATATCGCATGACCAGGGATCGATAAACTAACTTAAAAACACAATAATTCAATAATTTGGTTTTCCCTTCTACCAATAAAGTGAGGAAGAATGGATTGATTTGAGAATTCAAATCTGATTTGAGAAAGCACTGTAAAGTTTTTCAGGATGAGATAGAATCAGTATCCTCACTGAAATTTACCTCAAATCATGGTCAAAACAAAACAAAACATGGTTTACTTTGACAACAGTAAGCAACAGATGGAAAGGATGCTTTATAAAGAGGCAAATATTCATGGGAAGAGAAAGTGAATGGAACTTCAAAGCAGGAAAATGTCTAATTAAAGCCAGTAAATCACTTCCTCTTTGCCAATAGGAAAAAAAAAAAAAAAAAAAAAAAAAAAGAGAAAGGAGGCCAGGTGGAATGACTTTACTGATGATCTAGCTGCCACTGGGAGAAAGCCAAGTTGCAGTTATAAAACATTACATTTATTATTAGCTACTAGATGATAAATTTGTACTGATTTCCCCTAAAGAGAAAGTAAGTTAAAGAGAGCTAAGATGTGCTTATAAGATACAGATGTTGGTTCAATACAAACAGATAAAAGGCTTTTCCTTTAGTGAAGAGAGACTAGCTGGACAGTATCCCTGAAGGTTGGACATTTAGCATGTGAACAGTAAAAAAAAATGGAGACACAATAACAACAGAAGATAAATTTGAAACAGCTGAAGTAGAAATGAGATCACACAGGACCTTTCAAGGTTACTGTTTTTTTGTGATTTTTTTTCCTTTTAATGACCTTAGTGGACTTTCTTTAAAAACAATAGTTTGTCATAAGCTTTTAGTTAAGATTTTATTTAAAGCAACTAGAAATACTGAAGAGATAAAGACCCTTTTGTTTTAAGGTTTGGCTTAAGTAACCAATGTAGATGCAATTCTTCCTTTGCTGGTGCTTTTCTCTACAGGTGTTCTCCCACTTTCCTTGGAAGCTCCTGCTGTTGGCCACTGTCAAGGCATGTCAAAGCCCCAGCAGCTGCCTGTTCAAGCCAGTGGTCCTGTTTTTAAACAGGAACAGTTTTCCACCAGCATATGCTCCATGCTTAGATTTACACTACTGAAAATGGAGTAAATTCATGAAAGTCAGTGGAATTAATCTTGGTTGATCAGAGAAATCAGAATCTGGCTTAGCACATTGAATGTTAAAATATGTATTAAATGGCATGTAGATTCAGAGTGCAAACTGCAGGTCTCACAAGCATCTTTCTGAAAACCAAATCAAAAGAGCCAGACACTGGTCTTTAACACAGCCAAACTTCTTAGTCTGCCCTTATTGGTGTAACTGATGGCTCACTGGAGGTAGTTCAAGTCTTTCACATCTACCTAAAGAAATTATCAAAGACGTACAAAACATGGGAGTGACCCAGGAAATGTAGATGCAATTTGAAGGTGCAGATCAAAGCTACCATGTGTGCTGGGGTTCCAAGTCTGGGCTCATGCCCATTTTGTAAATTATCCCCATGCAGAATGAGTAAAGATGAAACTATGTAAAGCACATATGGATAAACAGTAGCTATTCCTTTATCTGGCTTTTTATTTAAGCTCACCTCAATTCTCTAAGTCGTCTAAGTGTATTACTCCTTCAGAGATATGGATTCATTTTATAGCTTGTTAACCTGCTAGACATTTGTATGCTTTCCTGTATATTAGACAGAGTATTATGGGGCAAGAGGAGTTTATCTTGTCTAAATTAATCTATTTTAATTCAGTGTATTGCAAGTGACTTCACATACACCTTACAATAAAAGATACCTTAAAAGCACAATGACTCAATCATAAAAAAGACGTTGATAGGCTCTTTAAAATGTTGACCTTCGAAATGGAGTATTGTATTGGAGACACAGGATAGCCATGGGGAAAAAAAGAATCTCAAACAAAGGAGCAGATGCACAGCTAGTTTAGAAAATTTATTGGCTTAGCTTTGAAATCAAAATTAGCAGCAAAAGGAAAAGGTTCTTTACTCAGGAGAATTCAATTTATCCATTGTTTTAACATTTTATGCCCTAAGCAAAAGCCACAGTTCTTTTTCTTCAGAGTAGATCTGGCAGATTCCAGCCACAGAGTCTGTGGTTTTCAAACTCAAAAAGCTGTAAATTTTATAACTCTGCGCCCTGCGGTCAGAGCTGCTGAGTGTTGTGTCTGAAGTCAGGTGGTTGGTGTGTTAAAGGTAGACATTAAACAGTTCTATTGAGGAACTGGAAATGTTTAAGGAGGTTGTTTGCCAGCTGTAAATTTGGGAGCAAATGCCAGTTGGCTGAAAAGATGCTGGAATGCATCCAGTTAAGTAGACTTGCACTGGAGGTCTTTCCAAATTTGTAGGTCTGATAACTTGGCTGTATACGCAGACTTCAGTTATTGGGTTGTTAAGGAAGGGCTTTATAATGAATGTTTGAAAATACGAAAGAAAAATTTTTATATGCTCATTACTTTGGCAAAATTGTAACTTTGCAATAGCATTGCATTCCTGATGAAGACTTGGTTGAATGTTATACATTGTATAACTTTTTTCAGCTGAGAGCAGGGGACTTTAAATTATATGACTTTGTGTCCTACAATATGTCATCCCCAGTACTTTTGCAGAGTTTGATTTTGCCCTTTTTCTTTGTAGCTGGGATGATAGAAGGACGTAGGAGACCTGAATGTAATGCAGCTCCTGCTTTGTAAACATTCCCTCTTGTGGTTTAATAAGTGGGAAGGGGCTCCAGCTTTGGCTGTTGGTTGGGAGAAAGAGGAAGTTACAGACTTCAGCTCTGTCTTACAATTGGATCTACTTTCCAATGCACAAGAAGGGGGTGTAGCCCAGTGGCTTAAAATGTGTACGGAGCAGCCTGCATGATGTGCAGCATTTATCCCACAGGCACTCACTCAGCTGGAGGCTGCAAGGTTCTGACATCATCGCGTGGTTCTCCGAAGTGACAGACACTAACACGTCTTGTTCTAACTCGTCAGACATCATTTGCTCTCTTTCCATTTGCTGTGTTGTAGCACCAGGAGAATATTGCTCCACAGGAGTAAAACTGGTTGCAACAAAAACGTTATTCGTCTCATCCGCCCTCTTTTGTGTTCTGAATTTGTTGCTCAGGACGCATTTGTTTTGTTTCTTACCTCTACTGCCACCAAGTAAAGAGCAGTTTTGCAGTCTAATACTTCAAGATATTTGTATTAGGTAAGTTTTAAGCTTTATGGTTATTTTGGCCACTGACATAGCACAGCTTTGTGACAGTTGTAAGAATCAAATGAGGCAAGGGCTCACCCTCACACGAGGTCTTGAGGCATGGACAAAACATCCTCAGCTTTTGATGCACAACTTACTAAAGGGCCAGGTAGAATTTCAGCCTGTGCACTTGAAAGAACATAGAGCACCTAGGGAAATGAGAGAAAGAGCATCCTCATGGGTTCGGGAAAGAGGAAAGAGACTTTATCTGTTTGTTATTAGGCAGGTCTTTTCTATCACAAGAATAAAATAAAGCTACTGTCTGAAATTGCTTCTCTGTATTTGAACAGGCTCAGTAAATGCTCTGTTAATGAAGAGTGGCTTTATGCCCCCATTACTGTGAATGAAGTTCTGTGAGGAAGAGTGGCACCAGCTATTAGCAGTGAAAGCAGAAGAGCTATACTAACACTTGATTTTGTGGTCTTGTTCTTCGTTTGATATAGTGACCTTCCACAGTTGCTAAATAGCAGTAGGAAGACACTACAAATATATTTACACAACCTCTGGAACCTGCCAACGTGTTTTTTCTAGAAATTTTGACACCCATGGGCTTGAAGTTGGAGATTTGAAGTGACGGTGGAATAGCTGCTGTAACAGAGTTAGACTTTTTGCCATCAGCACTTGTACAGCTTTCTAAAAATCAAAACCAATATGGAGGAGACATTTTCCTTCAAGGGGCTGCTAAATCTTATAAAACATTCACAATGGACAGTGATGAATAGCCAAGGAAAACAGAAAGTCATGAAAAAAGTTACATTAATAAGGTTTGAACAGGGCATAGCAAATAGGGCACAAAACCACACAGTAAAGAACGAGCATGAAGTAAAGTATGGAAACTTTGTCATGTGCTCACCAGTGAGCACTGAATGTTGTAGAGGCTTTCTGGAAAGATGGTCTGTGATCCAGAGATCCAGAGAGCATTTGTGCAGGGCAGCGTGAAGTTGCACAGCAGTCTCAGTTCTGTTTCCTACTATAGAGTGTTTGAATTTAATCCTGTTCTTGTAAAATAGAAATACATACAGATAAGACTTGACCTTAAAGCAGACATAGAAATATTATTTCTGTTGAGAATAATCAATAAAAATAGGGAGGTCAGTAATGACTCTCAAATCTATTTATTCTGTGGTCTCTCAGGTACTCTAAGGTGCTCATGAATTAAACTTGGATGGTGTGAGATGAAAAGTTTCACTTGAAATACTTCAGTTTTCCTGTGCTTGGAGGGTTTTCTAATCTGGACGTTTCAGTGAGAATGCACCCATTTGCCTATTCTTTTGCATGTATTTTGCCATTTATAGTTCACAGTCCTGTTTTCACAGTTGCGATCCTTATCCACGTTCACTGACTGATACACAATATTTGGTTATTAAGAATGGAAAATATAATATCAATTTTTTTCATTCTTCTAGAAAAGTAAACAGTTTACAGTCCAGATCCTTCATGTGTTCAACATTACCGAGCTGGAGTTCATGTAAATTTGCCTAAATTTTCACTGTCACATAAATTCTCTTTTCCAATATGTACATTTTCAGAGTATTTTAAAACTCTTGGTTCCATTTTAAAATGTTATATTTCTTGGTCTTAAAAGATAATAGAGTAAATTTGTTGATATTTTTCAACCCTATCTACATAGAGATCAGTTCTACCTGCATGGGTGCACTCAGGTTAAACATCACACAAACCTAACTGACAGTGTCTGCCATATTTCATTAATAGTTTGAATAGTAATCATTAATGTAAAGTGGAATCATACTTGAATTGCTAGTGCTTATCAAAAAGCACATTTAGGAAGTGAGGTAAACCGTACCTGATCTTTATATTGCTATGACCAGATCCATACTGGTGAATAATTAAAACTTAGTAGAGCACTGTAACTGTAAACTCTGGCACTTTTTCTATTAAGTATGAATATAAATGCACTTTACTGCCAAAAGTAGCTTCTAAAATACATAAATTGTTAAGTACAGATTTCTTCCCAAGTTTAGGTGTCAGATTTGTGTGCATCTTGCATTGATTTTAATTCAGACTGAAATTAATAGTGAATTGAGGAAGCTGTCTCCATGCAAGCTACAATGTAATTCATTATTAAAATATTGCACCTCCAAGAGGTAGATTGCCTGAGTTAAGTGACAAGGATTGTTATTACATTATGGTAAAATCAAGAATAAAAGATTTTTCCAATCCTTTTTTTTTTTTTTTTCCCTGTAGACAAGACATCCAGGGACAGGTCCTTTGCTGCATTGAAGTTTTTTTTCAGTTACAATCATCTTAAAAACAAACAAACAAAAAAAACAACTGAGGGTCTGCCAAATGAAACTTATCACCAGTCAGCACAGAAAAACATTTTTTACAAGGAAAAAAAAAATCAATTTTATACCCACAGGCTCAAGAAGTGAGGAAGCCATCTCTAGCCATCTCTGTTCCCAATCCCCACGCAGCTATGCTACTGCTTTGCTCAAGCTGGGCCAAGCAAACACTTTGCTGTTTAGGAATTACTTGGATGAATTTTAGCTTAACAAAGAAACAGGTCTCTAGCAAATTCTTTCAGAAACTCTGCGTGTGTAAATATGTTATGTGTGTATCATGTTTAGTTCATCTGGCTTTGAAATGACAGAATCCTTTTTTTTTTTAACGCCTCTTTTTTTTTTTTTTCCCAACAAAACCAAAATACCCCTCTCTAGATCCTGTTACAAGGCAAAAATCCTGGGATTGCTTGGGAATATACATTTTCCAAAATCAACACCGAGAACAAGACATCTGTCAAAAAGCACAGCCACTCCTGGGTGACGGTGCAGTCAGAGTGCTCAGCTACTTGTGGTGGGGGTAGGTAACTTTCTAATTTTCAGTGCTCTTCTTTTTCATTTTTGAGGCATCTCAAACATTTCAGCTGCCTTTAATTTTGAAAATTGTTTATAAATACAGACAGAAGGTTACACTGAACACCTGGTCCTTATTTTTTATCTGACAACTTATAAATGAAGTACCGTCACACTTCCTTTGTAGTAGAAAAAAAATCCTGGCAGTCTCAATTCATGTCACTTATGGTGAGGACAATCTGTAGGCATATAATATCTTGCTCTTGAAGTAACATGGAAATTAAGTATGTGCTTTGATGTAGTTGTAATTTGGGAACATGGAAAGATAACAAATAATTAGTACAATTTATCTATCTGTAGAGAGTAACTGAAGACTAAAATATAAAGACCTTTACTGACAGTTGCACCCTGATCTCACTGTTTAATTACAAATATTTGAGTTTGGCCAGCTTAAATTCTGAAATTCTACATAAAATAATGATTTCTTATTAACATATTCTTCTAGGTATTTGCTTTGCTCAGAACATGTATATTTTAAAATCCTGGATGCTCTGTTAGTGAAAGTAGGATGTAGTAAAAGCAGGAAACTGGCACATGGGAAATCCTGGAAAAAGAATTGAGAACAAAAAATTATTGGCCTTTAAATCGGAACTGGGTCATATAAACAAGATTATATGACGCAGCTGTCCTTAACATCAAAGAACTGGACTAGATGACCATGGAAAAGTCATGTTATGCTCCTGTATTGGCAAAAAAAAAAAAAAAAAAAAGTGCAGGTGAAATTCAGGAATATCTTTTTAGAGTGTTGTTAGACTTCACAGCATATCAGTACACTGTTCAAGGCCCACCAGGAGCACTGTAGACAAAATACAGCTACTTTATTTTTCTTGCTTCCCTTTAAAACAAATGAAAGTTTGTTTTTAGCAGCATGGGTAAAGACAATAGAAGTAACCATGTTTCCAGATTTGACTTGCTGTGCCCAGTGAACCATGTGTGAGGTGAACGATACACCCCAATTAAAGGACGTATCTATAAAATCATTTAATCACTTAAGGCATTTGTCGCGTTCCCTGTAGTCTCACCTGATGTAGAAAATAGATACAGACTAGGTACAGGAGCTTGCAGAACTCTGAAGTCTGTAAAAATACTGAAAAAACTGCAAAATGTTTTGTTGCCATTTGCAAGCACATGAGGAGAGCTCTAAGCAAGTGCTGCTGGTTTCTGCAGGGAATTAGGATTTGAAGCATTACTAATTTTTGCTGGAGGAAGATTCTGCAAATATGCCGTTTATAACTAAACTGTTTCATCTGACTTCAATAGTAGCTGTGTTGCAGAGAAGGAAATTAGTGTTAAAAACTTGTTGCCAAATGAAATCCTATTTTACTTAGTTCACGTCAGTGGAATTGTACCAAGGATGAGCTCGGACTTGTTTAGATAAAATTCTTTTCTACTACTTTTTCTCTTATATTTTCAGTAAACATTCATTTTACTACATATTTTTTTTCTAATACTTCCATAGGACACATTACAACAAAAGCAATTTGTTTAGAAGATCATCGTACACGAGTTAATTCCTCCTTTTGTGGTGCAAGGACGAAGCCTTTAACTGAAACAAAATTATGCAATACTAATCCCTGCCCAGCATAGTAAGTTTTCTTTATTTTTCTACCTTTTGTTGTTCCTTATGACTGAGTTAGCCAGCAAGGAAGTCCTGATAGGCACACAGAATTGTATAGCCTGCTAGATGAACCTCTTTTTATTCTGTAATTTAAAACAGTAATTGTTTAAAAATGTTAGTTGTGTAGGCTTCTGCCCAATGATAATAATAGAGGCAGTATTTCTAATGTTGCTAAGCAAGACCTCCTGAGGATTGCTTGCAGCTCTGTCACCATGCTGGGGTTAGCTATGTGACACTGAGTAAATCTAAATTACTTAGGGGCCCATTCTGCCACCTTTACTCACCTTGAATCAATAAGACCATTTCCTGAGTAAAGTGCTACTCCCCATGTGGAGACTTGGCCCTCTGACTCAGATTCCACATATTAGATTAGGCTAAAAGAATCTTGTGAAGTGTAATTAGTGATTTTTGGACAAAATGCTCCATAGAGTATTATGATACCAATAAGAGGACTATCTAAGCCAAATAAATTATCAGCTATGCTCCTGGTGCCCGCAAAAATAAATATGAAGACATTTCCTATGTTAACAATCTTATTTTCTAAAAGACATAAGAAAGTGAGATGCAAAGGAAGACAATGACATATAGATAAGCCTTTAGAATCCAGCTGGTATAAATCAATAGAGCGCCTTTAAAAACAGAGGAGTTACCCTGATTTATAGTAGCTGTGGTAGGGGTCCTTTGGAAAAAAAAAAGTTGCGTGTTCATATAATTAAGCACAGTATCATGTGGCTTAGAATATACATGGGTAGATTTAAGGTTGCATTGAGCGTCTTCTGCTCTTTTTTCCATATTTGGACTCCTGACTTTGTGACCTTAGCATTATTTTAATTTTATATTAACGATGAGAAAAGGTGTATTATATTGGACAAGACATCCGTGACTTCCAGAACAGGTTTTTTTCTAAACTGATATGTTGAAAAAATTAAGTGTTGCAGAAGGAAATTAAGAGAGGTAAAAAAGCAGTTCAAGTGCACAAGCAGTAAAAGGCAGAAGAAATGGAGAAAAGTTCTAGTCCAGGTGTCATCTGGTGGTTTTACTCTCTAGTGATAAAAGCAAGGGGTGGTAAAAGCAATTAGCTAAGCCCACTCCCACACTTCACAAAAATAACACATTTAATGAAATTTAATAGGCTTTCCCTATCTTCCCCAATGTAGAAGAGGATGATGGGGCAAAGCAGAAAGATATACATGCTCTGCAGTGGCTTTGTTTTTGCTTAAAAATCCATAGTTTGCAATGTGTTTAACATTCTAAAAAATTGTCCAGTAATAGTTTGGAATTTCCTGCAAAATTTAAAGATTACAGCAGAAAACACAAAATCCAAATGGTAAATTATATACTATGACCACAAAAGGATAGAGATAAGATTTAAATAATGGCAGCATGTCACATCAGAGCCCCATGTTCCTGTTTCAGCAGTTTCTTTAGATTGCTTTTAGCCACATGATTTTCTGAATACTAATTTTAAGTAATCTTTGTAGCCAAACACAATCTGTTTGTATATGACTTATCTTCTGCCAGAATTATTTTTATCCAATGAACACAGTATCGTGTAGACAGAAATGCAATGTCTGTGATGTTTCCAGGAGTCTTTTTATGCTGCTTATGCTTACCTTCATTTTGATGTGGTATTGTTGTGCTATAAAGCTTCAGCAAAATGATCTTCATTTCTATTTTGTCCCTCTGGACCACACAGAAAACTTCTATTTCTATCAAACAGAGATCCCAACATATTTTGAAGATCCACTGATATAATTAGCACTGAAAATGCTGAATATCCTTTTGACATGCAGTGCAATATTTTCATGCTAAACTTGCTCTGAGAGTCTTGGATTTACTACAACACAATTAATGACTTTATGCCTAAAAAGAAAAACTGTAAAAGCCTCAAGCCCTCAAAAACTACGCCCTTCAGGAAGAACAGTTCAACTCACTAATTAATTATTTTTAAAATCCTGAGGATATATTAATGTATGGAAGATCTACGTGTAGGACCATGTCTTAAGTTAACGGATTCAACCAAGTGAAACTATGCCAGATCATCTTTGCTGAGGAATCTGTCTAGAAAGTCATGACATGTAATTCCACCCATAAAACTGAGACTGTCAACATAAAAAAATATATATATTTATATTAATAAATACAGTGGAGGAGACAAGGAATGCTTAATAGCCAGCAAATAGAGAAGAAACAAATATGGTAGGCCTAACAGGCAAGGAAAGGTGGTGAAAAATAGATGAGATACAACTGTGTCTGTTTTGTGACTCAAAAGAGAAGACTCCAGCCTTGTAAAGGTCAGCGAGGAATACTTACTGCATAAGAACAAAGACTTAGTGGTCTGAGGGAGAACAAAACTACCACCCTAACAGTAAGAACACAGGCATCAGAACTGCACACTGTTGGGTTTCAGAGCTGCCAAATCTGCTCATAATTAGTTAGTTATTTGAGCTAATGAAAGATACTCTTGGATCACAGCCCAGATAATCCTGAAAAATGGCAGTTTACTAGAGGACATTAAAGCAAGTTTATTGCCCTCTCCTCAGTGAAGAAGGGAACTTTCTGAACACTTATGGTGAATAAACTCTTAAAATGATCGGTTTTGATTGCTCTGCCAATCACGGTTGTCAGAAACAGCAAAAGAAAACTAATTAAAAGCTGTAAAATGGATTAAAACTCTATCTTCTATCCAGATGTTTGTATTGCAAAGGTCTAAACATTTATATATCAGGCAAAAAGGAAATTTCTGACGTGTGCTGGAAATACATAACTACTGACTTCTCATATTAATATTTCTTTTCCCTTAAATTAAGTCTTTTTATATTTCCCACTACTTTTGGCAGTTACTGAAGTTCCTAGATTGAGCGTTGGGATTTCTTCTGTTCCCAAAGGAATTTTACCAGAATAGGCCTTTTATACATTTTTAACCAATTAAAATTAGTTTTGTTTACAGGCAGATGTGAACAGACAGGCAAATGAGATGCTGGACATCTTTCACACAGTAAGAAAACAAAACAAAACAAAACAAAACTTTCCTGTCATTAAAACTCTATGTAAGCAGCAATTCTAGTCATTACAGGCCTAATGCTGTGAGAAACGATGGAAGGATAGGAGAAGCAGCTGGATTTGAGACAAAAAGCCCTTTTCTATGACATCAATTATTAGCACTCTGTAAAATTGTTGTTTTAGAATACTTAGGTTAAATTCAGTGTTGGGTATTTGAATGAGTTCTCAACTTGAGCAATCGTTTAAACATTCTTAATTTCCTTTTCTTTTCTTCACCCCTGTTTTCCCATTGAGTTCTTGGTTATGGTCTCACATCATAAGCCTTCGGGGACAGACACAGTTGTGTGTTTGCAAAGTGATACAGAAGAGCAGGGGATCCACCCAGTGCTTCTATAACAGAAACACTGAGCAGCTACGGACATTTCAGAACTGAACTTAGCCCAAGTGACTGGCAGTGACTATTCAGGCTTTGTGTAATTTCAGTGACAGCATGCATAACTGAAGCTTGCCTGTGACTGCAGCATAGATCTGCCCAACAGATTTTGCTGGTTGAATTCCTACTGTTTTATTTAGATTCCACATCATCTGCCTGCCAAATTTATTAGTTTGAGGATAATTAAATTCTCCAAACACTAACAACAGGACTGCTGATTTTAGCAAGTATATTCTTTTTTGTAAATAGAGGCAAGCTAAGGTTTGCCATTGATACTGCTGGCCAGCACCATGCCAACATTTGTCACCCTAAGCAAGTGTATCTATGCACACATGCGCTGGGAGGTACCTGCCCAGCTAAATTGGCCCCGCTCTTCCCCTGCCATGGCAGCTTTTTCTTTGTGTAAGCTTAGGTGGATCTTCCTCCTCTCTCCGTCTTCTGACAGAGACTGAAACTAGGGAAAAATGTAACAGCAAAGGGCAAAACTTTCCAGTGATATGATCTTGTTTATTTACAGACCTGGCTATTCATCTGACTTAAGTTTTGGCCTCTGGTCTGTTAGTCTATTTGGAGGTCTCTTCAGAAGCTAAAGTGACAAAAGTGATCATCCTATCATTTCTTTAGAGAAGATTTTTCTTTTCCTTTTTTAGAGAGAGTTTTTCAGTTAAGACAGTGACGTGGTTAAACAGGAATGGTGATTTGTTAGCCAGATCCCTAGATTTTCTAGATACTCCCCCAGCCCCAATGGCGATGTCTCCCATAGTCCCTGTGGAACTCCATATTCTAGGTCAGATTCATAGGCAAGTTCATTCTGGTAGATGAGAACCGTAAATAAATACTACTAGTTTTTCTAGTTCTATGACTTATATTTCATCCCTATCAAAATGTTCTCTGCTTTGAAGATAGATTAACTAAGGCTTTTTGATTGCTTGAAAAGATATCGGTACATCAGTAGAGTAGACTAAGCTGAATCCCTGAGTGATTCACCTTTGATAGATGGCTCAAATGCATTGATTTATAAAGCCAATCAGCCTCCTGTGTTTCTAATATATATTTTCTCCACTAAGCTGGTCACCAGGCGAATGGGGTGCATGCAGCAAGTCTTGTGGAGGAGGGCAACAAAGTCGTCTCATTCAGTGTGTCCAGAAAAAGGCTTTCCAGAGAGAAGAGGTAGTGGCCCACTCCCTGTGTCCTGTCAGCACCCCTGCCCAAGTGCAGATGTGCAACAGTCATGACTGCCCACCTGAATGGAGCCCTGGACTATGGTCTCAGGTAACTTGAAAAACTTCTATTTTCCTTTGCTGGCATAATGAAAATACTGCCAAAATCTCTGCTCAAGAAGGAATAGTGTAAACTTTGTGAAAATCAGTATTTTGTGAATAGCTCTATTTATAAATGTAACATGTAAACAACGTATATAGTTTAGCTAGCTTTCATAAGTGGTCAGACAGGAGGGGCTGCCAGAAGGGGACACGTGGTGTCCTGCTGGGTACATACAAATAGATGGAAGATTTTTCATAGGTTTCATAACTTAAGGCTCTATGAATTCTTCAAAGCCATTAACTCCTCTCTGAGACCAGTTCCCCCAGCAATATTAACTTTTCTTAGAGATGACAGGCAGTCAAGGATGAAGAAGTATTTGGACATGCTTATTTGCATACACACCTTTGAATTGTCTGTTGATAAATCATGCACGACAATAATTTCTGTACTTTTGCCTTTGTCAGAGTAACTCTTCTTTAGCATACTTTAGAATATTGCTGTACTTAATTTCCACAAGTGGCATAAGGCCCCTAGGCAGATTCCTGTGCGTACACACCCAGATTCACAAACCTATGAAATGCCTCACATTAAACCAACCTAAGTTATAAACCATACACACGTTTAAACAAAACTCATCTCTGCTCTTTCTTTCACTGTTGTCTTTCACTGTTGTTGCTGCTGCTATGAACTACGAATGTAAGGATAGACCAAGTACTGGGAAATCCTTAGATGTAAGCAAGAGACAACACCTATATCAAAGGGAGTGACAATATTTTGATTTTTCCGTCTTCATTTAATGAGATGCAAGGTGGATTTAAATTTACTGAAAATTCTGTTATTTTTATGTACAATTCTTGGTGCTGTTACTCTTTCAAGACCATCCTGACCTAAGCATTCTGGGTTGAGAAGCACAGATTGCTTCTCTGGGGGAGTGCCCTGTAATGGACTGTGCCAGATGAGTAGCTTTTTCTTCCAGCATATGTGAGCAAAACTTTACTATGGCAAGAGATTGTAAAAAACAGATATGGTGATTAGATACTTTAAAAGGAAGAAGAAAGTCTTCAAACATATTAACACTTTCAAACTTTATTTAATTAAGTACATCAATTTTCTTCCTGTTCAGGAGGTGTATAATTCAAGCTGGGATTTCAAATAAGCCTGTGAAAATTAAGTCCACAAGTCCTGCCTAAATGTAGCGAGCAGGCCTGTTGAACAAGCTGGTGAAGATTTTAAGAGTCAGCTGAAAGCTCCTATATCACAGGCTCAAAAAAGTTAAAGAAAAATAAATGCAAAATACCCAGTCTCTCTTCACTAATCAGGGAGTCGTTTTAAATGATTTTTTTTGACTGTCTGGGGGAAAGACTACAACCACGGGTTTTCAGTAAGCAGGTATTTCTGTTGCATCTTTGGTGCAACTCTGCTTTCATGAAATCATTTAAAAACAGTTTTGATTTAATTTTTATAGTGATAACGTGGTATTCCACATTGGAATGTGCCTGTTAATTATTAGTAAGAAGAAGAACACTTAGAAGAGAATGCAACAAGGCAGAAAGCTTGCAGCATTATTTCAGGGCTCTTTATTTCCTCATTTCACCAGAAATGGCTCATTAGCACATTCTGTTGCATGCCAAGGCAATGAAAACTACAGAACGTCTTTTTAACTGAACCACAGCTCAGCAATACACATTTGTTCACTGATGACTTGTCCTAAGCTTCATTGCGATCTTGGCAATTAGCATAGCTTTGGTCAAACATCCTAACTGTTTTCTGTATCAGATTCTGTCTTGTGAGATTCATTCGTGAAGGAGTTATGTATAGATTCCCCGGATACCCTTGGGCCTGTGTCAGGACAAAATAACAAACAGCTGAGAACATCTTTCTGTGGGAGATCTTCAGAGGGGAGGTTAGAACCAACTTTCAAGTATGTTGTCCAGGGAAAGACAATTTTGCTCACCAGTCTAACTTCTCTCATCTGTGGAAGAGAGATATTACTTATCTGTCCTACATGGGGGCTGTAAGAGTTTGTAGTTTACATTACAAAAGTGCTTATAACAGTTCTTTAGAAGCCACACACAGATGTTGCTGTTACGTGTTTACGAATTGAATTTCAAGTTTACTTGCATTATAATGACAGCTACAAAGCACATTAACCATGGTTTCTATGCTCGCTGTAAAATACAAATAATGTTAGTGTGCATTTCCTGGAGCTCAAATGAGTATTTCTTTCCATCACAGTGCTCCAAGACCTGTGGGAGAGGTGTTAAGAAACGGGATGTCTACTGCAAAAGTACTGGTTCTTCCAAGCTTAAAATCTTGCCTGATAGTATGTGCAGCCAAGAGCATAAACCCGAATCCCAGCAGACCTGTGTGCTAGGACGCTGCCCCAAAAATGACCGGCTCCAGTGGGTGATTTCTTCCTGGAGTGAGGTAAAGTGGTACAGCTACATGGCTCACTGTCTTCCTTCACTGCTCTTGACTTGGGGCACACACAAACTGTGTGGGGAAAAAGAAGCTGAGCAGACATTTGAAAATCAGGTGTTTGCAAGCTGCTATAAAAACAATTCTTTAAATTCAGGTGTAGTTAGATGTACTCTATTTGTTTTTGTCGACTTCCACTGACATGGCTTCATATTTCTTTTTACACATTGTGGAAAATGGTCTTTGTGGTTTTAGTAATGCTTTTGTAGTTTCATATAATTTGAGTTGTCTTAAGCAAAGCACAGCCTCCTTTGAGGGTGTTTCTATAGATTTAAAAGGTGTATGTTGCTTTTGCAGTGCTCAGCTTCCTGTGGCCCAGGTGTACACAAGCGAGAACTAAAATGTGGTGAGAAAAGCATCCATGGGAAATTGATCACTTTTCCTCAGAGAAGATGTAGAAACATCAAGAAACCAAACATAGACCTGGAAGAAACTTGTAACAATGGAGCCTGTCCATCACCAACGTTGTATAACATGGTATCTGGCTGGTATTCCTCACCCTGGCAGCAGGTAGGAACTGGAAGCTTTCTTGCCTCTCTCCCAGTCCCAGCTAGCACTGTCTCTCCAGCATTTCATGTCTTGGATTTTCTGGAGTATTTAAAGAAGCAAGTTTCCTTGCATGGTAGTTCAAGTAGCATACCCTAGTACACAGCATTAAAGAATGGAACAACTGCAAAGTGACTGCTGACTCCTGGATACAGAGTATCCAGGATTCTGTAATTAGAAGGTGGTTTTAGAGAGCACCAAACCTAGAGAAGTGGTGGTATCACATGCCACAGAATGGCTGCTATCTGGAGCTGCATAAACATCCAGCATGGTATAAAATGCTAAAGACTATGCCACTGTGACTTTAGGGCAATGTGAGTCTGAACTACCCAGATTGAAGCTAGCTTGAGTCTTACAGTCATTGTGCTGTAGTCAAAAATGTGCAACTGTAGGGAGGAGGATAGAGGAGGTGATATCCCCAGTGCTAACAGCCCACAGGTGTCTCCTGCACACAGCCGTTCCCTAAGGAAGGTCACACCACTCAGCCACTGGAGCATGATGCAGCTGGACCTTATCCGTCATGTATTTTGGTGCGGTTCATTTCTTTGCCCTTTATCTGAAGAATGTCACGCTAAAGTGTTCTTTGTGCTCCAGAGGCACCAGATTCCATGGTTGGTCCCCAATACTTCCTTCTCAGTCTTCGAACTGCACTGTGGTTGAACTGTTACATAGCCACATACACAATGGATTTGAGGACCAGCACAGATCGCCTGGAATTCCCTAAATACTATGATTAATTATGGGATCAGTCTGTATTTGTTCCTACATTCTTGCAAACAAGCTTCTGTATTTCTGGAACTTATCTACTTTATGAGTCACATATCAATGAACCACACACTCATTTAATAACATTTACATGAAACAATGTATGCCTGACAATTGTAATCAGATGAAAACGCTCACATTTATCTTAAAGACAACTTCTCATGAAACACATAGAAGTAAAATGCTTATTCATTTAAAAATACTTCATAGATCTTCCTGCAAATGCATAGTGTTTTTCCCCAGATACTGCCATAATTATGGTTCCAGTGGGAGTTTTATCTCTGTTCAGACAGCAGGATTGGGACCAGAGGCTCAGAGTTCAAAAGAAATCAGTGCAGACAATCAGGAACAGGTTTTCTAAAATATTCGGTTTATGTCTAGATGCCTAAGTAAAGAACCAAATTTTCAGTTGAGTCCTTAAATAACCACACTTTCAGAAGGGTTCAACGTGGAGAACAGATGCACACGTCTTTGAAAATTTGGTCCTGATGGGGATTGCTGAGCATCAACACATCAGATCCCAAAATCTTTCTGAAAGTCTCATCTTAAACCCTTGAAACTTTTTCCTTTGGCTTTCATGAGATCTGAGAGATTCCCTATAATTAAAGACAGCTTTTTATTTTATTTATTTATTTTTTTTCCCTCCTGTCTACAGTGTACAGTAACATGTGGAGGGGGAGTGCAAACCCGGAGTGTACAGTGCCTACGCCAAGGGAGACCAGCATCTGGGTGCTTGCCCCATCAGAAACCAGCAGTCCTGAGAGCCTGCAATACTAACTTCTGCCCAGCCCCTGTGAAAAGAGGTAAAACTCAGCTCTACATGCTGCAGCAGGGTTGGTTGCTTATATCTATATAGAGAGATATACTCTATATCCAGTAAAAATCACATTTTCCAGTGACACCCACTTAAGGTTAGTATTTGGAACGTTCCTGCACAAATGATTTTTTCCCAAACTTTGCAGCTTTACAGTTACTCTCCAATACTACATTATCTCTCTTCTCGGAGTGAACCCTCTTAAAGCAAACTTCAATATAACTGAGATTTTAAAAACATTTTTAAAAAACATTTTAAAAATATTTTTAAAAATAATAAATATTAAAAAAAATAATTTTATTTAAAAATAATAAAAAATAAGATATGTCTTAAAAATATTTTTTTAAAGTTATACAATTTGGTTCTGAGCTTCACCTTCAGATTATCTCGTTGATTCACATCGGAGTGTCCTATGCTGGTACTCTTTTTTCATTAAAAATAGTGACATTTGAAGTAAAAAATGAGAACTTGCCATTTATTTTTTAGTGTTTTAAAGTCCACTCAAGCTTCATATTTCACCCACCTCCAGGCTGTCCAAAAATGCTTTGTCTAGAGTGTACTTTCTGTTTTCTCCTCCTGAACAGTGTATGGCCTGTGCAGACAGGGAACATGAAATTCTCGCCATTGTCTGCTATATCCCTCCCCATCACTTTACTGTGTTGTGCAATTCTGGAGGAGCAGGAAGAGTAAGAGGCTTCGTGTTAAAGATGGAAAGGGAATTTTCTCAGAACCACCAAAAAAAAAAGAGAGAGGTGCATTCGCACCATCCAGTGTCACAAGCTGGTACAGTTTGTGACTCCTCAGTTGAGGAAGAAAGCTCACAAGGTCCAGGTTTGTCCCATACAATAACAGTTACCTAGGCATGTTAGAGCACTTCAAACATTAACTTTCAAAACATTGTACTTTAACTGCCTTTTTACCATCTTAAAACAAGGAACTGAAACTAACATCTATAAAACTTAGGCTGGATTGCAAAAAAAAAATATAAAAAAAAGAAGATAATAGAGTTGGGGGCAAAGGTCAAGCTCTGGCCCTGCATTTTGTAATCTGACATTGGGCAACACTCCCTCTTGTCTCTACTGATTTGTGACATTCACTGTGCACAGAAACCCTGTAAAACCCAGTGATATCTTATGTGCTAGACCATTCTACTACAGCAACTCTCAAGACACACAGATTATCAAAGTGTGATATCTGGGAGCCTGAATCCAAACTAGGATATACAGATGAAATGGTCCTAAAAGAGATAAGGGAACAGTTGTCTTGCTTCTACAGTTAAATGCTCTTAACAATTCAAATGCTAATGAACCTTTCCAAAGTTCTGTTGCACTTCAGAATTTCTGTATTACATCCTCTTCTATCATGATGCAGCAAGTACTTTTCTTTTACCCCAGCCTCCCTCTGCTTTATTTCATGTCTGAAATAATGTCTGTTATTAATTTTGGCCTTGGCCTGTTTCTCTCTTGCCTCACATCTGCAGGAGCCCTTTCACCTTTATTATAACTGGGTCGTCAGGCTCTGGAGATCAATTATCTCCTCACTGCTCTCTAACTTTCTGTCTAAAGCAGCAAAAAGAGGAGGAACCAGCTGTGCTGGAATCACATTCAAGCAAATCAGTCTCTATTATCAGCCACGTAGCTCCAGCTCAGTGATCACAGTCAAGAAATTAATGTTTCAGGGAGAGTTTACACACTTTCCTAGACAAGCTGGGTCATTTCCATCCGTTAGATGCAGTTACGGTCACCATAACTCCTAACATATCCAACTGCTTGAAATCAATCAAAATTAAACCAACATGTAAATACTTGAGTAAGTAGAAATAAGGAACTGACAGCCTGATCCACATCCACTGAAGCTAGAGGGAGTCTTTGTGTTCCTTCCAATAGTCTTTGGATTAAGTCCCAAGAGTAAAGTTTTTGGCCACACCTCTGTAATGTTAGCATTGCACTCCAGTCTTCAGAAGGGGGATAAAGATTTATTAACATTGCCTTCTCATTTCTTAAAAAGTTTTTTTAAAAAACAACTAGCAATTTGCAATTTTGGAAAATTTACGCTTACATGGCAGGAGATCTTTCTGACTTAGAACAGCTTTCCTTGCCTTGAGCTGTGCATGTCTTTCATTGGTTGCCTGCTTTGGGTCCTTCCAGTGGCAAATTCTGTAGGGGGCCAGTAGATGCAGTAAAGTGAAAGCTGGTGCTAAACTACCATTTCCATCCCTACTGACATTCAATTAAGAGTAGAAGCATAACACGGTAGAATGGGAAGGCTACAGTATGACACTCAGCCACCCAGTTCCCAGAAAACTTTTTGTTCAAGGACAGTATTTTCTTTAGATAACATTTATAGATAGGATCCTGTTTTTAAACATTGAGGAATATATATATTTTTTCATTTTGCTATTCATTCAAATGAATTTGAGAGTGATAAAGGTATACAACATCACCACTGCCATCATAAAATGTAAGTAAAAAAATGTGAAACAGTGAATAATCAAAATAAATTCATACAAAGAGACTGGGATGACTCCCGAACCACAAACTATGAAGAAGTTGCCTGTGCTATGTAAGGGAACATATATCTTCTGTGACTCAGCTTAGCTGATCTGAGAATGCAGACAACGGTGGCTAGATTTTCTTCAATGTCTCCTTGTAAATTCCTTTTATTGACCACGTAAACAGTAGTTCTGAGAGCAGAATGGAATCTTTTCCCATGCTCATAGGAGATTTCAGTTTAGCTATAAATTTTGCTAAACCTCATTTAAACGTCTTACTGCTCTCCCAGACACTGTGAATTTGTTTATAAATCATCCATATGAATCATCACTCTGCTCTTTTAAAGAAAAGTAAAGCATCCACTACAAAACAGTAGAAAGCAGTAACTATGAAATGTTTTTTTAAAGCAACTGGGCTGTATGTATAAATGATCTATACATAAATCTGTGAAATAAAATCTTAATTGAAAAGTCTTATTTATTTTTGCAATTAAAAACTATGCTTTTCAGAACAAAATGTGTCAGCTGTCTCTTACCCTATTAATTAATTAAGATTTCACCAGCATGGCATAAAGTCCTAAAAGCCTGATTCATGCCACCTAATTTAAATGTTTAAGTTAGAAGAGCGATTCCTTACACTCCCTACATAAACAAAAGGAGAAAAATAAGTCACTTTGGAAAATGTTGGAAAACAAACACACAGCAGAGCATTTTGTGCACATGACAGACTATGATCCGTGCATTCAATTTTCCATGATTTTCTGTGTATATGCACATAAACCCAGAGCTGAGACTACTTTGAAGCACAGCTGACCTCCATGCAATGTTGCTATCCACATGCATTGGAGCATTGAAGTGGGTTCATTTATACAAGTACTTGGCTTTAGCGCATTTATAATCAGAGATGAAAACACTGATGTATCAAAACTGACTTTTTTCACCACTACAGTCAGTGGTCAAATTCCCATTTAATTCTGTTTTCCTGAACTTCAAAGTGTGCTCTGAATTTTTTAATTCCTTTAGCCTCTGACATTCCTACTGTATTAGCTCTATCAGCATCACTTAACAAATTAAACTTGAACTTTTGAGATGGAAGCTAGTTCATGGTTCATTTTCTTTGAATTGAGTAACCCATCATATTTTTAACATTACTAAATGCATACAAGTTTGTTGAACTACTGCCTGATTTGTAGAATTGCTAAAACATTGTCGTAACATATTGCTTGGATTTCTCTCCTTCAGATGATCCTTCTTGTGTGGATTTTTTCAGTTGGTGTCATCTGGTACCCCAGCATGGTGTCTGTAACCACAAGTTTTATGGCAAGCAATGCTGTAAATCATGCACAAAGAAGAACTGATAGCAGCGTGTTATCTGAACTCCTCAATGACAGGATTTTCTTTTTCAATTTATGTTGAAATTAACTTTGCTTTGAGCCAAGACATGGTGCCACATAAACCACTGACGGAAGAGACATTTTTTTCTAAGGGAATGTCTGAGGTACAGTACTTGTTGGATATATACTAAAAAAGGAATGTTTTTTTTTTTTTTTTCTTTATTTGCTGACCTCACTTAAGTACAGGGTACTATGGATCACTTGAACACTGAGACTCAACGGGCAGTTCTTCTTTCTTTAAAAGTGTCATTTTGCACTGTCATATGTTACGAGGAAGAAATTAAGGCAAGGATGCCTTTTTCTGGCTAATTTACCTGAATGCCAAGCAAAAGAGATTGGGATCTCAAGGAATAAGGTTACAGCGTGGCAGCATGACAGATCGCACAACCAGAAGTGTTTCCTTTCATATCTTTTATGATAGTATCCCCAGGTAAGGAAGCTGCTTACTGCCACTTTCACAGAAAGACATTCAAATGACTGGTGGTTGGAGAACCCAGTGTCACATGTGTGACCACGAGAAGTAAATGGTGCACTACAAAGATATATGGTGCTTCTCTATTATACTTGCTGCTGGAAAAGCAAGTTTTGCATCATGCTTATGTTTTTATTGTTTTGAAGAATTCATTTTCTGCTTTGTGTAGAAACTCAGAGGTGGTTAACTAGTAACTTGAAATGTATTCCTAGAAATATTCAGCGTTAGAATATTTGGACTTTTAATAATGCTCTGTTACAAGTAAAATAGAATTTCATATTTCAACTAACTCAAGGAACTCAGATTTATTGAGCTCAATGGTTATGTTTTCAACTTTCTAAGCTCATTAGATATGTAAATTTAAAATTTAAACTTGATAAAGTAGTTTTTTTCAGAAGCTAGGTTGTTTGAATGCCAAGATACTGAAGAATGTCTTCCTTTTATCTCAAATCTCTGCAAATTTTGATTCATCTGTTGCCCAAAGGAAATAACAAGAATATTGCAGTCCATCAATCCATGCCAAACTTCTCTAAATAGTTATTTATTCACATAGGTGATATGAAAAAATTGCAAATGCTAAGCAGATGATTTACTCTAACCAAATGGAAATCGTTTCTATTTTTATACTTTCTCATAAAACTTTTATTTAGTTCAGAATCTACCAGCAAACAAAACAAAGGTAAACACAATGATATTTGAAATCATTCAGTATCAAGATGTTAGGTGACACTGTATGTCAAATGGTACAATTTTAAACCTTTCTGCATTGAAAAAATACCCAATGCAACCTATTTGCCAAAACCATTCTGAGACAGAGCTGTGTTCTACTGTAATTTTCTGAGGAGTGCCTATGAGGGACATATTTATCTAATTCCACCCAATCCCACAACTTCTTTTGATGAATGTAGCTCAGTTTTACTGTTTTTTTAAAGTATCATTTCAGCATAAGATTAGCCAGCTCAGCACTAATGCCAGACAGTGGTCACTTGAAATTATCAGTTCCTTTTGCAACAATTTAAATTAAAAACATGTATTCTATGATACTTTAAGAAATGATGATTGGAAACATATCTCAACCTACATCTCTCTGTCTTGATATTCAACAATGCGTAATTGTAACCTCTTTTCTAGGAAAACTACTTTTTGTTTTGTTTTTATAATTGTGCTCTTTTTATTATTTGATGTAATATAATTAATTTATTAATGCATAGCTTTTCCTTTATATTTCTTTGCTCACTTCCTTAAGTGAAAACTGAGAAAAGAAAATGGTAGTGTCACAAAATATGAATTATGGTGTACAAAAAAAGCAAAAAATATAAGTGTAATATTTAATTATTTTATAAGCTTTGTAATAAAGTACTCTAACTGTTTCATTATATTTGGAATTGTAAAATTCATGAATAAAATATGGAGGTTATAAGTAAATATCAAGTAATATAAGTGGTGTGTATGCATTTTGTTGCATTTGTGTTGATTGTGCCGTAATATCTTTAAGTAAAACATTATCCTACTTTCTTCTGCTATGTAATTGTCTTATGTCTGTGACTCTGAACCTACCCCAGTTCTATGGGGGACAGCAACAAAAGCTGTCCAAAAGAAAAGCTTGTTCTTTGGGACAGTGGAAATTTAGCCACCGTAGCTGAGTATGACTTCTACTGCCTGTCCGTGCCCTTACCATTCAGGTTTTTTATGGGTTAATATTGGTGGAGAACCCTAGAAACAGTGAATTTGAGTGTTTACAAGCCATTATGATGAATGGGGGGAGGTCATTCCTTTCAGGGACTCAAAGTCAGGCATATGTTCTAAGGTCATGTGAAACTTGTCTACTTTTGAAGGTCCTATTATACTGGCAAGTGTGGAATGCACCAGTGGCTATTCAACAAAGGGAATATATTGTAGCTGCCTTTCAAGAGTAGATGATGTTTCTCACTTGCAAGACTATCCTGCCACTGAAGCGGCTAGTCTGGACTGTGCCCACTGCAGGCACAAAAGGGCAAAATGGCCATAATTTCATGTTTTTATTTGTATAATACAGAAGCTAAAATACACAAAAATACAGTTCCCTCCCCACATGCAGCACAAAACTGACCCACCCGTTGACCTGCAAAAGACAGCAGAAATTTATATATCATAGAACCACCGTGATTCTTGTGCGTATTTATCTGCAAGGTGTTTTGCAAGAAGCCTCACTCAGCTAAGCATTAGGTTTTACAGTCTCTTATTGGCCTGGGGATACTTTAGTTTTCTAAAAATGACTCAGTTATGAAGTTTCCATGCCAGTCCCTGATATGAACTAGGAGGGACTCCATCTGTTCACTCCATCATTTTACATATACTCTCTAACATATATTTGCAACTTACCCATTCATTCACCACAACGCAGGTCTCTGAGAACAGCAAGCTTCACGGAGTACTGTTGGTAAGAAATACTGAGCATACTTCTTATTTACACTATAATCTAGTAGGCACTAATAAACAATAGATCAGTGCTCCTGAAGGATTCCCAGCAAGTGCTCTTTTGAACATGACTGGGACCAGTGATTTAAATAATTAATATGTCCACACAAGACTTCCGGCTTGAAACTGCTTTGTGTTCTGGTCTAGAATCTTGGAATTAAAATTAACTGATGGTTGTCAGTGAATTACAGCGCCGGAGATGGATGTTGAAAGAGGAAGTATTGCATAAAGATGTGCTATTGTGTGGTTGGATCAACCCCAAGTCCACAACTGTTATATTGCTAAGCCCTTATAACGATATTTGGTATACAAAGCTTGGCAGTTTTCTAGAAGTATATTGCTCCAAGGCTCACTTTATAAAGCAGAATGGGGTCTTTTCACAAAGGAATAACTCTGTTTCCTGTAGTCAGATTTCATCACTCAGGTAAAGGATGCATCTGCCTAAAACTCAAACAGATATTTAATGAATGGCTTGATTGTGTAAATCAAAGTCAACTACCCTGGATGCCCAGAAGACATGAAATGCTGGAGACAGATGAACATTTTGCTGCATGTGGTTTTATAGTAACACGATCCATATCCCGTATTTCCTTTATTTTTTCAGCAAATCCTATTCAAATGTATCCATAAAATAAATTAACATTATTATTTCTATTGTGATAGATGTCCAGCCCTGAGTCGCTGGGGTTCCATTGTGTACAACACTATACACGCCATGAAAGGCTTACTGTCCCAAGTATACAACAAGAAACAATAGGAAAAGAAAGCATTAACAGCGAGATCATTGTGATCTGAAGCGCTGCTCGTGGGTCATTGTCTGTCTGGACATTGCAGAACATTTCAAAGGAAACGCCATGCAGATAAGATCTGAAAGAGCAAAATGTTGAGGAAGTCTGTCTTGACTGTTTTGAAAGGAAATGCTAAGCATTGCTAAGGCCTGAGAGGAACGTGGAGGGGAAGGTTAGTAGGGAAGCTGGGATACAGTGGAATGAATCAAAAATGAGGTGTGCTCGATGTTGAGTCCTAACGAAGACAGTGACTATCATGAGACAAAAGCAAGAAATATGAATTATTCAAACTGTTAGCCTGGCAGTTATCAGGGACTACTGAGATGTGAGGTTTTGGCAAGGCAGTAAATCTTCTTTCCATCAAAAAGAGTTCTGGAATAAGGAGATGCAGCTGGTAAAAAATACCCTGAATTCCTTCCTCACCAATCTCATACAAGCATCAGCCAAATCAGGCTGACCTTCCTTTCTGCTTTCCTCACGTTGTGCCCTACTAGCACAGCTATCCTCCTTCTCTTTAGAAGGAATCCAGGTCAGGGTTGGGCTGTAATCCCAACCATTCCATGCTGGAATTGGTTTTTCAATGTATATGTTTCTTCTTGTATAAGTTCTTCACCTGGCAGGTTACAAATAACACTTGCTTCCCATGAGAGCCGGCAGTGACAGACAGACTGATTCCCAGGCTTGCACTGCAAATGGTACAAACGCCGGCTGCTGTTGACAACATTTATACTGCATTGCCCATGGAAAGTCATTGTCTCTGCCCTGGATGGAGGCAACCAGAAGCACACTCTGGCCAAAGAGCTTGCCCTCTAACAGTCAATGCATCAGGCAGGGTTAGAAGTAGCTGCCTGCTCATTTTCCATGATACCGGAGCATGAACTGTCTGAATGTCCCAGATGAGCAGAACTAGAGATGGAACCTGAATTTCTGAATTCAAAATCCAATATATCAACATCAAAGCCAATTTTCCTCATGCTCCATGAAAGAAAGAAAATCTATTCTAAGACCTATACTTCAAACTAGTATCTATTTTACGTACTTTCTGTTCAGTAGTAAGTATTTACTCATAAACAGAATCTGATGCAATTTCTAGATTCTGCCACTGAAGGAAGAACCTTTAGTTAACCCTAACCCTAACTTCTGGAGTTACTTTCTAAGCTTGTCACCGTAGATTTAATCCTTAACACTGTACTGTGTACCTACTATGATTTAAGATAAACCCTTAACTCTTAGCTGACTTGGGCTGCCAAGCGTTAGTTTATTATGTTCTGTTGTGATAATGTTCACTAATCCTTTCGTAACAGCAGAGAAGAGCTGCCACAAATGCTCATACAAAAAGTATATAAAAGGGTTTATAATAGCAATATTTACTCATGAAAATCTTACTTAAGGAAAGCAAACAGGGTTCAGAGAAAAGCATACACAACTCCCTCTGGCATCTTCTCCCTCTCATAACATCACAATACCTGAATCAGGCCTAGCAGGAGAAACTGAAGGCATTGTCTCCAAAGCAGGAATCCCCTGCTCACATTCCTGTGCTTCTATGGAAATTACAGACCTTTACTAGCTCTTTTTAGATTATAGTTGAAGACATTCAGGATATCTGCTGGATTCAAGAGCTGTTCTTGTACAAAATAGTTAATCCTATGTATAATGTCGTTTCTGACCAACTTTCATAGTGCTTCTAGGGAAGTAATGTATTGCAACCATCGTGACTCCTCGCCTTAGGAACCCGTAATGACACCAAGGATCCTTGTACGTCTTATGTACAGGGGGCACCTGAGCACAGAAAGGGATAAATTTGCATTCCATGAAGAGAGATGAGAGAAAATCCCTTTAATGCTTTCCCTGGATGAAGTTATGACCAGTTTCACAGGAAAAGCCGTTCTGGTGCAATGCCTTCCCCAGAGCACTAGAATTCACATTTCCACATTGTACATTCAATGCAACTGCTGAACAAGGAAGAAGTAATTGCAGCCTGCCTTTTCCCACAATGCATCACCAAAAATGATTTTTTTCTAAGCGACTAAACAAAATGTTTTACAGCTTTCATTTCTGGGGGCTTTTGGCAGTTGAAAAACAGTTTTTCATCGAGATCGTTTTCTGTGTTGTGTTTTTAACATCCAAACAGATCCTATCACAGATTTTTTTTCTCCAAAGAGACAAACCCTGCAAAAAGGAAAGTGCTTCTAGATTATTCACTGTGTGAATGATATATCACTGTTTATCCATGGGAGTTAAATGAGAAGATTCAATATGCAAATCATAATTTTACCCTTCGCAGGATACTCTACTTCCAAGTCCATTACAAGAAGTCTGACTTTCAAAAATTTAACTGTACAGCACTCTCCATCGATGGATAATATTTTAATAGGATCAGAACATTTCATTTCTAGACTCAGATATTGCCTGTCAGCAGAAAGTTCATCATCTCAGACTTTGTAAAAATACATTGCAAATGCTAAATTGCCCAGAACTACCACAACTTACTCATTGTTGTCTTTGCTGGTGTGTGGGGAAAAGTCAACCAACAGACAATAACAGGCTGTAAACACAGCCCTCCTCAATTAAATATAGGATATACTTCTTCAAACTGTATCATTTGCCACAATTTAATTTTGAGGTTTTTGGTGTCCACTTCTAAAATACTAGTTGCAAAACCAAAATTGCTTATGAACAAACTGTAACATCTAATTTTAAAAGCATTCAACTATTCAGTGAGACCTTAAGATGGTATATGGGCAACTATGATATACATCTACCATATTACATGTTCTGAACTCAAATTCTTGTTGTGTCTTGTGGCCGGTTAACATCTAATTCTGACCACCCTCCCCCCCCCCCCCCCCTTTTTTTTTTTTTTTTTTTCAACCGCAATGGAACTTGTAATAAAAATCCTGAACTTGTTCTAAGTGTCTTGTTCAGGTAAGTATACAGCTTGCTCCGTGTATCATAAACAGTCAACTAACCTCAGGATGGATTAGCCCAATATTATACTTGCCATACTGATCCCAGAGCATACCAGTGCAGCTCTCAGGTAGCTGATACAAAACACATAACTAAGACACATTTAGCATCTGGGACATTCATCAGCCATTTATTTATTCATTTGCACCGTGATTCTGCACTAGAGCTTACTTATTTTGAGAATCCGGTTCCGTTTCACCAGTTGTATTGCTGTTTGTAATGTAGGACTAAATCAGAGTCTGTGTCCATGCTGCAGTGCAGTGCCGTAGATCAGTCGTGTGTGGTGGTGAAAAAACCTCATCTGGGCTAGTTAAGAAGCCAGAAGTTCACATAACTTCTTATGTAACAGGTGAGGGTTGATTGCCAGAGCTATAAATTAAAGTTTGAGATTACACAGCTTCTGAGCTTTGACCTGTTGTAATCAGTAAGGGCAAGGTTGAAGGGGCTTGTGTTTGGTGCACAGTATTTGCATCGGATTGTGTTTGTTTAGAGCCAAACTTAAGTGGTTCTGCTGGTCTTTGGCGTGGGCCAAGAATGAATTTTTCATCATGAAGCATAACTTAGAAACATAAAATGGACAGGAACCTATCTTCTGACTGATGACATACTGCATGGATATGCTGATATTCTCTTTTTCTGCCACCTGAACTGTTCTTATCTACCTATATACAATATAGCTGGTATAGATCTTCTGGGCTGTTAATCTAGCTTTTTTTTTTTTTTTTTTTTTTTTAATTAATTTAATTTTTTTAAACGAGTAAGTTAATTAAGGTTAAAAAATAAATAAATCATAAACGCTCTCCGTGCTTATTCAGGAAATAACCAGAGCAAAGAAAGCAGTTCCTCAGCTTCCTAGATGACACAATTACACTTTGCTCAGGGACAGAGTACTTCAAGAACTGCGTTATTCCTGGTGCTGGCTCTTGTAAATGCTCTTCCCTGATATTCTCATTAACCTTCTGAACCTCATGCCTACTGGATGGATCCCAGCCAGCAGCTACCAAAGGACTCTTTGAAAGCAGAGTTTACACCTCAGTTTCCAAATTGTGTTACTGTAGTGTACTAACTATATGCAAGGGGGAGACAAACAGTGGATTTGTCTTTCCAGTAACAGTGGTTGATTAAAAAATAAAGTACCAATAATGTGAGATTCATACAGTCCTGAAACCTTCAGACATTTTGGCACATAGCTCTGTCTCTCTCGGACAACTGCATCCCCTTTTTCTCTGCTTCTCTCCTCCTGTTCCAAAGCTCCCCCCTGAAGCCATGGGGGGGTGGAGAGCGGAGCTGGTTTTGAAGTGTCTTGGGGTAATCCACTTTGACAGGGAACTATGCTGATTACAAGTTATGGCTTTGGAACTGTAAAGCTCCCACTGCTGTCTACGTACAAGTTGCTGCTTTCTATTTAAACCTTAACAGTCACATCTAATCAAGAGAAAATAAGGACGTTTTTATGAATTCCATGAGAAAAATTCCCCTCAGGTGTAGCTTGCACGGTTTGATCAGCTCCAGTATCATGTTTTAGCGTTTCAGATTAATCCCGCAGATACTGAGCCAAGAATGCTAGCTTTCCTACTCTCCTGATAGCCAGGCAAAAACACTTCTGCAATTTGTTATTATTTCAGCTAAACTTGCAATATGCAAATTAAGATTTATGGCAAATGAAGCTTAAAACTATGCATTTATCTTCATGTGGAAAAGGTATCATGTATTTGCAAGGTGCCAAAAAATACCAGAGCTGGGCAGAGAACAAGCGAATTACAGCTCCCAGAAGGCACTGGAGAGCTGTACATCAGCGTTTTGTGTCCTGATGACAGGAAACAAACTATTTCACAGTCTAAGATTTTCTGGAAGATACAGAGCTGACCCAGCCCGTAGACTTAAGTATCTTGTTTCAGTGTTTCCAACTGAATATTGTTAAAGTGTCAGGTAAATCTAAGATTTTCAACAAGGTTATGCTAAAAGAAAAATTATTATTGTATGGAATGTAAGTATCCTGTTGAAAACACAGTGATGGGAAAAAAAAACAATCAAGTACAGATAACACTTATGTTCCCTACTATTCTCCCATCATACCCATGCATAAGCAATTAACATCATTCCCAGCCATGTGCTGATTCAGCTTTGCTGCAATTACATTGAGGCAAGGAGACAAGATACTTGCCTATTCCCTACCTCATCTTTCTGGAGCAGTACTGAGTAACACAAACCATGTAAGCAAGATTCAGGGGTGCTCTAGAGAGATGTATTCCTGTGTGGTCTCATTCCCTGCTTTATATTCTGCAGTACTGAAGACAACAGGATGACACATGGACTAGACAGAGATCCATGCATATTTTCCTTCCTAAGTCAGGGTTTCCAATGAAAAGCACTGGAAAACTGAGATACATGCCCAAAGTTCAGCTCAGCCTGAGCCTTGGGGTCCAATTTTCATCTCAATCAGAAGTAATTTCCCATAAGTTAAAGGACTCATAACCATACAAAATCTGTGCGTACAAGTCAAACTCAAACCAGATCTGGTAGTAAGGACATCTGGTAATAAGGTAATACCTGATGCAGCCGTACAGGCTGGGGGAAGAGCGGCTGGAAAGCTGCCTGGCTGAAAAGGACCTGAGGATGCTGGTTGGCAGCCAGCTGAACGCGAGCCAGCAGTGTGCCCAGGTGGCCAAGAAGGTCGGTGGCATCCTGGCCTGCATCAGAATAGTGTGGCTAGTGGGGCTAGGGGAGGGATTGTCCCCCTGTACTCAGCAGTGGCGAAACCACACCTTGAGTACTGTGTTCAGCTTTGAATCCCACACTCCAAGGACAGTGAGTTGCTTGAGTGTGTGCAGAGAAGAGCAATTAAACTGGTGAAGGGACAAGAAAACAAGATGATGAGCAGCTGAAGGAACTGGAGATGTTTAGTCTGGAGCAGAGGAGGCTGAGGGGAGACATCTTGCTCCTGAAAGGAAGTTACAGCAAGGAGGTGTCAGTCTCTTTTCTCAGGTGACAAAAAACAGGACACAAGGAAACACTCAAGTTGTGCCATGGGAGGTTTTGATTGGATAGTAGGAGGACTTTCTTCATGGAGAAGGTGGTCAGGCATTAGAATGGGCTTCCCAGGGAAGTGGTGGGATACCCACCCCTGCAGGTACTGAAGAGATGTATGGATGTGGCATTAAGGGACGTGGTTTAGTGGTGGGACTCAGTAGGTCAGGTTAATGGTTGGACATGGTGATCTTGAAAGTCTTTTCAAACCTAGATGATTCTATAACTTTTACAACATGAAGGATCTTAAGTGAAGAGCACATAGTTTTTTTCTGAATTTACTCTCTCACAAGCTACATTTCCCAGTTCCTGGAAGATGCTTTGCCTCACTTCTCTAGCCTACGGGAAGAACAAACTAGCCTTAGATATGCATGTTCTACCTTATTCCCTGTTTTCATCCAACTTCTATGAATACATCACCTAGAGTTTCAAAAACGGATATTGCAAGAAAGTTGTTCGACTGAGGTTTTGACTTAGTTGATATGAATATTTAATTCTACACTTCAGACTTTTCCAGGTTTTGGAGACTGGAAGTGGTTTAATCAAAGAGATCTGATGTCTGATACCTGTGGGGTTAGGCTCTTTCAGCCCAGACCTTGCAGTGGTACCTGCTGTGGCTGATGAGAGGGTGCTCTCCAGAGTGAACTCAGAGAATGGCACAGCAGTAAAGGAACTATATTTCAACGAGTAAAAGAATATATGTGTTCTTAGACAGCCACCTAGTGAGCTCAGTGAGGAATCAAGAGCTGGAAGAAAATTCACCAAACTGTTTAAGACTGCAGTTACACTACAAATACAGTGCTAAAATCAACAGTGAACGCCACCTTTTCCTTATGTACCCATTTCTGTATCTAAAGACTATTGTTGATTGAAAACCCTCATATCATATAATATAAAAAGGGTCAAAGTCCAGAGGGAAAGATTCTTACAGTTGCACCTGGGAATTCACACAGAAAGCCTGCTTCATTGGTCTGTGTGTCCCAACGTTTCTGCTTATCTAAACTTGAATGTGGTTGTGAAAATAGTACGTCTTAAGGAAGGCGAGAGAACCTGTCACTCCAGTTCATATGAGGAACAGCACTTACATTTACTACTTGTGTGTGTTAAATTCTAGCTCTATGAGAGAAAAGGAAAACAAACAAAAGGAAAACAAACAAACAAACAAAAAACACAAAACAAACAAACAAAAAAACACACAACCATAAGGGTTCACTGAAAAACATTCAGGTATGATTTCTGAGTTTGCCTTTGCAAAATTTTTCCAGGAAGACCAGTAAAACGTTACACACTTATGGTTTCATATCTCTGTTAGTGCTCTGCATGTTCATGGAGCCACAATATGCAATTTTATCCTCATGTTAGAAACATGCAGAATGTGTGGAATTACAGCGCAGCAGCCAGAGTTTGCACATCATCAGTCCTGTGGTTATATATTAACCGCTGCTTGCTAAATTACTTTTTGCTGCAAAGACCACTCGCAAGGAGAAAGCTCCCAAACCGTCTCTTTTTATAACTGTGATCATTGAAAAGAAAATTAAAAGATCAACTGAAATAAGACATTAAGACACTAGTGGAAAATATCAAAACTACCATTCTCTGAAGTTTCACCTAATATTAATAAGCCAGAAAATAACTGTGTGAAGGTGGTTAGGTCAAAGAAGAAAAAACTAAGCCCTGCTGATTATTATCTGTTGGGGATGATGTATAATTTTTACTGAGACATTTACTGCCTCACAAAAATCAGATACAGAGAACTGCCGAAGTAGCAGATCGTGTCAGTCCTAAATTATTGCTGTAGCCTTGAATGCAGTTTCTTTGTTCTTACAGACTCGCAGTGTTTGTAATCCATAAGCCCAACAATACAATAATACACTAAAAATAGCATGCTTTGAATTAGTCTCAGAAACATCAGCTCTACATGCCTAATTAAATATCCACGACACATACAAAATAATTGCAAAGAGAAAGACATCTCCCTCATGAGGGCCAGATGACTTTAATTAGGTCTCACTCAAAATCTTGCTACCCTCACACGGCCCAGATCACTACAAAACACTCAGTCACGCTGAGATTGTATGCTGCCGTCCAGGTCTCTCTGTCCCCTTTCACACTGGTTTCTGCTTTTCTGTCCCAATTTACCACTGTTCCTTAGGACTTTACTGTCATCCAGCCCTCAGAGCTTCAGTTCTGGAACTCCCCAGACAGGTGGGGCTGGTGCCATTTGACAATTTCTTGTTTTTTCATACCTCAGGAAGAGGTATGCGCTAGCCTGCACAGATGGTGTGTTTCTCTGTAGGAGAAGCTGAACTTATGCACACAGGTTCCACGCAAAGTCTGTGGAGGAGGAGGAATGGTATTTATTTATTCCAGATAGACTTCCAGCCCCTTCATTCTGCCACAGACACAACCAAGCTGCCGTCAGCCCAGCAACTGGAATATATCTCCCTTACCAGGCACTGACGGCAGCTCACCAGACAGCACCTCACCTCTCCCCGAAGGGCATCATCAGAGTGAGTGTGGGTACTACACCACCACCAAAAGAGATCCTGACAAAGGCACACTTCATCTCCCTTCACAAGCCTCACTTTTCAGCTCACTTGTATCCAGGGGGAAATTAGTGCCATGGGGCTGTGTTCTGTGACACTGCCGAGAGGTGAGATAAGCACATTTCAAAATTTATACTTCAGGAGAATTGGAATGATTTGAATATCCCTGTTGTTCCAAGTAGGTGTTTGAAATAATGCAATTATTTCACCTGCTTCAGTACAATAGTTATCAGAGTTCACAAAGTTCCGTAATCCATTCTTGTGTGATTTCTCCTTTCCTGGTCCTGAGTATTTATACACGTAGGCAGAGACAGAGCTGCTCCCTGCAGTTTTATTAGGGCAGCATTACACTGGCGGTTACAGTTATAAAAGTGTTCTAACCTGAAATACCTCCTTTACCTCTGAAGCCGTGACTGCATTGAGTTTCCTACCTACCTGTATAAAACACTCTTGCTTTTACACAGCTCACCTGGAGTGTGAGTAAAACTCATTACTGTCGGACTACACAGCCACTAATGCTTCTTAACACCCGTAAAAGCGTAAAATGTTTTTCTTTTCTGTTAGAATGATAAAAATTATGCTTTTCTTCTGTATCAAACTAATTTCTATATCGTGCAGTTAATATCTTTTCAGTGATGAACCCTAAAAGCAATCCTTCAGAATACTTGTATTTCCCCAGAGCAGCTTCTTTGACTCCGTGTTCTCTTCTTGTCTAGAGGTCACTTTCTGCAAGCACTTGACCTCTGTTCCTGCAAATTGGATGAGTATTGCATGCTTATGACATCTGCTATGGAGAAACCTCTCTCTTGTGAAGCCCAATTCAGATGTTACCTTTTTTTTTTTTTTTAAGTGACCTTTTGTTCTGACACAATCTTGTAATCAGAATTACCCCGTGTCACTGGTTAATAGCCATAAGACATCAAAGAATTCAAGCCTGTAGAAACAAAAATGTGAACAGCTTCCGAACCTACAAATCATAACATAGCCTGAAATTCTGTTCTAGGACTTAGGTTCATTCCCTTGGCCATTTGTTCAACACTGTTGCTCTGCCATATTAACTGAAAAGCGTAGGCAGGAACTGAAAGGATCTTTGGTTCAGTGATGAGCAGACCAGCTTCCTGTAGCCCCTAGAAAAATATCAGCTTCTCATGATTCACTATTAAGCTGCATCTGTCTGTCTTTGATTTGAAAATTACAGTAGGACTTGACTGAAGATCTTCCTGGTCATGGGTTTAACCCTTAATGATTCAGAACAAAAGTACCTGTCCAGGGTCTCTTAATTTAGAAAGAATTTCTATCATTCCATGTGGCGAACTACCCTGTAAATGGAAAATTTGGTATTCCCCAAAGCCTGTGGAAAACACTCTAAGGAGGCTGGCAAAACTAGAACCATTAATTCCCTTGCAGAGGACAGTTTGGTGGATTTTTATTGCTTCCCAGATCAGTAACTACAGAAACATTCCTTTAAAAATTCTGCAGAGCTTTCTCTCATATATTGGGTCTGACAGAAATAAAAAATCCCTCTCTACTTTCACAGATTTAGGAGATTTAAATTCATGCAGTCCATGAGACTTCATACAAGCAAAAACTTCCCACAGCTCATCTAGAAGTTAAAAGAGGTGTTTGCTCATTCTGTTTGATGTTTTACACTCTTCTTGTGAGACATTTCCCTCCACTGATCTCCCCTAGTGGTCTTAATTTCAGAACAGAAGTGTTGTATCATAGAAGCAGACTGCATGGTGAGATAGTAGAATAAGTTGTAGAGAAACTCTTATGCCATATGGGAAAACTTTAAAAGCAAGTTACAGCTGTTTAGATTATTATGAAATGAACGACCAAGCCTTCCTCTATATACTTTATGGACATTATTAAAAGAAATGCTAAAACAACCATCCCCAGCAGTGCGCTGTTCTTGCTGTTCAGCATCAGCAAGACCTGAGAACTTTTCACTTTTTTCTCTTGTCCTTGTATCTACGCATCAAGTGATCCGTGGAACAAAACTGCAAAGAGGATACTATTAACAAGCTCTGAAAACATGGGAAGAGCAAGCTTGCAGAGGACTCCTGCCTGTGTAAGCTTAAGAGGAAATGATCAAAGGTTGGTGCTAGAATAGGTACAGCACATCCTGCAGCATGGTGAAAGGATGAAGCAACAAGACGACTGCTCAGGTAGACTTGGCTGGACTGACCTAGATCAAAATTATTTGGTTAAACC
Organism: Nettapus auritus; assembly: GCA_011076525.1. Taxonomy (NCBI): domain Eukaryota; kingdom Metazoa; phylum Chordata; class Aves; order Anseriformes; family Anatidae; genus Nettapus; species Nettapus auritus. The sequence continues at coordinate 6,676,779 of CM021775.1, forward strand.
TAAACAGTACAACGTTTTTTTGCACTGCTCTCAGCACACTAGAAAGACTGGCTCAGCTACAGTTACAGGTCTGGAGAGCAGTCGAGATGGCCTGTCACATCTGGTGAGTCTTTGTTTAAGGTCATTGCCACCTTCAAAGTACAGGCTAGAAGGAGTTTTGTCTGAATTCAAATCGTAATGATTTTTACATAATAGAAACCTTGCACGAAGAATGGCACAATTCTTTTATTTAATGGTACTCGTCAATATGTTTTTATTTCTTTCTGTGATTTCTCTGTAGGTCTTCTTCAGCCTTCTGAAAGCACTGCATAGATGCGCATGGCAAAACTGCTGCAAGGAACTGGATCCTTGCTTCCTTCTATGAGACAGGTCTGTACACAAATACAATTCAGAACTTTCCAGCACGTGACAATACTCAGCAAGGCACCACTTAGCTCTACTCTTTCATGTTATATCCATCTACTTCCAAGCTACCTTTCCTGGTAGCATTCTCTTTAAGTCAATACAAATGGAAGCACGTTTGTTAATGTTACACCTGTTCCTTTGATATACACCTCCAAGAAAGGCGTTTAAGGAGAAAGCCTTTCATAGCATGTCACCAAGCTCTCTAACCCCACACTTCACAAGCCTGCTCCGTTGAACCAGGCACAAAATACAATGTATAAATGAGCAATTGCATTCATATTGTTTGCCTGGAGGTTTTCCACATGTGGATCTACTTGTATACTTTAAGAAAAAAACTACTCCTGCAAGTAAAAACATGAATGTGTCCTTAAAATTGCCCTTCTGAAAATAGCTCAGCCTACTTGTAAGAATTCTTGCAACTTAGCACATGCTTCATCTTCAGCTCGGAGTGCTAGCCAAGTAATAATCAGCACTCAGCAAGAATTAGGAAGCCAGTTTGTCACAGTGAGGTCATGGGGAAGATTATTCCTGCTTTATGTCTCCATTTATAATAAATATTCCATAGCCTGTCATGGAAAGGATGTAGAACATATTTATACTTCCAACCCCCCTTTTCACATACAATTCATTAACTTGTTCTGATAAATTTGATAGAAGCCTATACCCTTTTGTCATTTTTTACATGCTTCTTGGCTCCGAAGAACCAATAATCTACCTTACAGCGCAATGAAGATACTGTGTAACTTTGAAAGTTAATGCAGTACAGATCTAGATTAGCAAAGGTGTTTCCTTTTAATGTAAAACATAACTGTGTAAATCTTTTCAGAGTCCTGTACAACATACAATGCACTCAGCTCATGTTTAGGCTGCTTCTGACCATCTGTTGAGATATCATGATTCAATTTCACAACTTCATGTCTCTCCTATCCAAGTATTTATTGCCAGACACTGTGAGGTTGGAAAGACAGCCTGCATGACATTGCAACGGCTCTCCTCCTCTTTCACAAACCCTTTAAGAATCCAGTGTATTTCTCAGAACAGAAACATTCATTTATCTGAAAATGGCATCAGGAAATGCAAGCAGCGTCTCACTACGTGGCATGAGGCACTGGAATGAACTGTGGTAGTCATTAAGGAATTAGTACTACCCTTAGGGATCTCACAAGAGCAACCTAGGTACTGCAGTTATCTCTGCATCTGCACAGATGTGTCAAGAAAAATGGTGATCAAGTTGGCTATTGCATAACTTGGTAGGAGTATTACATGAAAATATTTTCTGCAAATGGGATTGGCTATGTTAGGGAAATCAGTGACTTGATTATAGTGTCTGAATAGTCAGGGAAGTTAGAGCAATTAGTCTAATCTACAATGGGTGGCTTCCAACATGACATCTCCCGTAGGCAGATGGTCAGGAGTTCAGCAGACGTTAGACAAAATTTTCCTATGTCCTCAGATTCTCTAAGGGAATATGGCAAAGGAACTGGTTGTGGTATTTTTACACAGACTGGAGACTTTTCAAACCAGGAACCTCCCATGAGAGTATGTAGAGAACAGTTCACGTTATGGTGTTGCCACGTTTGCAAAACAAAGATTGAAGAAAAAAATCTTGTTTCTTTTCACTCTGAACATCTTAGCACTGAAGTGACCATGCAATTTCAAAAATAACATAACAAAATCAGATTTAAGAATGTATTAGAATTCAGGTCCCAAACCACTGAAATGTTATAAAAAGACAAGAAACATGTCAGCTAGGATTTTAAGAGAGTATCTCGAAAAGGCTTATAACATGAAAATGGCCAGCAAACAGAGCATTTATTTATAAGACATTAAGATACATGTTGTATCTACGTCTACTATAAATAGATAAAATTTTGAATGCATATTTTTCAAGCAAATGGAGTACAGACGGCTAGTTCTCTCTTTACAAAACATATGGGAATCATCATGATGGAATTACTCCTTTCAGAAACTCAAGCATAGAGTTTTGGGGAACTTCCAGTTGTAGTCCAAGAAAATAATTGCTTAGAGATGAAAAAACATTTTTCTATGAAAAGAGATTCTAATCCTACATTTCTTAATCCTATAATTCTTACCCAAATGGATTTCACTGAAGTCTACTGCATAAAGAAGTATTCTCAAGTGAGTGAAAAATAATAATGAAAAAAACTAGTAATATATTTAAGCTGACAACAAAATAGATGTTTGTCAGACTTGAGAAATGACTTGCATATCTTCTTCTTCTTTTTTTTTTTTTTTTTTTTTTTTTTTTCCATAATAGCACAGCAGTTCCTGATGGGGTTGTGTGGCATATGGCTGAATTGATTCTACAGCGCTGTTCAGTGCCCACCAATGTTTAAGCATTTCACAGATAGACCTAACATAGGAAATCATGGCACCTATTCTTAAGAGAAGGAGGGAGGAGAAGTATCCTGGAAACATACAAAGAAAAAAGGATTTTTTCCCTGCTAAGGCTGAGAATCTGTTAAAACCTTATGCAACTTTGCGGAGTTTTTCATACAATTCACACAAATCAGAGAAAGGATGAATGCATGAACAGTTAATAGAACCCTACTGAGAACAAAGCCGTAACCACATCTAGGTAGTTCAAAGATGTCAGAATTTTTGTTTTCATGCCTTTAAAATTATCATCTTGCTCTGATGACCTGAAGATAAGTATCCTTACCTCCAGCTCCTGATCTTTTCTTCAAAACATACATCCCATCTCAGCTGCAGATCTGACCTGGGTCAGTTCCCATGGCCTTTCCCTAAGAGGTCCTGACATCAGTGCCTGGCCATTAGCCCTGGCCGTCTAACTTACAGTACTCATATCATTTTCCGCATCCTGGGATTGTTAACATCACATCATTCAGTTCACTGGGCATTTCTATCATTATTCTAAGCAGGATTCCGTGACATTTTAGGGGTTTTTATTTGGGTCATTTCAGTCCTCTAACCTGAAGCTGCTGGTAATCCACACAACAGACTTTGCATTCTGACATACACACGTACATAGGGTTTCATGTTACACATAAAATACTATTGTATCTCTGGAAATAAACACAAAAAGAGTTTTGAAATGCCAGGTTTTGGGAGTCTATTTGTGAGGCTGCAGAACTTTATAACTATCAGCAGGGTATACAAACTATCAACAGTTAATATGGCTTAACTGTCCTTTTCAATCAGACCTTTGCAGTTTGGAGTGGTGTTAGCACCCCCATGTCCCATCTGGAGAGACAAAGGCAGGAAGTTTATGTCCCTTCTAAAGCAACACCTACCATAAGGATCAAACCTGCTGAGAATTCAGGAAAGCCACTTTAAGTGCTGAATACAGTCCCACCTACCTTACGGAAACCTTTCCTTTCCCATGCTAACAAAGCCAAGTATTTTGCTGAGTAAGTCTTTTATTTTATTTTTTATTTTTTGAAAGTAGGCAAATCAGCTGAAAAGAGAATAAGGATTAAAAACTTGCAAGGCAAATATGATTTGAGCACTGAAGCAAAGAAAAACCCTGAAGCATGTGTACGTAAAGTATCTCCAATTAAGATGGGTTACACAATAAACCTATCATAAAAGCCTTTTGCAGACATGAACACATACATTTAAAAATCCTATAACAAAATGCTGAACGGAAAACCAATTCAGTATAACCAAATACTATTTCTTCTTGCTGAGGTAAGCTAATGTAGCACTCTGTCAAATCTCTGGCACTTAACAGCACTTAGAGAAATACACAATGCAATCTTGGAAGCCAGGCAAAGACAGATGGAAACGAACAATAAATGAACGGATGGCTAGACAGACAGAAAATCTCACCCAACATTTTATCTGCCATCTGCTTCTCCTTGTAACTGTACCTTTACACAATTAATTCAGCCCCAAGTTTCCCTTCCTGACACTGGAAATTACTTGAGGAGTGTTTATGACAGAGTGGAATATGTTTAAAGAAAAAACAAACAACAAAATTAAAACCTGAAGGTAAGCATTTGAGAGCATAGGCTCTTGAGAAAGGCTTTAAAAAAAAAAACAACAACCACTCTTGTTATTTCCTTTGTTTTTCCATATTGTTCTTTAAACTTCATCCTAGAGGGGGTCTGAACAACAACAGCAAGAGATAAGCAGAGACGAGATGAAAGAAGGAAAGATACAGCTTTGAAAATCTAAAAGCTGTTTCTTTTTGTCTAGCTCTCTAGTATCACTTGCAGCAATATGGAAAAGCAGTAGGAAACGTGCTGGGGTGGGAACGTTGCTGTGAGCCTGTGTTACAAACAGCGCGTTTCTGCGTGGCACAGAACACTGTCTTTTTCATCCTTCTCACCAGGTCTAATAACGACATTTGACACTTACAAGTCAACGTGTACCAAGTTATTTCAAAACACTAAGTTTTCTTTCATTTGAATTTACATTGCTCCTATGGGGCAGAGAGAACAAAAGAAGCAAGTGATAAAGAGTTTGATAGTTACTGAACAAGTTTCTGAACTCTAACTGCAGAAGTCAGTGAAATTCTCTGGCAGGTTTTATATAAGAGGGCTGGCCTCTTTTAGCCTTAAAACCTATTATGCCATGTACCATATCACCATAAATATCTCAAAGATACATATGGTTAATATTTTCTCCTGTCATCAAGTGGGCAATGCTAGTGTGAGACCAAAAACTTCTCCTCAAAGGAAGAAATACTTTACTTCCTAATATAAACTTAGCTCTTCAAGAACTAAGTGGTAAGTAAAGAACACATTATGGCTAAAGATACACATATAATCTAGGCCTACACTACTTTTTCAAACAAAACAACCCTCACATGCTGGATTTTAGAAACTGACTCACCCTCCATATCATACTGCATCTACTGTAACTATCACTTTTCACCCCCATTTACTAGACTCAGAAAGAGCATAATAAAACCATTTTCAATAGGATTACTAAATTTAGAATTAAACAGTTTTATCGATGCAAAGGACAGAGGGTTTTCTGCTAGCAAAAGAAAACATACATCTCCATTTGAAGCTTTCACTAATTTAGATTTCTTACTTAAAAGCAGCAAAACGCTGTGTTGTTTCTAGTGGACAATTCCTGATGAGAATAGGATTGGGATAGAGCTCTAAATCAGTGCAATGAAAGACACTATTCTCTGGCACTGATGTAATGCATTTCTGTAGCAAAAACATCATACTGAACTCAGGACCATGCTGTACTCAAGCATTTCAGAGTGCTGCAAAGACTTTGCAAGAGTTGCAGCACCAGATTTTATCAGTTGTGTCAGCTTGACTGGGTTGTATTCCAGCTTCAGAGATGCCAGCTATATAGTAATATTTTATTGTTTGTATCCCTGACAAAGATTGTAACATATACCTCTAGAAATGTGCTTAGAGAGCTGTAAATAAAAAGCAAAATTTTGCAGGACAAGGATACGAGGTTGTAAATAGCAAGAGCATACATTCACAATAGAATGCTGTTATCATTTTGTGACCCCTACGTAAGTGCTACTGCTATGTTAGCAATTGAATAACGATGGAGAAAGAGCTAAAGCAACTCTGCCTTAGGTCACATTGATGACCAGCATAAAAGTTCAGAAAAAAAAATGCATTTCCATCTCCCTATCTTAGTGAATGTTCTTGGTGGAGTAACTATAAAATATGGTCTTATGATTAACTATCAAAATTAAGTATAAGGACTAATTCTGCTGAGCAGAAGCTTTGCATAATGCCTATCATAGCGCATATATAGCACATAGAGCTGGTGCTTCTGAAGATATTTACTGACTTGCATCTTGTGCCTATCACTACTGTCTAGTTCATGGCTTACCTTGCAGAACTGCTTACGTGTTCATATTGATGACAATATGAACTTGGCTAATGGAGAGTTTTCTTTAGCTGACATAGTGGAGAGCTCCTCTGAGAGCTTGAGCTGCAGAGTTTGCATCTCTGTTGTGTTGAACCTGATCCAACATCCATTCCAGCTGATGGAAATACTCTTGTTGACTTCAGCATACATTCTAGTAGGCTTTTTCTGTAGTTAGTTGTAGTTACAGAGGTTGTAATGCTGAAGTTCTTCAACCCATACTACAAGGATATATCACAACTTCAGGAACACATAACACCAAGCTAGAGAAAATTATTCCCCTAACACCTTTCACTGCTCATTTTAGAGCCTACCACAAAAACACCACAGGTTCTCCAAGCCACTGAGCAACCTTCCTTCTTTTTATGTGCTTTTGTTCTTGAAAAATTCAGAAAATAAAAATCAGTTTAATATCTCAATATTCAACAGCCACCTCAGACTAATGACCCTCTTATTTTTTCCAATATTTAGCAGTTCGGAGGTGGACTGTGTTGGGAGCGGCAAATTATAAAATCATACTTAAAATATTTCTCCAGGTCAGGCATCTTCCTGTATGACACAAAGTCATGCACTGCCTGGGATGATCTGTGGACCAAGAGAAGAAGGTCTCTGTCAAGAGACTCTGCTGAAAACTTCTCCAGTATCATCTTATGATAGATACCTCAAAACTTTCTAAATGCCAAACATTTTAAAACCAGATTCAACAGTCTAATATTTTGCCCCTCCTGTTTGCTTATAAAAATTGCTATTGCTTCTAAAATCTACATGACGTTTAAATTACTCCTTTTGTAATTGTAGTTTTCTGGTGCTTTTGTCATACTATTACTGTGATTAAATACATTAATTTTAACTACAAACTCCTACTGACAAATCAGAAACTGGAAGTGTTTAGGAGAAAAGAGTATGTGCAAACAGGAACAGAAAAAAATATGGAAGAGAAGGAAAATCCTAAGTGTTTCAGTGATATGAGATGTCACAATTAACATAAGAAATTTAAGTAACTTAGTGATCTTACACTGTATTCTTTGTCCCTTCTAGCAGCCAAGCACTTCCCTTTATTGCTTAGCAGAACAAAGCCTACACTTGATGACAGTACTGTGACCAAGGCTTACCAAGTTACAGGCCATTGAGATCTGAAACTAAGGTGAATTCTGTGACTATAAGAACTTCTTTTTCTCTTAAAAACGAATAGATGTCATCATCAGGACAATGACACGTCCTGGAAGATTGTTTAAAGGCAACAAGTATTGCAGGCTATCTACAGAAACTACTTGAGGTATTTCCTAGAGATCCTATCACTGTCATAGCAAAATTTTAATGTGTGAGGCAGATAAATATGGATAGCAACTGAGCTGCAAATTGACCTTGTAGGCTTGGGATAGATTTAGTCACTGCTGCCAAAAAAATTTTCAGGTACATCAGAGATTTGTGCCCAGGGGTCCTCTTCTTACCCAACTAACTTGTAATCACAACTGTCAGTTTCAGAACATCCATATGACCCTGTGGAGTGTAATGTGAGTCAACCATCTGAATGTGAAATTTGTTAGACAACTGCAGCGTGCTCAGTGGGAGCAGATTGTGAGACAACGGTGATATGTAAGAGAAGATGAAAGAGCAGGTTAAAGGGTTCCTGCAGTGGTTTTGCAGGTTTGGGAATAGGTGTGCACATATTATGCCAACGTGTCTTCTCACACACCTCAAATAAGATCGTTTGGATGCTGTGAAAACTTGAGCAGTAACAGAACTTGACACCTATCTCTTCCAGTATCAGGGTATAACAGTGATTGGACTACACTTTAATAGGTCTTGCCATTTCTTGTTTATCAAGGCCATCAGACTCTGAAAGCACAATTTGCTAGATTATAAGTTTGCTGTAAGAGGTGTGAGCAGCCCTCCCCACATCACTCTACCCAATATCCACCGTACCTCTCAGTCTATGCCAATCATTCATCTGTAAAACATTCCAATTGTTTAAAGGGGTCTTGAAGACCCCTGACATCTGTACAGTTCAAGCAGGGCAGATTTATTACCCCTCCCCCAGTTACACTTGTTTAGCCTTCCCAAGTCCAAAAAGAATCTATTGATACAGTTAAGGGCTTTACATAAAGCTAAACCCTTAGGCTGTAAGAGTACTTGGCAGGAGCTCACTAAGTTCTGTTACACTTTTTTTTTTTTCTCCCATTTAATTCTAATTTTACTTCCCACTTCTATTTTTCCTCATAATTTCTTATTGCTGAGGTGGGCACTTACAGAGACAGGCAGTACTGCTATTAAAAGAATCAATACTTACATTGCACAATAGTTATACTGAGTTATTCTATTTGCATCCTGTGCCCTTCATCTGTGAAGAATAGTGATCAATTATGAAGATCTGTCAGGTTTGTTATTACATGAGATCATTTATTCAGTTAAGAGGATACAGCAAAGTCAGCAAGCCAAGAACATATAAAGTCATCTACAGTTTCAAAGGCTACAGCTGAATCCTGTAACAAAGATGAGTGCATTTACTACATTCAAAACTTAAAGCCTAAGAACAACAGGACAACTCTCTTCACGTCTGACTGCTAATGAAACATTATCAAGATTCAAAATATTGATTGAAAATTTCTGAAAAACTTTCTAATAGTGCTTTTGCCTAAAGGTTTTCCCTTAAAGGTCCCCTATGATTTGTGAAAACAGTCAAAGAGAGCAGTACTTATCAGATCCTTTTTATACTGGACCAAGAGAATTACATAATTATCCACAGATGGCCCTGTTCAGGTTCTTTGGGAATGACTAGGGCATGCAGCTGTGGTCTTCCCTTCCCTCTCTAAGACAATGTCAAGTTGAATTTGCCAAAACTTACGGGTGTCCAAGGGCACTGTAGCAGGTCAACAGAAAAGCAGCAGCTATTAGCAGAGTACAGCTTCCAGATCTGTAAGAGCTTGTTATCTGTGTGATTAAACTCTACTATTGTAATCAAATAGGTTGGACGCCATATCATTAAACCTGCAAACACATTCAATCGCTAACTAACAAATGACTCTAGTTCCATACACCTGTATGTCAAATCTGAGCAAGCAAAAGTTGAGATAAGGTCAAAGACAGACTTTGTTTCTTAAAGTTTTGTGGTTTTGCTTTTCTTCATGAGATAAAAGACAAAGGCAAGAAATTCTTATAGTGATTTTCAACTGATGCTTTGAATAGAAATTTCAGAATATTTTAACTTTTTCTCACAGTGGGAATTCTGATATTTGTAGCCATATCTAAGGAAGGATCTTTTACCACTAAACTGCTTCAAACTGAAAATGAACATACTGCAGAGTCTAGGAGAGATGCCAGAACTGCGAGTTCTCTGCTTAGCTACAGAACAGGTACAGTCGAAGTACAACACGTTCAAGATATTTTCTCGGCAAACATCTCACACTAATTTTGAAAGGACTATGTTAAAGATAAATGTTTGTTCATTCTGCATACCCATTCAGCAGTGATTTAAGGACCTAATTAGTGCTGACATTAATTTTGGAAGGAGGTTGAGGCCCAGATCCTAAATGAGCTTAAGCACCCATTATCTCTTTTATCTCATGCCACCTGAAAGCAATGTACCCTGGAGGAGCTGAACCCAGACTCTACCATAAGACATACAGCCCTTCATGTTGACTGCTTTCCTGTTCTGCAGTTAGAGAAATTCAGGCACAAAGAATCCATTACATGCTTGTGCTTCAACCTTACAGGTTGGAAGAATAGATGTGGCTCTGAAAGCATGAAGAGGAGCTTGACCCCAGGTACTAAAACCAGTAAGGTTTAAGTTACTTGGAACCTCAAATTCCCAAATGAGCTGTCATTTAGCTCTGTGAACATTTAAAGTCTTAAATTGCTGTCATAAAAATGTATCAGATACTAAATATCTGCTTGGAAGTATACTTAATATCTCCAACAGCCTTATATATTTGTTCCTCCACTGAAGCAGGATGCTTTATAGGCCTTCCTCTGCCATTCTGTCTTGTGGGACGTAAGGCAGAAACTGACCTTAAACCACATAAAACCAATTCTCTTTCTAGATTAGTCTGCTTCTGGCCAGACTTACACAATATAGTCTGTGTTATCTCTAGGGCCAATTTTTCTTCTCAGTTCGTATTTAAATTCTACAGAATATAGTGGAGATTTGCCAGCACAGTGGTAGAAATACATTTAAAGCTGAACTTTTCTCGTGTCATGTAATTTTTCCATATATCTCACAAACAATTTTCTTTTAAAATGTGAATAATCTTAGCATGTGCATTTGTAGATACAAAACCAGAGTCTGTATCCTTCTCTGAATTTGGCCCAATGACACTTGTGTTACTGTGCCAGTCCTAGGTCTGTTGATAAGTTACATGAGCAATGACAAGAGGCAGAGAAACAATTTAGAAGAAAAGAAATGCAATTCTAAATGTGTTATGCCTATCTACATTTGTAATTCTAGTCATGGATCCTATCTGTTTGTAAATTTCAAAGCAAAATATCTCTGAACTTGTGAAGTCAGTGCAGATATGCTCATCTTTTTCTTGCTGCATAAAATTAGACACATACCAGGCAACTGTGAGCTGATTAAAAGAGTCTCTCCACCAAAATAAAAGAAGCCAGGTCTTGTTATAAACTTGGATGCTGACTCTTGACAGAGGTAAGAATTTAAGGTGTATTGAGATGCTTATGAGATTCCTACTACTGTGAGAACTTTAACAACTGGTTATATGCTGAAAAGTGACTCTGAATAAATAGCATTGTGAAGTTTCACATTTATTTTCCCTCGAAGTCTTACAGAATAAATTGGCCCACTTTACAGGTAAAGATGCATTTTCTCTAGCTGACAGCCCTGCAAACTCTGAAAGTCAGAGCTGTGCTCTTTACTTGTGCATTTCATTACTGCCCTTCTGAAGTGGCATCTTAGTTAAAACTCTATTGTTAATGTAAGAGACAAAAAAAAAAAAAAAAATCTAAACTCCTTCCCAACAGCTCTGATTGTACAGGACTAACAAGAATAAGACAACCCTGGAAGCGTCTTTCCTCTCATATAGGAAGGGAGAAGACATGCAGGGAACAGGTCTAATGAGTGTAAAGGGATCCCTATGCTCAGCTGCATTTTTCTCCAGGAGAGAAGGAATAAAGGTAAAAAAAATCCGTTCAGGCAAGCAACGACTAGATTTTCTGAACTCAGCCTATCTGCCTGTCTAGGCTGCTTATGCAAAAATTAAGAAATACATCATCCCAAAATTATACAACTCCCGTTTCAACCACGAAAAATCTCATTTGTGTCCAGTTCAAGTTGTAAGTAAAGTAAAATGTGTTATTTTCCTAACACATACTACTACTGTGACTGGCTTAATAGTAACTCTAGAGTGCAACATATTCAGCCATGGCCCAAAGGCAGTTGTGTCCCAGAGCCAGCAAATGAAGGTAGCTTATGTACTACGTTAATTTCCTTTGCTCAGAGATCAGAACTGGCAGTTTCATCAGTACCAGTACAGCTGCTCTGCCCAGAAGAAGTAGTAAATTGCCAGAGCTTATTTCCAGGTTGTTTGTGTCTTTTGTTGGGATGTGTGGAGTCTACTCTCATGTTGATAAGAATGTTTCACATATACACAGAGCCATACTGAGTGCTTCTACATTGCGTCTAGCCCTGACAGATCACTCTAGTTAGACCAGTGCTTATAGCTGTGATGGCTGCAGCTTCTGTGGTCTATGAGGTAAATCTTCAACACAGACCTGAAGTCTTCCTTGACTCTACTGGAACTCCTCTGTGGAAAATCTCTTACTTCAGCTTCATACTTAAAAACAACTGGCCTCATGATGTACTAGGAAACTGTGCAACCTGGAGTACATTTACTCAGTAAGCCTGAGATATAAATCCTTTAACAGGCCTTGAATATATAGAACAACTAGTCCACATCCAAAGATTACTATAAAGCTATAACCATTGTGAAGGGTGGACACAAATCACTCTGATTTGATTTTCCTGAATCATAAAGATTCACCATAAAATCTAGTTATGAGCAACATTTAAAAAATGAGCTACAGTGCATGAAATGTTAGAGACATTTGCAATCTTTTGGAAAAATAGTTTCCTATTCAAGATCAAATTTTAAATCATTCTCTCAAAGTTGTCTGAACAGAAATGTGTTAACTTCTCACAGGCAGGTCAAGCAGACATAAATGTTAGCAAAGTGTGTTCTAAAAGTTTTGTGTAACATATACAGTATACTCTGGGTATGGGAGAGCAGACGTCAGGCTGTTCAGGAGTGAGTTAGTGAGGTCCCCTGGGAAACTGCTTTTGAAGGCTCTGGGGTATCTCAGTGCTGGTCATGTTTTAAGTACCATGTCTTAAGAGCACGGGAACATGCAATTCCAAAATGCTGGAAGTCAAGAGGGCAGGGCAGAAGGCTGGCTTGGCTGGGCAGGGATCTTCTAGAGATTAGGTGGAAAAAGAAAGTGTATGGCCACTGGAAGCAAGGTCAGGTGACACAGGAGCACTACCGAGATGCTGTTTGCCATTGCAGGGAGAATATTTGTGCACCCAAAGCTCCATTAAAGCTGGAGCTGGCCAGTACTGCAGGGGATAATAAAAAGGGCTTTTAAAAATATGTTAACAGCAAAAGGAGGACCAGAGATAACATGGGCCTGTTACTTGACGATGATGGAAACCTCACAAATAGGGTCACAGACAAATCAAAGATGTTTCATGTCTTTCTTTGCCTCTGTCTTCAACACCAGTGATGGGTCCTGTGGCTCCCCAGAGCCCTGAGTTGGACAGCTGTGACTGCAGGAACAACTGCCAGTCATTGATATGATTCTGTTGTTTTTATTAAGATAAGTCACGCTGTGTCATCAAAGTTGATTGCAGTATACAGTTGTGAAATCAGTGTGAGATAAAAATCATGCCCAGTATGAACATAAAAATTAAGTAACATTCCTTTCTTTTTAACTGCTAGGACTGAGTGTCATGATTCAGTTTGTGTTGGGGATTTCAAGATTTTGAATAAGAAATGAGTAGAGTTCTTGGCTGGAATTCATTGGCTTATTCCCAGCAAAATCTTTTGAAGGGATGCACAAGAGCTCCTGCATGAGCATAGGATGAAAGGATCTGTGAGAGAACTGGCAGTTGTATTTTGCATGGAACATTTCGGGACTCTTGATTGGAGTCCTTCAGTTTTTCCTTCAAACAGGCTCCTAAATGGTAGCAAAATGAGTATGTTGCATGGTTTGCAGAAAGGACATTAATGTGCTGATCTGGGCTCAAAACTTCCATGAAGCTTTGAGAACTTTTCTGAAAAGCTATTGTAAGTTTGGAGAGAATAAAAATCTAGCATTTTATCTTATTATGTTTAGAGCTTTCAGAGGAAATCTGGATATTATTTCGTAATACCCCAGCTCTGATGGACCATTTTCATCTATAGATCTCAAAGAATTCTACATGAGAGAATTATTTCATCATCCTATTTTCTAGATGGGAAAAATGAAGCACAGAAAAACAACATGAGGTCCAGAATTTGAGCTATCAGCATCCCATAGATGGTAACTTTATTCACCAAGCCACATGATATGCTCTCCAGCAGAAACCCATCAGATGGGTAAAATTAATAAATACGGAGTTCTTGATGCCTGTCTGGTAATAGCACTAAAGCATTAAAGTATCAACCAATATGTGATTTTCAAAGAAGCTGAAAACTCTCCTGATGATTACTCTTGCTTAGAATTCCAACTAGCCTGCATCTTATTAGATCAGGTTTAATGAGTTATCTAACTAGTGACATGGGGTCAGAAGGACCCTAAGGACAGAAATGCTTTTTTTTTTTTTTTTTTTTTTTTTTTAAATTTCCTTGGAAATTGGAAAGCCTTGCAATATTTCCACAGAAAATGGTAATTATTTTTTTCCCATTTTTTGATGCACATGTAAATCTCATGAGCCAGATGCGCTAACAGGTCACACTCCATCCAATTTGTTCCTGCCATTCTACAGCAATACAGTTTTGAACTTATACTGTCATATTTATTCATTTTACTAATACTGACCCAGAGCTAAACCAAGCATTTTGAACTCCCTGAGAAGCTTTCAGCTACCTGGGGTAAATCAAAAGGCCCATATGGCTTTAGTGGCATCCTCTCTGGAGTAAACGTGGAGAGACGTGGAGAGCAAAGTAACAATCCCTGTGCTCCTCTACTTCCTATGTGTAGAAATTAACATTCAAAGCACTGGTTCTTTGTAAAGACCTTAGATAATTAACCCGACCAAAGTCAAAGGATTGCAAAATGCCTCTTTTCACAAACAGTCACTTCTCAGGTTAAGATCTGGTCCTATCTCTTTGAAACATGCATTTCTCGTTCACTTTTTACGGAATCTTCTACATACATTCTGAAGTAACACTAGAGGGCAACAATGCATGAGATATTCAGAATCTGTGTGCCTGACAGGATATAAAATGGGTGGTCTTCATTTGTTAACAGTTAAACAAAATTTACCCTTTGCATCATGCATTTGCTTTAATTTGAAAAGAACTTATACTGAAATAGAAAAGGAGGATGAAAATGACTCCCAGAGAGAGGACCAGAAATAATTTTTTATTTTATTTTATTTTATTTTTTTCTTCTTCTCACAGTGCTGTGATACTCTTAAAAGAAATTGAGAGTCTTTTTTTTTTTTTTTTTTTTTTTTTTTTTTGAGAAGGATACAGGGAATGGGTGTCTCTTTGAAACAAAGTACTCGACATTTTATGATCCCTGAATTTGTTCCTTATTTTGGTGAAACACTGACAGAAAGATCTATTAGGAAGGAAAGGAAAGAAGAGGAAAAAAGGAAAAGAGAAGAAAAAAAGGAAAGAAAAGAAAGGGGGAAAAAAAAGAAGAGAAAGAAATTATAGCAGTTACAAGTCATAAAACTTTTATTTCTTCATTATAGGTATCTCACCCGCACAGTCCAAATATTGTACTTACCCTTACTGTCAAGTCTCTCCATAAATCTTATCTCTAAAGGCAGTTGATCTGTAAACTGAAAGAGTTTTGCAAGGGAGGGGAGGAAGGGTTTGGTTTGGTTCTCTTTGCTCTCAAATCTAATTTACCAGCCTTTCATATAGTGTCTTGGGCCATATATTATTTCTAACAACATTGTTTGCTCAGATTCCTATTAGTAAATGTTATTGTCTAAAGCTTGGATGTTGTATAGTGCTGGAAAATAAAAATCTTTCCATCTTACTGCTTTCAAGTCTCAATAAATTCACGGTACCTGGATGGCTTTTTGTCTCGGATTTACAGCTCTGGTGATTAACATCTTCAGGGTGCATTCAGACATCAAGAGAAGGTTTTGCTTCAAAAAGCTTTCGTTTAGGAACATCAAGTGCAAAATTAATGATTCAGGATTCAGTCTGGAAAAAAAATGTAAGTGTGAAGTGAACCTTTAATGGTCTGTTAGAGGGAGTGACTGCTTAGAAGAGTTTTTATAGCACTGCACTTCCTGCTACTTCAATAATAATAATAACAGTAACAGTAATAATGCCTACCTCTTGTATTTCACTTCCCATCAGCAGAACTCAAGTAATTACGTTCATTTCTTATTTTGAAGCAAGCGTTATCAAAGAAAGGAATATGATAATGCAGTATGTGCTTTCCTCTGCTAGTGTTTTTAAGCAATGTAGCAGGACTAGTTTTCTGTCCTTTTCTGAGGTAGGATACAGAGGATTACCAAATACCAAATAAAATCTTTCTGAGCACCCACGTTTTAGACTGATCACTATAATTTCCTTAAAGGCGTGGATCATATCATGGCCACACAGGGAGTCTAGCTATTTTCAGTAGACAAAATATCTGCTACATTTAAAAGCCTCACCATTTCTGCTTTCAAATATTTAACACAAGACTAGCAGGAAGCTATGTTAGCATGGCATGTTGATGGGATAGTTGACTGGTTCAAGACAGGCAATTTAAAAGCATCAGATTATGTTCTTTGTAAGAAAAAGAAAAAAGGATCAGTCTTAAAATGCTCATCAGTCTGAGTGGGCTTCATTTTTTTTTTTTTTTTCTTCCTGCAGCCGATAGAAAATTATCATGCCTTATGAAATTAATTCAGGTCATGATGGTGCAACTGTAGAGCTAGAGGACAAATCATGGAGATTGCTCAGAACAGACTCAGTTTTCTCGTGGCATGTAATGAGCCGTTCGGTTGAAATATTTGTCATGATGCACTTTGTTGCAGGGAAAGATGAATATGGCTCCTGTGTTTTTGAGCCTCTCCAAGATAATTATTGATACTCAGCTGTTTTTCCTTTATGTGCCTATGTTCCACGGGCCTACATTCATTCCAACATTGGCAGGGTATGAAAGGGGACAGTAAGGATAGTCACATAGGTCAGGTTTCCCTGAAGCATCTTGCCTCTCATGCTGGTGTTCTCTCCTTTAATCCAAATGTAAAGATGAATAGTAACAACTCATTTCAGCTATATATTATTAATTTTAAGCAGTCTCATTTTTCTTTCAGCCACTTTATATTACCCACATGTAATGACCCTTGCCCACATAAATCAACGAAGAAGATTTCATTTGGTTACTGATGAACCCAGTTCTGTTCATTCCCAGCCTCTTCCTCCAAAACACTGAACATAATGCTGTTTTTTCTTAGTCTTCTTGAAGAAGTAATGCATAACTAAACTCTTTAGTGAATCTTGGAAAATTGCCCTTCATCTCCTAAATGCTGACTATTAACTGCAGGAATTTTAAGTGCTTTGCTCTATTGTATTTAGCTCTACTATACTAGATTATCCTTCATTTTTGCACTGTCCATTGTGGTTGAATAAGGTGATAATTAAACACATGCAGTCTATAGAACAGAAAGTGTTATTCAAAACTAACCATCAAAGGTCACAGAACAAATACATTGACAACTTGCTAAGAAGGGAGATTATCCAAAGTCTTGACTTGGTGTTAGTTCAAATCCCAAGACAGGAGAGAGTTTTTATTCCCTCTCAATTCCTTTGTTGTTTTGGGATTTCTATGTATTGCTTAGATTTAATTTCTATGAAAGCCATCCCATCAACTCTGTTGACTGCTTGGTAAAATTCCCTTCTACACTCGGGTCAGTATGTACTGAAGAAGAAGGTTATCTGCACTATTAAACCTTTGACTTCTCGTCCTTTGAAGAGATCGTTTTGCATTTTGCTATGGCAGAACTGTAATTAGATCTGTTAATTAAGGACAGAATGAACTTTTTAAAAACTCTAAACCCCTTTGCATTTTTGATAAGTTTGCTTAGGTTGCTACTGACCTTCGTACAGGGTTTGCCACTGCTTATTAATTGTTAAATTTTAATTAGGCATGCTGATGAATGTGCTAGCCTTTGCAATAAATAAAAGGTAGCTTCATTTTTAATCGGATATTTACAAGTCTACAGTGAAATTATCTGCTTTCCTAGAACACAGTTCATTTAACATATTTTGATAACAGTAATTGGTGGTATAGAAAAAAAAACAAACATACATATAATGACCCTCTGGTTCAGAGACTGGATTGCCAGTGCAAGATGAGCTAAGACATTGGATCTTAAAAACATTCAGCAGGCACTTGAGCTAAATGACTTTAACAGTTGGTCAGATATTCCTGGTATTTTTACTGAAATTTTTCTAAAACATTTCTTAGAGAAGAAACAACTCTTCTTACAGAAGAAGCAGGTCACACTGGGAATGGGGGAAAATAGAAAGGTAAGAAGATGAAGAAGAGGATGACCTTTCATGCCTGAGGGAAATGAAATTTGCAACACTAGCAAGTAACCTGTTTTTCTTTCTTTCTTTATTTTTTAACCAGTAACCTGTCCTATGCCTCTGTCTGTTGACCCATTCAGGGACTCTGCAGGCACACCAAGAATGTTGTGAAGCAAAATAATGGGAATCT
Organism: Nettapus auritus; assembly: GCA_011076525.1. Taxonomy (NCBI): domain Eukaryota; kingdom Metazoa; phylum Chordata; class Aves; order Anseriformes; family Anatidae; genus Nettapus; species Nettapus auritus. Next base: position 6,694,908 of record CM021775.1, read on the forward strand.
GCCCCAAACTCCATTGAAATCAAAGGGTAACAGGGATCAAAATATTTCTTTCTGATTATCAACAGCCCCCTATATGAAGGAAATGGCAAATATCTATCCTGTGTGATCACTCCGGTAGAATTAACAACCACCCTGTTTGTATGCGACCTCCTGCCACCCCCAGTTCTTGCCTTTGTGAAGGATCATCAGAGAATCTTCTTATGATGAATGAGATAATTAATCAGCTACATCCTTTACCTATACAAACGTAGCAATCCCCAGCTGCTAACACAGCATACTCACGTATATAACTTTATCCCCAGTTTCAGTGCTGTAACTATAGCTGTGCAGCAAACTGTGAAAATACTAGAGACAGTGACTGAAGTCCTGCTTCAGGTTGAGGGAAGTGGCAAATGTCACCCTTCCCACACAGTCCCTGCCAAACTTCAGAGATCAACAGCCAAATGCTCTGCACTGCTCTTATCAGGACCCACCACATACATAATGAAATGCTGCTTCAGTCAGTGCTGATCTTCTAGCTGTTTCACTGTTTGCCTTGAAGAAAGAGCACATATGATTCACTTTTTGCTGGGAAATTTATGCAGTATCTCCTCACAAGGACTGGATAACTAGATAATTATCATGTTGTCTGTATTATTACTGACAAAATGCAACTTAAATTTCATTAGGGATGAACCAAATGGGTTTTGAAAGCAGATGAAGTGCTCTACTCAGAACTGTGTGTGTAGTGCCGGGGGTTCCCTGTCCTCTGACCACCTCAAAGCATGTGGTCACTGCTGTTTGGTTTGATGCCAGTTCTTCAAGTGTCGAGTGCTGCTTTCAAGATTCACACTGCAAGCAGCAGGGCTGATGATTGACTTGCCAGGGTGATTTCAGGCAGTCATGAAAGTACTTCTTTTCAAAGGCTGGTGCTTTGGGAGCATTCTACCACACTGTGGGAATATTTTGCTAGTGGTACACCTAACTGGACTTACAGTGATGAAAGGCCTGAGAATTCAGAGACAGTAGGCAAATTCATTTTCTGGGTCCTAATAAGTACATCTTCTCAGAAAACAAGTTTCAGCTGACTCCTTACGTGGGACTGCATGATATGTGTTTGACATATTATGTCCTGACATTGAAAAAGAGACCTAAGTCCATTTTCAGAGAGTGTTTGAGTAATCCGTCTGCTGTTAACCCTGTTTTATCTACAGATGTTCCCAGCAAGTCTACTGAGAAACAGTTCTTTAAAAATCAGGCATGATTGCATGACTGGCTTCACTTTTCCTTGCAATGTAAAAGCAAGAGAAATATCTGAAAGCTTTCCTCCTTACTGACATAAAAATGGAATTACATCTTCAGCTCATGGTGGGACATGCTTCATCTGATACTTCAAGACACAGGCTAATGCATCTTATGCAGTACTGTTGATTTAAGTGAAGACCAAGACCCTAGCAATACAGTTGTAACTGCAACAGAAATGGGGTATGAAATAAGGCCGTGTATCAGTCTTTTTAATAATGATCTCCTCAGAGCCATATTAACGAGCTGGAAGCAAAGAATTATGGTTGAGCAGAATTTCTTCCCCTTGAACTTAGAATAGCAGCAGGACATGAAGGAGCTGTAATAGAATGTTATTTTACAAGAAGTAAATAATGTAATAGAGTCTATAAGGATGTCAGCAGGAGAGTTAGAACTGTCATAGCATAATCCTGACTTGAGCAGCAATGTGTGAAAAAGTAGCCTGCAGCAGTTTTTCCAGTACTTCAATAATTTCTGCTTTCTCACTGATCTTTGTTTACTCTACTTACCTTGTCAAAAAAATGTTTTACCTTATGTTAAAATGCAAGTTAAAAGAGGGAAATGTATTCCCAGAAATCCCAACTTTTTGAAGCATACATATTTTCTTTTCTTTTTGAGTTGTGGTTGTGGAAAAGATGGGAGAATTGTATTCCTTTTACTTAAAAAATATGAAGAGCAGTAAAGCCATACATAAAAAGAAAAATTCTATGCCTTTGTTGCTTTTTTTTTTTTTTTTCTTCTAATGAATAATTCAAAAAATTGGCAGTATTACACCTCACATTCTTGTGGTATGATGGCAGTTTTTCCAAAGAGTCCTCAAATGTAAGCTCAGGAGGGTCATGAAACTACACAGTTATCATTACTGGAATACAACAACAACTTCCAAGACAGTGCAGCACGTTTATATATATAATTATTGAAGCAAGCCAAGGAGGGCAAGTTTGCAACTAAATAAAACAGTACATATCAAACTGAAATTACAAAAAAGAGGAGGGGTGCTGTCACTTTTTTTGTCATTTCTCATTTTGTGTGACATTCAATTTTTCTTAAACAATTACTATAGGAATGTAGTAAAGAAGGGAGGAACAAACTAAACACAACTTTTATGATGGCTTTGCTCATGCTTTGACATCACGCAAAGAATTCGGAGCATGCACCCCCAGAAGAATACTCTCACAAGTCTTCCCTGGCACAAATTCAATCTGACTTTCAACAGGATCTGGGCACCTAAAAAGGAAAATAGTTTCCTTTCAAGAATGTTGTTTCCATTCATACTTTGCTGGCTGGTGCTGTGGCAGAACCCAAGATCCTATGCAGTTCTCTCACCCCATCCCAGTCATAGCCTCAGGAACAGTATGCCATGCTTTTAATTCTAATTGTATCGGCTTTCCTAAGTCTGAATTAGACCTTTAACATCAGTTTAGTGTAATGTGTTTGTATGGAATATTTGTGTCGGTTTTAAGGAAATACATTATAAACCTTTCACTGAGAATATGAGATATTGCATTGTCCTTGAAATTGCATTAGGTCCTTCAAAGCCATTTAATCTCAATTAAAGCAAAGCATACAAGATAAGGTGCTCTGAAGATGCATTAAAGCGTGTTATAGTGCCAACCCTCCATGCTCTTTGACACATCCTAAAAGCACTGTGGCATTGGTTTAAAGGTACGGTTCAAAAATCTCCTTGTGACCCATTATCCATGGATCATTAGTATAATTCAGAACTATTGCAGTGTATTGTGCCAATGTGTGCTAACAAGAACTGTTAATGTATGGAGTCTTGACATGATAGATTGTAATGCCTCTGGCTCTGTCATGTCAATGGAAGTTTATGCATTAAATAAAACACACCAGGGATTCGATAGCTCAGAGATTGGGAATGCACTATAAAGCCTTTTAATTCAAAATCACCATTTGTAATCTATGCTGAAACTGCAAAGCTTGACCTTGGATGGATGGTCAGAAGTTTATATGAAAGAAGTTTAGCATTCTCAGTACAGTCCTTCCACCACAGGACAGCATCCTTCGTATAATTCCTACTGGGATCCTAAGGACTGTAGGCGATATGAAGCCTGAGCTACTCTCACAGCTGAGTGAGCACAAGACATTTCAGGGCGACGTGAGCAAGTTTATGCTGCCATTGATTTTCCTGTGCTAATTCAGAGGATAAACAGAGGACTCAGTTCTCCAGAGTTATCAATCTGGCACCTTTCAAGCACATTTAGATTGGCATGGGCTTTTATTTTCTGTTTTATTTTTTTTCACTTCCTAATTACATGTTAAATGCAACAGTGTTAACAGATGTCACTAGAATACAATTCCCAAGGATTTCAAGAGCAAATAACAGTAGGAAAAAAATGGATTCACAAAAAATGTTTCGCTATCCCGATCATTTAGCACTGTAAAATAAACTGTTATTTTCTTAAATACCTATTTTTTTGCAGTTATTTTTGTAATAATTTTTTGCCAAAGTTGCCAGCAAACTGTTGAATCACAAGCACACAGGAAGAAGATGGTGCAACAGTGAGAATTTTCTCCTAACGCAACTATGGAAGGCAATGGCTTGTGGTTTTTGCAGTGGTCTCACCTCCAGATCTGTAATGTAGTATATAGCAAAATCCTACTGTGGCAGAAAATGTATTCGTATTAGTGACAGGCTAAAAACCACAACAGAGATACATTAGTACCACTCTATTCTGGGTCTATTTCCTACTTGCCTTTTGGGTTTAGAAAACCATTTTTGTATTTCTATTCTCCTTAATCTGTTAACAGTGATTTTCAAAAATAACTCACCTACTACATAAGCCTGTTGCTAATAAATTTACAGTTGGTTTAACTGATAAATCTAAGAAAAGAATTACACAGGAACCTGAAGTAATTAATATATGAGAATGCCTACTTCGATTCTTACATAATAATGAGTTCAGAAGCACAGAGCTCCCACAGCTCTCAAGGAAGGCAGTGAAAGCTGCAAAGATTAAGACAGAGCTACTTTTATAAGTCGCCTACATGTGGACATGCCAGAGCTGATGCCTACAAATATTGTAACCTCAGATATAACAATACCTGATGAGTAGTTGAACTTCTTTTTGGAGTTCCACTAGGTCTGCACGGTTAGTTTTCACTAATATAGATAAGTAATTTTTAATATTTATCTATTTTGGACAGGACAGAGCAGGTCATAAACAGGTAAGCACACTTACATATAAACACTCAAGGCACGCTATCTGTGTAGTTAATGTACATGGACTGTATGTTTTTTAGTACTACCTAGGTCTACTGCAAAGAGTAACACTGAGAAAAGTAGAATAATCTGTGAAAACTGGGTTATATGTAAGATGGGAACCTCTGTGACCCTTACCAGTAACTCTGTTTTTGTCTTCTACTAGCCCACTGTGCCTGGAGCTGTAGCAGCACATCAGGTTCAGACAGATCTCTTCTGCACGTCCTAAGCTGGCTGCCTGAGGCAGGTCTGGTCTGGGAGCCATGCGCCAGGCCAGCCAACAGCCAGCTGAAACCTGGCCAGAAAGAAACTGGTTTGTCTGGCCAGCTCAAAGCATGGGAAAAGCAGATGTGTATCTGCCAGCACCTTATCGGAACTTTTTTTCACTTTTTTTCCTCCAGCTTTGCCTTGAACTTCTGGGATGAGATCTGTGCCTTCTGAGTGTGGTCTCAGGGAGCTCTGATCCTACTGAAATGAGAAATGCCCATGAGCCCACTCAAGTGAGATGGCCTATTAGCACCCTACCCTCTGACATTTGCCCGTAAGACCTGAATTCTCCAACACCTAAACAGAAATTGGTCAACATCCATTGCAGAACAGCTTCAATTATGTGCTCCTGGTCCTATACTCTGTGCCATGGAAAAAACAAAACAAAACAAAACAAAACAAAAAAACAACAAACAGTTCCAAGAAAATACATTTTGAATTTTCACTGTTGCACTAGTGGATTCACTACACTTAGTCCATTGTTTAAAATATGATTAGGACCCAGGTTTTATCACACAAGTGACCTGGTTCAGGCTCATAGTTCCAATACTTCTGGAACTATTTCAGTGATGAACTGTAGATGGAGTTATTAACTCACCAGAAGCATTTGACAGAGGAAAAAGAAAAGGCCCTCAACACATTCTTCTCTGAAACATTTATAAGCTCTTGTAATCGTTTGTTGCGGTACTTAAAATAGTATATTTAAGAGCATGGGAATGGCAGCAAGCTATTTGAGTTACTGAGGTATATGACAGGTACCTGGTTGGAAATCCCACATGACTTCCTGCTCATATACCACCACCCACCTCCAAACACTTCCTAATGAATTCTAGACCTGGAGAAAAAGACCAAAAGCCATAATTGTAACAGAAAAAGGAGAGATCTCAAAATTTAAAAACAAAAACAAATGGACAAACAAAACATTCCTAGAAATACAAACTGCCAAAACTGCTTGGATTAAGCTTGGTTTTACGAGTAACAATAACTCCTCACTGTTCTCCAGTGTTCACATAACATGATAGCTCACTTTCTCTCTCTGTTTTATCTTTGTTTTCAGCTGAGTTTCATCAGTTTTTGAACTGGGGCAATCACCAAACTTCTGTTTAGTAACATCACCATTGTCCAACACAAGCAAAATCAACTTCGTTTTCCAAGAAACACCTATTGTCTATTGAAAAATTAGGGTGACATACTCTTCCTTTGGAATGGAAGATTTTCTCTCAATTGTTACCATACTTGCATATTTCTAGGGAGCAAAACACCCAGTCATTAGTGGGTTAAGAAAATCCCCTGGAACTACATCATAAGCAAGTTCTATTCCTGTTCAGTGATTTATTTAAATGCAGTTATCTCTGAAGGATAAGAAACAAATCCTTAGGGTAGTCACAGAAGGAGGGAGTTAGGGCACAAGGGGATTTTTCACCTTCAGATTGAATTAACTGACTTTATTCTAAAATGAGGATAGTCAACCAGGATGGTTAACCAAGCATTTGTTCAAGACTGCAGCACATGACTAGCAGAGATGCTCTGCTGACCTGAAGGTGTTTTGGGTAATCTGAAACCTCAGCTGTGGGAGCAAGTGAATTTCTGCAGAGACTACTGGGGCTGATAACAAACACCCAGTCCTAACTGGGATCCCAGAGAGCCGTTTGCTTTTAAGACATTCTTCATCTCCTCCTCTATCCATTTTACAAGGGGTTTGGTATGCATTTTTTTTATCACTCTCAGCAGTATGAAGCGATCAAGATACAGTTTGTATAGTTAGGAAGCCTGCCTAATCTCTTCCAGCCAGCTGTTCTCAGCAGCTGAATGCCCAGACAAGTGTGCAAGTGCCTTCCTGCATGAGGAGATCCACAACTGAACCTCTGGAGCAAAGGGGACACAGCAGCCAAGGCACTGCTGCTGATGTACTGCGCTAAGCAGGAGACACCGGTCTGTGCTTCCAAGGGCCCTTGCAGTCCCCTACAGAGCACGTTTTTCGTTGGGCCTGAAAGCAAGCTAGCTTAAGAGGTTCCGTGGGCTAGACCTGCTCTGGCCTCTTCCTGTCAGCTTTGGGTAATAAGCAAGAGACAAGAAAAACCATTTGTTCTGAGGTCAATATAACGCGTTGTACCTTTTCAATACTCACATAGATTTTTTTTTGACTTCTGAACATGAACAAACATGCTGATTACCTTAACAATACTTACTCCTATACAGATAAATGCCCCTTTTTGTACATATCTGTTTCATACATACCTGATTGCCTAAAATCAGACCTTTAATTTACATAAAAGTATTGTAGGAGGTTGACAAATTCTGACAATGACCACAAAGATGTTCATTACTGTCAATCAGAGCAAAGTGGTTCTAGTAGCTTCCACATAAGCTTATATAATAAGGAAATGCAAGTGCATAATGCAACAAGATAAACTGCACACAGAAAATTGTCTACTTTTATAGGCACTATGAAGATCATGACTTTTAGCCATTTCAAAAGTCTCACAGAATCCCAGAATGGCTTGGGTTAGAAAGGACCTTAAAGATTACCCAGTTCCAACCCCCTACCATGGGCAGGGACATCTCCCACCAGATCAGGTTGCCCAAACCCCCATCCAGCCTGGCCTTAAACATTTCCAGGAATGGAGCGTCCACAGCTTCTCTGGGCAGCCTGTTCCATGGCATCACCACCCACTGAGTGAAGAATTTCCTCCTAATATCTAACCTAAAACTTCCCTCTTTTAGTCTAAAACTATTCCCCTTGTCCTCTCATTGTCTGCCCAAGCAAAAATTCACTCTCCATCACTTTCATAGGTACCCTTTCTTGAAATATTGAAAAGCTGCAATAAGGTTACCCTGGATCCTTCTCTTATTCAGCCTGAATATCCCCAGAGAAATATTTTTGTTTTGAGAAATACTTGTCATAATCCTAATGATATTGCAATTACTCGAACTGAAAAATCTCCACATCTAGCAAGACAGTAATTTGATGGCTTGCTAAAAGAAAAAAGTCTTAATAATATATTCCTGTTAAGATCCTGTATTAAATGGAAGAACTAATTGAAAAAATGTCTGATTCTCTGTTATTCTACAGCCACTTTAAACTACTCTGATAAAACAGCCTTAGATGAGTGCTGTTTACAGAGTATAGGAGAAATGGGAGTTCAGGCTAACATTTATATACTGGGAAATGTATAGCTATTTTTGTTACATTGTATTACCCCCTCCCCCCAGTAGTAAATGAGATTTAATAGAACTGGTGATTTGGTTATCCTGAGTACTTTTGATTATTAAAAGAACAGCATGAAACGTTTTGTGTTGTTGTTGTTAAGAATCACTAGAGGTCTCTCTAAACCTGCATCCATTTTATGTCATCTCTCACTCTTTTGAAGTGCTTGTGTATGAACTCTTATTTTGGACCATAGTTTCTGTTTATGCTTTAGACAATTTACCTCGTATAACCTTAATGTTAGTGTATAACACCCACTTATTGAATTAATTGTTTAATAGGCCAATTAACTTCAGCTATTTCTCTACGTGCGCAAATGAGATCATTCTGTTCCTCTACATAATATGACACTATTGTAATGAAAAGTTAAAGGAGATTGGATAAAGCAATGTAGCATTAGTCTTTCGGGCAGGTTCCAAGAATTACTACAGGCAGTGGGACTTTTGATATTGACTCCAGCTGCATCAGGATTTGCAAAAAGCCACTTCACTAAAACATGTTCATTAAGCGGTGTCATTTTCACAGATTCATGTATCACTCCAGTAGCTAATGCACAGGTTAGTGTTAACTAATCTGTCTCACATTTTGTACTTCTTTCCAGATCACTCAACTGGTTGGTTTATTAAGTATTTTTCACACTCCTTACACATAAAGAGAACCTGACTTGCACGTTCAGCACTCACTAAACAGGATTATCAACAAAGAATCTGAAGCAGCTGAGCTTTGGAAGAAATGCTGCCACAGCCATACTCAGTGTAGCATCTGCTCAGTGAAGCACAGGAATTCCTTACCTTGTAACTCAGTGTCTTAAGCTGACTCCTGTTGGAGAGCCTGCACAGAGATCCACCTCAGCATCATCGCCATCTGTAAATTAACTTATGGTAACTAAGGCTATTTATGCCAGTCCTTCACTGGATGTCGTGTAATGATGGCCGCATGAGGGAGGTGTCACGTGGTGGTGGCTGCATGAGGGAGGAGGCATTGCATAATGGCGGCTGCGTGAAGGACCAGATATCATGTAATGGCGGCCGTGTGAGGGAGGAGGTGTCGCGTAATGGCGGCCATGTGAAGGACCAGGTTCGCATAATGGCGGCCGCGTGAGGGAAGAGGCATCACAGAATGGCGGCCACGTGAAGAACCAGGTATTGCATAATGGTGGCTGCGTGAGGGAAGAGGTGTCATGTAATGGCGGCTGTGCTGCACTGTCTCCATGCTGAAGTGAGACTCCCTTCTTTCCTCCTCCCCGCCCTCAGTTGTAACGGCCTCCCCACGCCTTTCTCTGCCTTTTCCCTTTTCTCCCTTCCCTGTGCTCCCAGGGTGGGCTGGGAAGCGAGGCCTGCGGTGGAGGGCTGCTGTGAGGGAGAAGCCCTCTTCTGCAAAGGTAATTGGGTGACATTGGCAGTAGGGTGATGACTGGACTAGATGATCTTGAAGGTTTCTTCCAGTCTTAATGATTCTGTGAATTCATGGCCTCCTGGCAAGAGTGACAGGACCCTCCATGCATCCCTTCAGGTCTGCAGCCTGGACTATTCACAACAGCACAGCAAAGGGCTCTCCCCTCAGCTCTGAGACCCAGACCATTTCTCCCTCCTCTCTTCTCCCCATATGATAGTCTTTACCACCAATCATTAGAAAAATGTGGAGAAGTGCTCAGGATTAGATGTCAAAGTGTCCAAATCTGACTTAAGTTCCATTGTCATTGGTTTATAATTTGGTTGTATTAAGTGAATCAATTACCACGTGCCTTGCATATGTTGAAAACCCTGATAACTAAGTGTCATGCAGTCATCTAGCTTATTTTTCCTCACTGTGAATAAAAAAGTCCTTCTTTTGGTGTGCAGATGTGCTATCATCTCCATTTCCATTTGGGGAACTGAGTCAAAGAGTCTGAATAGTTTGCTAAAGGACCACTTGTAACATTTCTGGCAGACCACGGAGCTGGGGCCAAGAATGGAAAAGGCAACTAAAATTCTGGAGACGGGATATTTCACAGAAGAGGGTTTGTGTTGAAGTTACCTATCCAACAGAGAAGAGAGACAGTGAAAAGGGTAAGCAAGTTATGTAGTTGTAAGTGCAGTTATGGTTGCACAATGCAAATAGAACTTGCAGGGAAGAAGGAGTTGTTTTTGTGTCTTTCCTCTATGGTGTAGAGATTTTGTTCCTATAAAAAATATCACATCTGATTTCAGAAAGGCTGCTTAGGGATATGTAGCATGTAACAAGCAAACAATAATGACATAGTCTGCATCATGCCCACAATACTAAGCTTCTTAAGTCAATCCAAGTGTTTTTCCCCTTTCATTGACAGGAAATCAATCCTTCCTGACCTGATACATTGACCTACCACTTACTACTCTACCAGCTATGGAAATCAATACACAATAATAGAAGGCAGAAGTTTGAAAAGGAGCTTTTCTACCTTGTTCAACCCAGGCACGCTACAAGGGTTATAAGGGTAATTTTGAAACTAAGGGCACTACAATGTTGTTTTTGTTTTGCAAAGCAAATGCCAGTTCTACAAGTGTAATGGCAACTGATGGCAGCTCAAGGCTATATCTGTTTTTATTCCATGAGTGTAGCAGGAACTAGCAGTGCCAGGAGGTTACTGTAGAAAATGAGGAGATCTAAATAACTTCTTGTTTATGTATGTATTGTAAATATTCCTTTGGTTATAGAACTAATTACCTTTCTCATCGCCTTACTGATTTGTGTGGTTGCACCTATTCAGTGTTACGGCAGATCCCCCATTCATATGGATCCATTAAATATGGATATGTATATGCCCTAGTTTTTATTGATTATCATGTGAAGGTCAAACCAGATGCATGTTTTTCTCTCCTCAGGATTCTGTTACCAACACTACATTTATTAAGCAAGTATATATTGTTAGCAAAGGTAGCAAAAATTTAAAGCAAATGAATAAAAAACCAAACCAAACCAACCAACCAAAACCAACCGACCAAACAAAAACATAACTACTCTATTAGTCTATGCTTAGCCTTACCTAAAGATGCTTTCAGTGCATGTCTAATTAGATACACTGCCTTTCAGTTAAAGAAGACTGGAACTTACACCCTTTCTCTTTCTTAGGTCAAGGAGCTCTTTGTTTAGCTGTCACTGTTTTGTTCAGTGAATGTCTACCCCAGCCTAGCTTAAACATTCAAGAAAGCTGGATTTCCTAAAAAAACCTTATATTTGTCTTTTTCCTCTCATTTTCATACTGTTCAGTCATCCTTCTTACATAGTCTTTATCTTATTTTTCCCACCATTATTTTTTTAAAGTTAGCAAAACTCCAGCCTAATCAAAGTATCAGGAGGAAATGCCTTCCAAAGACATTCAAAGGTTCAAAACTGTGAACTATCAGTCTGTCTTTTTTTTTTTTTTTCCCAAAATGAGCAAGTGAATCAATTGAAACATTTTGTGCACTTTGAAACACCTATTTCTCAAGATATTTTTTTCTTTTAGACTTCTAAATTACATATAAGTGAATTTCATCTCTGAATAAATTCAAATGATTGTTTTCTGAAGTATAAGAATGAAAAACTTCAATTTTATATCGTTTTTATTTTTCAGGCAAATAATGTTCTGAATTTGATAGAAATCATGTTTATTAACCTAAAGCTGCATTTCTAGCAAATTATTATTCATCCAAAACTATTGCTTGTTCTCAGTTAATTTCCCACCAGTTAACAGGAAGACCATCCATGAGAATGTCCACATGATCATTTCATTTTTTTTTTTTTTTTTATTTATTTATTTTTTTTTTTTTTCCATCTTAATGGCTTAATTGATCTTGTGCTTGCAAAATGATGTCTGGGAAGTATCTTCATCTGTTATATCCCAGCTCTGACACTGAACAAGCCCCATTTTGGAGCAGCATTTTGAGGACCCCACCACAGCCATTTTCCTAAATAAACAGACAGACCAATACTATCACAGGTCTATCTGCTGTTACTCTACACTGTGTGACTTGGCTGTAAATGGGATATAGTTTGGCTCCGAATATTTTCATTTAAACTCTAAACAGTGACATATTGTAACCATTATAACAACACTGGGGAGAGAGGGGAAATTTTAGATAAAGACAGTGAGACAAATCTTTGCTACAAGCAGAGTTACACAATCTTTAAAATACATGCAGCTCAAGATGTCAGTTCCTAAGGTCTTATTTGAGCAAGCCTTAAAGGTAAGAAAAGTAATACAAGGTCTGAAGAACACAAGCTGAAATAGCCTGCAGGTTTCATGGATTTTAAAGTAAGGAGAGGCAGCTATGACTGTCCAGTTTGATTTTCATTGCTCAGGCCCAAGAATTTTATCCAGTAAATCCTGTTATCAAATGAATTATTATTTTCTTCCTTGTAAGTAGTCCTTCAGATCCAGTAAATTTTACCTGAATTATAGCATATTTTTCACGAGAGCATCCAGCTTCCTTCCATCCTATAACGCTTATGAGGCCAGACATGAAGCCTAATAAGCCATCTTCTTTTCCATTTCATACTACCAGGACTTAATCCAGCTACGATGTGAAAATAAACTTAAATTGATGAGATGTAGCACTCCAATATATCACTGTCCTTACCCCTGCCACCAATCTTACCTTTATGAGATATGTATTTCTTCAGGAAATGACAACTAAGGATAGAAGGAAGAAATCAGTCAATGGGAGGACTGATATCTACAAAAGGAGAAGTAGTTTCCTTTGGGTCTTTTCCCAATTTGTTCAGCAACTTGGTGGAATTAAAAAAGCAAAGCAGAGATTGGAAGTGAAAAAGACAAGGGGCAAGAACATGAATATATCCGATTTATCTTGTGTGCCTCATTGAAACATTTGAAAATACTACCCTGAACTCAGGAATGTTACCCTCGGCCTTCCTATTCCATCAGCAGAGAGAGTTACACCCCTGTGGAGGAGAACTCACATCAAATAGGCTCTGAGTGCTCTTCTTCAGGTGCCTCTTTATACCTACAAATGTAAAGGAATGCTAGAGCATGTATATTCCTTACCTAGGTACTTACTGGTTTGTAAGTAAATTTGAATATTAATCATAGTTATGTCTAGATTAATGTAGACTGAAAATGATCCTATCTATTCCACTGGCAAGCATCTGAGATCTTGCAGATTAATTTGTGTTTCTATTACATCATCAAAAAAAAAAAAAAAAAAAAAAAAAAAAAGTGTTCAATAAGCTGAATCCTGGCAACTTCATGATGTGGGAGAGATTTTTGTTGTTGTAGGTATTTGCCACTGGTGACACAAGCAAATAAAAGATGTCCCAGCTGCAACCCATTCTCCCTTCTGATTCAAGATTTTAATTTGAAAATGGCTATTTTTAGGCTAGAGCTCATTTGAGGTTGTTCTCTGTCCCCAGCATGTAGCTGATTGCTGATAACCCATTTGGGGGAGTGGGGGTGAACTAGTGCAATCTGCAAACATTACGAATCAGATTGACTGAAAAGCAGAGCAGAGCTGCAAAGACCTTTCTGAGATTCGAGTCTGATCTCTGATACTCTCTGCCTTCTCTTAAAGATCCACTCTTTACTTATAAGTGACACTTCTTTCACATTTTAAATAGCTGGCAGAAAATAAAAAGGAAAAGACCCTAAAATGCTTTTGCCAGACTAGTCAATGCATTTAAGATTAAGCTGAACATTTCTATACATCTGTGACCTTTAAAATCTGTTAGGAAGGTGAGATGTTAGGATTTAGTCTCAGCCAGGTGATTGATGTTTTTTCCAAGTGTAAAGCAAAGCTATAGTCTGTAGTCTAAAGCCTATTTATAATCCTCTTTAACAGCACTTGCTACAAAGATACAACTCATTTCTTTGTGAAAATAGCCTGGCCCAGCAATAGTATGATATATTTAAAGAAAACAAAGTAAGGACCTGGAGCTTGCCTCCAAGACTTACATGAATTGTCATTAATTGCCCTGCATCTGAAGGAATTTTATTAATACAAAAACTTGTTAGCATCCCTGTAAGTGTCAATATGGATATTCTATTGGTACATTTATTTTCTGAAAGTAATCAGCAGCCACAGTAAATGGGAACAGAAGTGGCTTTGCAGGTGGGACATTTGTTTCTCAGGCTGCTCCTGAAGATGTACGATGCTCTATACCACTCACAGGTACGTGCCTGAGAACTGAGAGAAGCACAACAGTCAAATCCCGATTGATAGCAATGCTTAATCCAGTCCCCTTCATTTTTCTTAACCTGGTATGCTCTACTGATTCATTCTTGATGGACTCAAGGAAAGGTGTCCAGCCAGATGTAAATGTCCATGCCACTTGATAAGGTTTTACCATAAGGCACTTTTTTCCCATCCTTAGAAAAGTAATGGAAAGGGAGGGAAGAGTTTTTTTTGGCTTTGCCAGTATGTCTGTGCACTTCTGGAGAACAATTAGATCTGCTGGGGGAAGGGAAAGTTGATAGCTGTGGGGCATGGGTTTGCAGTCAGTGAAGACATCAGTGAGGACAGGCTCTTCTATATGATTCAGTATATCCTCAAGCCAGAAGCTGAACCAGCCAGCAACATTTATATTCAATAATGTTGGAAAATAGGTAGTTATCTAAGTGATGATTCATTAAGGCTCCAGTGAAGTTAGATGCAAAGTTGAAACTATGCCTACTTAGTTTAGACAAACCATTACAATTCTGTGCACTCTCCAGGCTTTAGTCTTCCCTCTAACATTACAAGGAAGTTTAGGTTTTTATGTTTCTATTGCCACCAGACTGTGAGTAAATGTGGGATCAAAGTAACAAAATTACTAAAATAACCAGAAAGAAAGTCTAAACATGAAGCTTAATACTTCTGAAGAGACATAGAAAGGAATTTTCTACAATTAGACAGTTTCCAGGCAATCCTTACCTTTTTTCCCCCATTATATTTGTCCTAATGCATTGTTACTGCATTTACTCTAGTAAAGGACTTCGTATGGATTCAGTTTTATTGTACAGGCATACTATTACAGCAGGATTTTCAAAGGGGGTCCATCTCCCACTAACAGGATCCAATGGAAACGGAGTGGTTCCTAACAGTGAACCCTACTGAAAGTGCCACATCTAAAGGCAAGGTAAGGCAGCATCTAAATCTGTTTCTATCTTCTTTTGACTGTTGGGTACTGAAAAATGACTGGAAACACTGAAATGTTGATTAGATTTCAGTGGAAGATAACAAGACTGAAAGGCCAGAGTGCTTCCTCACTGGAGCTCGGTTCTGTCCGAGCTTGCTGCATGCTTGGTGCCACTGGTGCAACTGAGCTAGAAACGAGCCATGACTGCGCTGCCCTTAGACTAAAGAGGTCTTCTGAGTAGAATATAGTGGGAGCTGCAAAACTATCAAGCAAACTGCCAACATACCACTGTACTTTTCAAATCCTTGATTTCTGAAGGTACACCAAGAACGGCCAGTGCCACATCTGTTAGTGATGTACTTGGTTATATGGTTCCAGATGTGGCTCAGAGGAGTCTTCCTCTACTTAGCTGCACTTAACAGCAAGGCAGGAGCAACCACAGCCTGTGACCATCAAATGCATGCACAGGGAACCTGTGCTGTTGCAGTCGTTGTCCAAGTTATGCTGCTTTTGACACCCAAGCTACCAATGCTACTGCTAAGTTTGTAGGAACTGTAGTTTTCCAAATACACAGTGGACATGCTCTAGTGGCAAAAAAGCAGAGGGTGCTTCCACTCACTTGGATCAGCCCCGGACATCTTGCGACAAAGCTATGGAAGACGGCAGGACACCTATGCACAGAGATCTGGACTCTGTCCCCTGCTTCTTATGTTTGGTGATGAGATTTAGTTCCATGATAGAAATACCCACCCTATCTGTGAAGACATAGTGCTTTAAAAATGTATTTTAAAAATACATTTATAAAAAACACATCTATAACAATACATTTATAAAGTATAACAGTCCTAAAGCTCTCTGTCAGATGTGAAAGATCAGATTTGTAAAATCTTAGCATGTTTGGCCACAAAATGATAGAGAAAGAGAGAAAGAATGAAAGACAGAAATTGAAAAAGCAACAGTTTTCACCAACAAATAAAGACTCCTTTTTTCAGGGAATAAACTGACATTCTCCTTGCTGTATGTACAAAAAAAGAGGAAGGAGGCTGAAGAATACCAGTAAATTAGGTCTCTTGCATTCACTGAAGTACAGAAATGGCTCAGATTCAACAACTTGGCACCTCAATGTCAAATGGAAGTCAGAACCTGATTGTTCCTTTAGTTCTAATTTCCCATCACAATGATCCTGCTGTCTGCTTTTGTTACCTCTCATTATCTGACACTGGATTGCAAACCTCACAGCAAACTATTGATAAGACCAGGCCACGTGCATCAGAAAATGCAGCAAAAATGACAAGCACTTGTTTTACTTTCAGGGGGTCTACCTCAAAGCCTGTCCTAACCCACTTTCATTTACTGACACAGAAAGCATGAATCCCTCTCTAAGATTTGCTTAAGTATTAAAGACACATTATACATATCCTGCCACCACCAAAATTACTTGATTTCAGTGTCGAAACCGCAGTGAGAATTTACAAGGAAGCACATCCTTGGTGCCTCAGTGCCAATTGTTTCGGTTTCCCTGTGCAGGAAAAGGTGGGAACGCTGCATAAGTTATTGCATACTGATCCCCCTGCACATTCAGGCCCTCTCTGCAAGTCAAGCCAGATGGATGTGCTCTTGGCTATCTTCTTTCGCTACCCTTTTGTCTTACAAGGTGAAGTTTGCCTCACTGCTGGCATTGGAGTGATGGACCTGAGCAGGAACAATTACCTTGATCTTTACCCCAGGGACAAGTCCTTGTCCTCTGCAGCTATCAGGACAGTCTCTACCACTACCTGCAAGCCTTTTTTTCTGTATTCAGAAACTAGAGAAATTAGTTATGAAATTTTGCTCATGGGGATTTTCACGTGAAGGAGATGTTATTGAATTTAACGGTGTCACCTTCCTTATGCAACACAGCAGCATGTTTGTACAATAACAAAGTAAAGCATTTCTCCTGCAATCACAGACAAGGAGCTTTCTAGATTACAGATGCCCCAAGATCTAGAGGAAAAGGAACTAGACAAATTTAAAAACACATGAAGGTTCAGGCTATGAAAGGGAATATCAGGTAAGCACCTGTATGCCTTAATACCACTAGGATTTAAGTGTAATGGAAGAAGATCAGATTTTATGCTGCATATTCAGTTTGGAATTTCCCAGCTTCACTGAAAGCACTGCTGGAGGAACACAGCACATGTATTTTACGTACCTGAAACCCATAAAGGATCATGTGCTGTTAAATTTGGATATGAAAATGTTAACTCTTGGTGTCAACCCTTCCAGGGGGAGAAGCAAAAATGAAAAAAACAAAAAAACAAAAAACAAAGAAGTAGCAGGTAAACATCCCTGCTACTAAATCTTTCTCTTCATGTCCAGCCTTTCTATTTTGGTTCTTTGCTGAGAGGAAGTACAGGACCATACCTAAGAAACATGACTGTCAGCATTCATTAAGACCAATGCTTAATCTCAGTTGACAACATCAATGTCAGAATCGTAGCCGGGAGCTGGCAGCATTTCGATAGAGGATTCTTCTGAGCTCTTACACACTACTTCAATAAATAATCCTACCGGGAAATATGGAGAAGAGCATTTAAAATGATTTTAGCTGGCACGTCACTACAAGGTTGAACCATCATGTAGTGATGTGCCCACTGCCTAATTCCACTGTGAAATGTTGAAATACAGCTTTTAGCTCCACAGAAGCATGTAGGCCTCTATTTACATGCAAATTGATGCTATTCATGTGTGAACTACAGCAGGTACTGACTCTGCCAGATGGAATAATTTGGGGATGGGCCCATTCTCTTCTGCTGAGGGCTGCATGTATTCACACATGCTGTAGATAATTGTTGGAGTTTCTATGTCACCAGAAGTCCCAATTAAATAACTATTTAAATAATTTACTTTTTTTTCTGAGTGCAACATGGTCATGCGTACAGTTGCGTAGAAAAAAAATAATTACAATAATCACTCTTGTAATACCATTATTAAAATACCATCTCTCTGGCAGTAAGGGGAAGCAGGTGGTTCAGGGCAGAGTATCGGGAAACCTGGACATCTCACTGCCCAGTGATTTTGGACATGCCATTTCATCTTGTTGTCTCTTTTTCCCCTTTGTTTTCATCTGTGAACTATTCATGGAAGGCATAATACTTTGTTCAGTTTTCTAATTTGAAGTAAGCAAAAAAACCCCATGAACATTATTGTACCAGGCATTCACATGCATTTTGTTGCACCAGCCCCTGCATGACCTTCACCGGCAGCGAGGGTCACTTGATTTTAAATAATGACAGTCCTTTTCCACAGAATTAGGATGATACTGCAAAGCGGTAGGTGGCTAAACTGATTGATGAAAACTGGCTTGGCTGATAATGCTTTATTTGAAGCACTGATATGCTTAATATTTGTTCAATTATCATCAGCAGAGAAATCAGGCTATCAGTGTGTGAACCTCCTCAACGCACAGTGGCCAACCTTACCTAAGGCAGCAACAAACACAAGAACTGAGAGGAATCAAACAACAGAATCAGCTGATCTATTCACAATTGGAAGCTACAAAGGATTTTTTAGGCAATGATTTTCATTCTCTTGAAGCTGGAGATGCAAAGACAGATTTTGACAAGTTACACAAAGAAAAGGATTTAATTAAACTGAAGAAAATGAGATAAACTTTGCATAACAAAAGAAATGAGAAAAATACACCTATCTTGCAGAGAGACTGGGACAGGATGTGAGGGGCTGTACTCACATCCCACTCTCCTTGAAGCCTTTCTCTGTAGTGTGCACTTCAAGCCACAAAACAGAGGAGCAGCCTTTGCAGAGGAGCAAATCAAACACACACACACAAAAACGAACAAGACAATAATCAACTAAACCAACCAACCAATCAACCAACAATCAATCAATCAATCAATCAAACAAAACCATCAAAAAGCTCCAACCCCCAAATCTCTACATTCAAGCTAAATATCCAACTATTAGTAAAGTCAGCAGAGTCCTCTCCTTTTCCAGTTTCTCCTACTCCTGAGATATTTTTGCATTTGGCTTCACTGCTCCCAGCCCCTGGAACACTCCCAAATGCTTTTACATTTCAAGGTCTCAAGGGCTAGTGGATGTGTTTGCTTCACCTGTAAATGTTGGCTAGTACTGCAAAAGGTAGACATACAATGAAATCACTACAGTGGGAAATACAGCATCATCTTTGGACCATAGAAAAAAATCCCCTTACTGTAATCCCTAATTCAGAGGAAGATAATCAAAAATAGTTCTCCCTAAATGTTATTTCGAAAAGGCCATTTAAAAATAGGATCTGAAAATCATATATTCCTGCAGAAAAGAAATATGTAAGGTGTAAGTACCATGTGTAAAATGGCACACTTTGAGATACTGATGGCTGAATCTTCTTTTCTCTAACAGAGATAAAGAAACACCAGGAAATAGTCCATTCTGGACTTTTAACTTTCCCCATATGATTGATTTTAGGATATTAGTTTTAAGTTTTTTAAATCCAGTCTTCCTTTGTCAACTGTCTGGGATTAAAATAATTAGCTCAGAAAATGAAATAAAGGGCACTACCATGAAATTGATGTCTATATGTGTGACTGCTTGTCTCTTCAGCAGGTATGTACGTTTGTGAATAAAAAGGGTTGATTTGCTTGCCTAGCTCACCAGGAGTTAATCTGCATACACTGTCAGACCTGGCTCACTTGCCATACACTGAAAAAGAGTCCTAGCACAGGAAAAACAAAGTTATTCTCCCCTGCACACTTCCACAGACATTAAAAACTACTGCACCAGATTAAATGAAAGGTCCAGATTAAATGAAAGGTCCACATAATCCAGTTGTATTCAGCCTCTGAGAGTGACCCAAGTACAGAGAGTGCAAGAAACAGGAATGTGCTGGGAAATGGTTTCCCTGCTGTGCTCAACAATTCGCAGTCACTGTGACATACCCAGACTTGATGTCATCTGAACCCAGATATGTTTTTAATACCCACTAATAAGCTCATCCATGAGTTTAAACACCTTTTGAATTTGTTTAATTTTATCTTAGAATCATAGAATCACAGAAGGCTTTGGGTTGGAAGGAGACCTTAAAGACCATCTCATTGCAACCTCCTTCCACGTGGCACTTCCCACCAGATCAGGTTGCTCAAATCTCCATCCAGCCTGGCCCTGAACATTTCCAGGGATGGGGCATCCACAGCTTCTCCAGGCAACCTGTTTCAGTGCCTCACCACCCTCTGAGTAAAGAATTTCTTCCTTATATCTAATCTAAATCTACCCTCTTTTAGTTTAAAGTCATTACTCCTTGCCCTATCACTATACTCCCTGCAAAAAATCTTCAGAAAACCCTATAGCAATGAGTTCCACAACTTAATTATACAGCTTTAAAAGAAGAACTTCCTCTTCTTTCTGTCAAACCCTGGCACCAGTAAGATTGCAGGTTATGTTCTTGTTCTCCAATCTTGAAAAGCAGTAAAGTAATAATTCTCAATGCTTTTCCCTTAGCTGTTGTTCCTTTCAGCTATTTCCTGAGCCAAAGACTTCTAACCCGTGTGATATCTTCTCTTATTTTGAGCATTCTTGTCGCCTGTCTAGTTGTCTTGTCTCCTGTTTTAATATTTTCCCATAGGCATCACTTTGGACTTCTCAGCAATAAATTTTAACTGCCGTTTTATTAGTTCTGTGAGTTTAAGATCTAAGCTTTTCAGTTTCGGGTTTGACTATTCTGTTAATTTTCCTATTGCCACTACACATGAACTTCCTCTCCAGGATCCCTGATAATATGTTGATTAGTACAAGTCCTAGCTCAAAGCCTGGGAGTACCCTGCTAGTAACCTTCCTTTAATGGAAAAGCTGTCCAGGTATTCTTATCCTTTGTCTCTTATCTTTTGACCATTTTTAAAAAAAAACAAACAAAAAAAAACATAAGAGGACCTTTCCTCTTATGCTTTGACAGTTTAGTTTTCATGAGAGTGTCTCAGGAGAGACCCTGTCAAAAGTGTTGAATGGAAACCACTTGTATGAAATGTTTTCTATTGGGAATTAAAATATTCGGGATCAGCAATCTATGGAAAGGACTATTTTGATTTCCAGAGAAAGGGAAAAGGAATTGTGAATCATTTATAGGATGTTTTCTGCCATTCTGTGTCAAAGTAGATGCACAGATGACATTAAAATATCACAATTTCTGAAGCTTACTTGATGTTTTAGTAATATGTGGTGACTAATGGAACTGATAATTTTCTCTAACCCGAATATAATCTCACTTTCACTTCTTCAATTTTTAAACTGAAAATTAAAGTGAAAACAGAGATAACCTGAAATTAAATAGAACAAGATGAAGTTGCCTTCAGACACATTTTGGTGAGGCTGAAGGAAAATGCCTGACCTCACAAGAGCCAAAATTCAGAGTTGGAGCCCCTTGGCAATTATTGGTGATAACTGTTCATAACGCTAAGCCTGCTCAAGGTACAAGCACAACAGACTAAAAGAAGTGGCAGACTCTCAGCTTTGCTGTTGCCTGAACTGCTACAGCTGATGCTGCATGGCCACCACACGCGTGCAGGATGTATGGTTGCAGGCACAGGCCATGTTCCTTGCCAGCTTTGGCAGCCACCTCCTGCAGCTCCCAGCCCAGCAGTAAGAGCCGCTGCAAGGCCTGCTTTACCAGGCTCCCCAGCTTGGCACCTTTCCTTTACAGAAGCCTAGGAAGCATTTGAAACAGTGCTCCAATGTAAAGCTGCTTCCTTCAAAACCCTGTAAGAAGAGAGTACAGAAATGCCAAAACTTTATATCAGGTGGGAACTGAGGATCCCTTTCAACTGCTCTGCTCCAGCCACAGACCTCTGTCCTCTAGCCCTTCTGGTCATCAAATCCCCAAGGCCCACAGACAACATTCCCAGTTCTCTTCCTTGCTCACTTGCCATAGCCTTGCTAACTGCTGCCAGTCCTCCTCCCCTAGCAGAACCTGCTCTGCCATCACTGCAAAACTGATTTTTTTTCCACATTGCTGAAAAGCTGGGGAAAAGCAAAGAATAAAATGGAAATTTACTCTGCTGACACTGAGGAGGTCTCTGTTTGAAATATAAGCTATCATATTTTGAAAATCTAATATAAAATGAGCAGAGAATCTCTCTGAGCAGGATTTCACATCTTGTTTCCTTAACATGGCCATGGCATGGAGAAAAATAATTTATTAAGGAAATGATCTCAGAAAAACATAATGCAAGAACCAGTAATGTCTAAAATAAAATTAACTCTTTATATTTTTCTATAATTTCATTAAGAGATGCATTTTTCATGTTGAAAAATCTGTATTAGTTTTTATTTTATTTTATAATCTTGTGTTACTTCCTGATAAAAAATTACACAGAGATAAAATTCAGATTAATCTGTGCCAGGCATTTAAGAATATAAAATATCAGAGGCGTACTGTAAACTCCCAAAGCCATACATTGCAAACCTAAGAATACCAGTGTTAAGGTTACACTTAGAAGACATCTGCAAATACTAAGGACAGTAAAGGTCATTAAATAAACTTAACATTTCCCTGCACTTCAAGTAGAACAAGCAGGTTGAATTCCTGCTGTAGGTGCCAAGCCCACTCTGTTTTAACTCTGCAGTTCTGACCAGCTTCACGTGGTAAGTTATCATTATAGCAGAGACGCTTCCTACAAGTTATATAGGAAGCTAGACAACAATTTTAGAATAAAAGCTAAAAAGAGAAATTTTAAAAGGCACAAAACCCCACAAAAATAATCTAGAAACAGTTAATGCAAGAGAATGATTGCCACTTGATAAAATGGAGAAAGATAATTTTAGCATAATTTATCAGAACATTGTTGAAAATTTTCTTTTCTTAGGTGTTTTGTGCTGGCTGGGAGCCATTTAATCCTGCACTGCAATTGAAGAGAACATTTGCCTCCTTGGTTTTCAACTCTAATATCTCATAGCACAAGCAGAGCTTTTGTTATGCATCAGCAGCTGCCAATATTTTAATGAAAGGCTCCAACAAAAATGGTTGTCCTTTGCTTTTGATTTATTTTAGCTGGCAGCTCTTCAGAGTTTCAGTTCCCAGTTCAAACCCAGCCCTCTGCAGCTTCTATATACACAGTTCTCCAGGATCTCCCAGTATTCTCCCATTACAACCTGATTGACTACACTGTGAGCATCTCTCAACAAACTTTCCAGTTTCAGTATTTGAGACTTTTATTTTCAGCAATGCAAATCCCCAATTCTACCCTCACCTCCTAATAAACTGGAAGGAATGTTTTACATCAGATATGTTCATGCTGAATCTGGGCATTTAGTACAGTCTCTAATTCTGTCTCTTTATCCCAAGTTTGCACTTGTTTCTCAACAAACTAGTAGTTTTCTTTGCATCTTAGTTTGAGGTTTTAGTTTTCTATTTTTCTTTTTACTTTTTATTTTTATTCTTGTATGAGTGTTTTTTTCACTAACACTCTATCCTGAATGCTGTGATAGGTGTAGGCAAAATGGCAGGCAACTAAGTAAGCCTGTGCGTAAAACACAAATGTGCAGAAGTTAAATACATGTCTAAATGCTCTCTTGAACTGTTACTGACAAACAGATTTGCAGGCTTGTTGCACTGGTGGTGTCTGTTTTATACTATTTGTAATAACAGCACTTAACCGGCTTCCATTCCAATGTGATATTCTTAGGTATTTTCACTAAGTTATTTCCCATCAGGGGAAAAAAAAAATAATTTATTTGTACAAGAATGATAAAAACTAAGGCTGATTGCAAAACTGTAAAAACAATATCAATTATAGTCTTATTGGGACACAGAATTTAAAAGCAAAGAATTTGCAAAGATTAAAAAAAACTCCTGGAGAGCTAATACTATCTTACCCACTTGTACTAGCTTTCAGGATTTATCTAGCAGCAATGGTTCTCTGGAAATATAATGCTATTTGGCATACTAAATAGTGTCACTTTCTTCTGATTCTGTCGAGTTTTAATGTAGACTAGCACAAGGAAATGTTAACCTCTCCTGTTCTCACCCCTTCAGTGTGATTTCTAATACATCTGACACAATCCCTTGCAAGTCCTTATTTCTTGGTAATTACATTAACATGATGCGCCTTCATCTGGGACTTCATCTGGATTTCATCTTGTATAGAAAAGAGTCCTGGATCACTGAAGTACTTTTTTCTTACAAAAAATAAAAAAATAAAAATCTTCAAAGCCTTAACCTCAATGTTTCTAGAGATCTGTCAGCTTAGAAGGAACACCTAACACCATCAAATTATTGCCATTATCACATCCAGGGCAATCGCTTCCCCCTCCCCCTCCACACCAAGGTTTTCAGAAAACAAAAAAAATAGTTTTTTTCAACTTGAAAAGTTGTTAGCCGTGAGTGTGACTTAGATTTACTGAATTACTCTACTGTAGTGCCCCAGGAAGACTTGGCAGAGATTGATTCCAGCCACACTGAAGATGACACATATCAAACTCTTTCACAGATGCTTATTCACCCATCAGATTATATAACATTGACCCTGGAATTGCTGAGAACTAAAAGGAGTAAAAAGAGAGTTGGATGTGTTTTATCTGGGATGCCAGGTCATTAAGACTATTCTGGTAAGATAGAACAGAATGGTATGATGCAGACTTTCTACCTCAGGCTATGAACTTGTCATCCTCCAAGTGAAGTGACACCAGTCTGCTTAACTGCTTGAGCAATAAATAGAACCTCTTTTCTAGCACATAATAAAAGCAATGGATAACTTCTACTTAACTTTTTCTTCTTCATTCTCTCTTCTAAAAGTGCCCTGAGCTCTGTTGGAGTGCTTGTTTAAGAGTGTTCACTGTTGATACTTGTAAGTAATTAGGCACAGTAATTGTGCTGTTTTTATGCTATGAGTGCCATTATATGTATACAGATGCAATGTCATAACTTCATGAAGTGGTGGAACATAGGTTATTTTTTGCAACATAGACTGATTTCAAACAATGCTGATGATGGGAAAGAAGAAAAGCTGATTTTTTTTCCTAAAAACGTCCCACAGCATGTTAATAAGTAAACTGGAATGTGAACACAAGACTTGGGAAATCGCCGTGAGGGCTAAGATATTTCTCTGACCAAATACTCTAACGCTAAATTTGCATCTAATTAGATGTTTCCTTTTAGGATGGTTTCTTTCTAACAGCAGAAACCTGCCTTTGGCACAGGGGACAGAATAGAGGAAAGAGAGCAAGCCTCCAGTTTTGACTCCCCCACTATAAAGGTTGGTTCAGACTACACTATTGAAAAACATTTTATAGTTATGCAAAAAAATACCTGTATTTTAGGGTTTATTACACTTTGTATATTGGTGAAGAACAGATAAAGTTTTATTAGGCTGACCAACTTCTCTCCCTCCCTTGACACTCACAGAAGTTAAGGCAGGAGGGCCAATTTGATCTCCTCTATCTCACAGGACATTCATTTCAGCTCCCTCTACATTTAGCCCAGTATCCTGGTCTAGGTTAAATCATTTAGATCCTCAGCAGACAAACCCATGGCAACCACAGTGAGGCAGCAGCAAATCCTGATGGCGTGCCATACCATGCGAGGCACGGTTCATACAACCGTGCTGACTGAATCTGGTCTGAAAACAGCTGGCCCTTCTCCTACAGCAATAAACTAAAGCCACATGTTGAGGCATGACTCCTACATCCTTCTGTGACTGCTGCTTTCTAGTTGCTTGAACATTTCATTAATGAGTTGCCTTTTATACCAGGTAGTTACAACTTCATCCTGTACACCGTGTCATACCAATAGGTCACTAGGTTTCTTTAGAGAATATGCATGTTAAAGCCTAATACTTGGTGGTTGTTATTTCTATCTTCTGAAGAATAAATTTGCCTTGTAACAAATGGCTTCACACTGACCCAAATAAAAGCATGGCTTGTCTTTGATGTCCTGTTACAGTCCATCCATTTAGTTCTAGCTCTCTTTTTCTTAGGTCTTTAGGTTTTCTGTTGGTATAATTTGCATCTTCAGTTTTTGCAACAAAATCATGTTTACAAATGAGGAAGATAATCGTGTCCCTTTAAAAATCAGGTTTATGGGAACTAATCTAAATGTGAAGTTAACTCATTTTTAAAGCTGCAGTTTAAACTGTCATTAAAGCAAAAATAAAGGCCCTTAGAGAGAAGGGAACATTAAGAGAAAGGAACTGAGACACAGGGTTACCGATAGAGTTGTTTCTTGCCCAGCAAATGAGTAGGAGAGCTAACCATTTCATCTTCCATCCCACATAAACAAGCAGTTGATGATACAATAAACACAGCAAAAATGAATCTCAATACTGAGAATGGTTTTATGCTGAAGTGCAACAAAAATAAGGTTTGGAGGTTGTATAAGCTCCTTACAAACAGGCAAGTTAAGACTTCAATATTACACAAGATCATTTAAACCCTCTAAAAACCTTTAAAATTTCTCTCCTCTCTTCAGCTGGCACTTTAATAAGGCAATTCCCAATATTTGACTTGTGAAATAGCCTAGAATATAACAGTTGCATCAGCAGCCTGTAGCTAGGCTGCTTCTTATTGGTCCTCTGTGAACATTTTAAACACCCTTTGCGACATGATGAAAGCCATACCTATTTCAAGGCTTATTTGCTCAGAGGGAGTAGTTAAAAGTTTTGATTATTGGGACTGCAGATGGTGGGGCTGATTCTGGAAGTAGCAGTCTATTCTCCCAGTCCACAGCATCTGGAGACCAGTGGCTACACCAGCACCTATTTTTTTCTGAACTATGTCCTTTTCATCTCATAACAAATCTGTGACTCACATTGTTCATTTCAGTAATCCAGCTGGGTGTCACATCAGCTTTGTCCCCATCTTTAAATATATTCCATCCATCTGTCTTATGGTCTCAACTGGTAAAACAATTGCATCCTAGGTTACTTACAATCAATTCCCAGTTGTTCTGAACAGCTTGAGATGTCTCACATCTTACTCAGTGGCTTGTGGTAGAGATTAATAAATGACTTTTATAGGAAGTTGATCAGTTCAGGATTCCCTTTACTGACATTTCAGATGCCAAGAAGTTCAGATTTTAGTTTGATATCTTTGCACTTTTTCCCCATATGGTTTTGGTTCCCCTTGCAAAGAAATGTGTTTCTCTCCATATGCCTCTTATCTTGAGCTTTCAGTGTCATCTTTAATTAGAAACTGAAAATCAGTTGGTTTGATTTATATCAATTTGTCATTGCTGCTTTTGTCTTTCAGACAATCATATTCAGATGTTAATGTCAAATTAAAATTATTCTTTATAGGGTCATAAATATGAAATATGCAATTAAAACACTCCCATTAGGAAATAATAGAGTGTATGACAGACTGTTGTTCACAACGCTTCAGCAGCACACCCAGTCAGTGCTGTCCTTGTGAGTGTTGTGAATCTGTCATTCAGACCTACAACTGCAAAAACCTAGATTATATCTGTGGCTGCAGGTGTGACACCATTCAAATTCTGACACCAGGGGAGTTATATTTGCTTTCAGCTCTTGTGATCATGATGAAATTGTCAAAGTGAATGATGACGCATCATCCAAATGGAGAATGTAGGTGGTCCTTGCTGAAAGCTGTATATCAGGAGCAATCAGGTCCAGTTACATCCATGGGAACAAATCCCAGGGGGAGCAAAGCTATGCTCCCTGGCAGGTACAGCCGCTCCCTTTTGGATATAAAAGGCTAACCATATGCAGGGAATGAAATGAAGAATGTAGAAAAGCAAAGTCCCGAATAAGCAGGCCAGTACTTGCTAAACAGATTTGTAAGCAAAATCGCTTTACCCCAATTCCACTTCTGAAATAACCTCACATTCCTAATTATTCTTTTGGACTTGAAAGAGAACCAGCTTCCCTGTGAGGTAACTCCTGCTAACCAGTGGGTTCTAGAGACAATAGGCAAGTCTTTGCCATGATGACTCTGGAAGAAGCTGGACTTTGTCTTTTTCTTTAAATGAAGGGAGCTTGAACAAATGTTTAACTTAATGTAGGAAGGTTCTTTTTCATCCTGAGTCTATAACCAGCATTTCTCTTTCTTAAGGAACCCTCTACAGTAACTTAGCTGACCCTTTTGTTCTGTTATACATGAGCTCAGTAACGCAAGAATTTCCAGCATTCACTCATTACCTTACCGTGAGGTGGTTAACAGGGCCTCAAATAACCCACAAATAGAGCTACATGTGAAGAGCTGTACACAAATGGAGCCTTTTACAATGAGGCATACAACAAGTTATTTGATTTATCCTGCAAATCACAGGAAAAAATACTGTATACTCCTGCATGCTAGCTACTGACACATCATCTTCAAACTAGTTATTCAAGCTAGTTATTTTTGCATTCTCAGGGATCAGTTTTGTCATCATGAATGACTGCAGCCATCTATCTATACGTTCAGAGCAAGAAAGTATGCCACTCTTCCCTGCAGTCCCTCACACCTGGTGGAGTCAGCAAAAAGGTTACCTCAAGGCTCCTGGAGGAATATGGGAAAGTAAGAATTTGTAAAGACTGTTGGCATGAAGGACGGACTGGCCCTTAAAAATAAGGGACCAGGTAAAATACTTATTTTAGCAAATATCTAGAATTTTCTTGAATGCAGGAAAAAGCAAAAGACATGAACTCAAGTTTGAAGTGCCCTACTGGTTCCTTCATCTATGATCAACATCAGTTCAAGGTGTCTGGAAAAAGGATAAATAACTTCCAGAATGACCAGGCCTCTCTATTCTCAGGGTGCTTTATTTCTGTGGAACATTTTTGATAATTCAAACCAATTTAAAAGTGGAATTTCTTCAGCTCTGGGCCACCCTGTGAATCCCTGTTTTTGTGACAAGGTGTTAGTTATCTTGGAAATTGTTTTTACCACCTGAGATGCTTCAGCTGTGTGCAGAGCTACAGGGCCATTGACCATAAAATAACAGTATCTGAAGTACTACTTCTGGATACTGACCTGAGTAAAATTTTTGGACAGCACCCAGGTAGCTCTAGCCTTCATATTTTCTTCTATCCTAGTAGGTAAACTGAGAATAAATCAGGGTCTTTTGTTGTGATACAAAAGAAACAACCTGCTACATTGAGCTTCATGGGTCAGCGCTTTGATGTCTGTGCCAGTATAAATCTGAGATAAAATGTATTTCTTAACTACACAGGGAGAACAGCAAAGAATGTGAGAAGAGCTCAGAGGGTAAGTGGAATAAAACAGGATTAGTTGAGAGAGGTTTTCAGTAGACATTGCATTCACCTGCATGAATAAAACGGGTATGGTCTTGCTTTTGCTTCCATTGCACAATGGCAAAACAGACGTGTCTGGAAAGGGAAGAATGGGACAGTACAGATCATCACCTACGGTGCACTTGCAAATTTATGCTTGAGTAGATTGGTGCAAATACTGCACCTTCACATACTTTTCTGGAGCTCTATTCTGTCTGTAATGTACTGACTTAGTAAGAAGGAGAGATGGTAGAAAGACTGAAGGACTACATTCAGTAATTTGCCTGGCAAGCCGGAAGAAGGGTCAGTAAAATTGTGGAGTCAGAAAGTTTACCAAGAAACAAATTAAAATGCAAAATACAGGGGAGTCATACTTCAATGTCACTACAAAAAAGTCCAGTGAATATCAATCTAAATTAATTTTGGCCTCTTTAATCAATCATCTTTTTATGAAATACAAATAAAGCCACATCAGTATGACATGTTATTAAAGAAGAAAAGAGATGTGCCCTAAACTTCTGGTGACAATTTACATAAATGTCATCTGAGGCAGCAAGGTTAGACCTCAGGGAGAACATTATAATATTCCAAAGAGCATCAGCAACTTCACTGTATGCAAACCGTAAAACAAGCAGGATTGGTGCCCAGGAACCTGAGGGTGCTGGAGGAGTGAGAGAAGAGAACATTAATTTGGCATCTCTGCAATATTACGGAGTTTTCATAGCGTAAAAGAAATGTAAACAAGTCATCAAAAGAAAATGGCCTGAAAGAAAAAGTATTTAGTGTCATCTCTTTTAAAGAACTGTGATCCTTAACTCATCCAAAAATTCTATTTTTATTTTAGTAAAAGGTCTGTGTAACTAAGGTACACGGTTATTGTAGTTGTTATATTACACTATTACTGTCACAGTCTTTGTATTGCTCTAACTCCCAAGTCATCAGATGAAAGTGGGACCCTGTTATGCTACACACGTTTGCTAGAGGAAAGTCACAGTCAGTGTTTTATACTCTGAAGAGTGGGGAAATGGAAGGAGACTGATTTCCCAGGGATATACTGAACATGGCTGGTTAAACCAGGATTAAAACTCAGGAAGTGCCATTCACAGCCAGTGCCCTAGTCAGTACACAACCCAGCTCTTGCACCCTATATGCCTCTGATATGCACCATGGGTATTCTTCACGAAAAGGTCATCGGATCACACTGAAATCTCAGTCATAGCCAATTTCTCTCATCAGGTCTCTAATGTGTGTTTTGCTTTCCTTCCCTCCAGCCTGTTTATCATTTATTCCCATTCTCCTATATCAAAAACGAACAAAGACACTTTCTAAAGGCCATTTCACAGCTTTAGGGAGCTGTATTCAGGAGAGTAATGTGTGATCTAAGGCAAGCTGAGGAGCATTATTTTCCTATCACCACCCCACAGATGATGGGGAGTGACAGATTACATGTCAGTCACAGCACACTAGGCAAGGGGCCAGTCTGCCAGTAGTTCTGTCCTTTCTGGCTCCAGCCAAAGCATTGTTGAGAATGAAAGAATGTTTTATAAATAGCACATACTGAAGTCAGTCTATCAGAGAGGCTGCAGATCAGCCTGGTCTTTATTTAGACCATTTGAGATGATGTCTGTGTGCTCATGTACACACAGGTGTTGCACACAGCCTGTAAGGATCATGTCCCAGAGCTATTCCCTTCCTAGCTGTCACCTTTCTTTGTAAGAAAAATAAAACCTACTGTGAGCGCATTTAACTTCACCTCCCTTCACTCCTTTTTAACTTCCCTCTCATTTGACAGATTCCACATTAATTTTTACTTTCTCAGAAAGACTTCAGCAAATATGATTTTCAAGCATCCAACCTTTCCCTGAGAAATTGACAATGAAAAAAGAACATATCTTATTAGCAATCATGTTAACAGATGTCCCACAAAGTGTAATATGGAGAGTAGGTATTCAGTAACAGAAGTGAACAAAATTTTCTGCCAAAACTGAATTGAATCAGTCTGGAGGAATCACAAATGGGTCATTATCCTCTAAGCGTTTCCTAATGTTCATGCACAAAAACTATATGGATTTTCAAGACTTTCTGCTTACACTCTGAAATTACATCTGTCTTAATGGAAGTCTGAATATCTTCAGTCTGATGAGAGAATTTCTCAGCAGGCCCAAAGGCAGACAATGGACACATGACGTTTGTATGCAGTCTTCTCACTATTTAACCTATGGGCAGACCCCAGAAGATTACCACCTGCCCAGGATTTTGTTGTGTCCAAGACTGTCTGTCCTATAACTGAACTCAGCCACCAAAAATTGCCTCCTTTGCCAAGTAAGTGACAGGGAAGGCTGGTATGGAGCCAGCTGTGTCAGACCTGCAGCAGCAGTCCCTGCTCTAGATGACTCCTGAATTGCTGTGGCACAGTGGCTTTAAACAAAGGGCCTATTTTCTAATATATACCTCCACCTAGTTTATTTTAAATAACCTCTCTGCAAATAACTTTGCATTACCTATTGAACTCATTCTTGGTGCTGCCAATAGAAGGGGGGATGAACAAGGCTATTTGTTTCAGAAGAGGAGTCCGAAGCTACAATAAAATTTTATTGCCAAAAGCTAAACCAAAACAGATTGGAAGAGAAGCTGTACCCACAGATTTTTTTATTTTTATTTTTTTAAATTATCATTAAGTATAATTTATCCTGTTTTAATCTTATGCAATGAATATCGTTATTCCTGATATATTCACCAAGAATAAAAACTGACAAGTTACTCAGTAGCTGAAGGTTTAAGAGGAAAAGGAATGAATTATACATGTGTTTTGGATATATCTGAAATCAATACAGTATGGGTCTAAACAGGGACTCACACCTACCAAAATCATACCGTCTGCAATTTTTAGCCATGTACCTTCTGACTGTTATGCATCATCCTCATATGTGAGTGTAATGATTGCCTGGTGCATCAATAAACATAACAAAATAGAAGCCCTTCTATGATACTGCATACACTGTTTATAGAGTTACTCCTTTAGGAGAGGAAGAGGACAGAAAGAGAAAGAGAGAGAGAGATAGGCAGACCAATAGGTAAGATGCTTGTTTTGTCTTCTATAGTCATATAATTCTTCACTGTAAGGGTGCTGGAACATTGGAACTGGTTGCCCAGAGAAGCTGTGGATGCCCCATCCCTGCAGGTGTTCAAGGCCAGCCTGGTTTGGGCCTTGGCCAACCAGATCAGCCTTGGTCAACTTATGGCAGGGGAGCTGGAACAAGATGATCTTTAAGGTTCCTTCCAACCCAGGCCATTCTATGATTTTATGATTTTAGGAAATCACTGAAACAGACACCACTTCTTGGCAAAGTAAGCATGCACATTCAGACTGTGGCTGCTATGTAATGTGAAGTTAGCTTCCTCACAGGATTAATTTACCCTTTAGAAAAACTATGCACTCCAGTCAAAGGCTGTTTCTAGTATCTGACTGTGGGCTTTTTAAAGCTAACTCGCTATCTTAATACTGCACCACTACCTGCATCTTAAATATATCCTGAGTGGAAAATGCATCCAGCTCTCCTTCAGCATTGTAGAATTCTTATTTCTCTGTCTTTGGAGTTTTTGCATTAAATGTTGGTCTGGCTCTGCAAATACTTCCTACCAAAAGCAGTACATAGGCATCAACAGGACAATTCTCAAGAGTTCACACTGCCTTCACTGTTTCCTGGTTTCTGACTGTGTAGGTAACACTGAACTCCTGGCAGGCACCAGAAAAAAGCTGACAAGCAGTTCTTTGTGCAACAGCTGAAAATAGATGTGTCTTAAAAGAGAGCCTATGTGTTATGCATAGATCATGTCTGTTGTTGTCTACATAAACAGAAGCAGCTGATTACAAAAGTCCCTCACTTTGGGAAAATGAGGATCATGCTGCCAATTTAAGGCCAGACTGCACATGGCTGAACAGCAAACTGAAGATGGAGGAACGGGAAATAGTTTGCCCAAGGGTAGCAGGGTACTGTACGGGCTTTGTGGCTGATCCTCTCTTAGGGAGTCTTCAAAGTAATTAAAAGACTAGGTAAGCCTTTACTTACGAAGTATCATTCTCAACTAATAAAAACTGACATTGTTCATTAACTTGAACACTGAGACACTGATTTACATGGCCGAGTATACAGTCTGACAGTTACATTGAAGACATTGACAGGAAAACCAGGAACTATATTAACAAGGTCAATTATGACTGAGAAAACTAGGCCTGAACTTAATCAGTATCAATTTTAAAGCTTCTGTGCCCTGGGGTGTTGATTTCATGTGTGGTATTATCACACTAATCAGTTACAAATAAAATTAGATTGTTATTGATTCTGTGGCCCTTTTCCTAACACTGCCACCCTGGCCAAAGGAGGCACATATGAAGTTTGGCCCTGATCCTTCACTGTGACAACTGAAAATATAATGCAAATTCTGCTGTTATTGTTGTTATTATGTTATTATATATGTTATTATTGGTACATCGCAGACAATAAGCTAGCTTTTTTGCCTGAACCTTGACACATGATTAATCCTGCAGGTTATTGAGTGCTACTAAACTCCCAGCAGAGACTTCTTGCAGTGAATCTCCAATGATTCTGTTCCTTTCGGCAGTGGGAGGTCAGGACCTGCCCTACCTTCAACCGGAAGCTGCAGAGGATGAACTTGGCTCTCAGAAAGAGAGTAGAAAATCAGTGAAGACTGGCTATTTGTTGAAATCATTGTGGGCTAGGCATCTCAGAACTTTTGAAAACCCCAGCAGGGCCCCAGCAACATCATTTGGAGGCTAAATACTTTTCAAAATCTTCCTTTAATGCTTTAGACTCCCTTAAACCTACAACATAAAGGACCATATTATCAAAGATTAAAACAAATACCTTTCATCTTAGTTCCCTCTGAGTGAAGCTCTTCTTAGAGGAAGCATAAAGAATGTGAAAGCAAAGAAATGAAAGCTCTACCACTTATCTCTTTAGTGTATAAGAATAGCAATGCTAAGCTAATACAAATATTGCTTAGCCAGATCCCGTTGTGATGTTTCAGTGGTGCATATAGTTCTAAAACAGTATCTTTAATAGTGAATTCCCTAAATAATTATTTACTGTAAAAGATATTCAATCCATATAATTTTTCCCTTTATTTTTAAGGACCGAGTCTGGAATTCCTTATTTAGGTAAGCTGCAGAAATCCACAGGGCTTACCTGAGTAAAGAGCTCAGGAACTGGTCCTGTATATGCACATAAATTACTTTGGGAACTGAAAGATTGTAATGTAACAAAAAAAAGAGTCCATAATGCATGCAGGCTTCTGACAGTTTTTGCAAACATCAAGGAATATGACACCTACCCTTAATATGTTTCTGCTCTGATTATGAATCCCCAAGTGCACTGAGTCCATCTTTGCATATGCCAGATGAATCATTTTTCCAACCTGAGCTGTCTGGTATTTCTTTAAGTGGATGAAGAACTTGTTAAAAATGAAATATAGAGTAATGGGTACTTATAATTTAAATGAATCACTGCATGCAAAGTAATTTCTTTAAACTATCTGCCAGGTAAATCTTGAACCACCAGCGCTACACATTTAAAATTTTAATAATTTGAATATATATTATTTAAATACTAGTACCATTAATTGACATTCAACAGAGTACAATTCATTGTTTAAGGAAAAATCCCAATATACCTGTGTAAAAAAAGCTTCCAAAGTCAAGAGAAGTTATACCTGCAGATGGAGAAGAGGTTACAAAGGTTCCATTCTTTTATCTTAGAAAGGCTAAACTGATGTTTACCTTTACCAAACTGCAAGGAAGAACAGTCACACTTTGTATGATGGAGGAAAATGTTACCTATCTCATTATCCACAGACCCTCTACCAGGCAAGCTACAAAAGGCTTAGAAAGGTAAGATATGCAGTTGCCCAAAGAATCAAGATTACATATATATGTGCTGTTTGCAGAAGCTGGAAAAATGCACAACATTTGCTGTATTTGTTTCCCCCGAAGCTGGGTCATATGTTTATATCAAGGGGTAGTTGACTTGAATGAACTTTGAGCAAAGATCTAAAATTCTCCATCTCACTTGATTTTAGATTTGTTTAATGAGGAAAAAACAAGACACTTCCACTGAAATAAATGGAGGTATGCTTGTGCAGATTCAAGGTAGAATCAGAACTGGGGTTACTGAAACTGTGCTTATGGCAATGCTAGTGTAAGAGAGCTCAAAATCAGATTCCTCCTATGGTCATTCTGGAAAAGCATTTTCCTTTTGTTAGTTTTAGTAAATGTTTTAATAGAAAAAAAGTGCTTTACAGGCAACATTCATATTACCAAAACCAATTGGATTTACAATTTCTTTTTATTACCACTAAAGGAGCACTAATTCAAGTTCTGGGTGCAATGTAATGCTATGAAACAACAATAATCTTGTTTTTATAGCTGTACACATGTAGAACAGCTTAGGCTTTCTTCTATTACATGGTGCCCAAGTAGCATTATACTTGGTAAATGCAGCTGACAGTCATAATTTATTTTTCTGTTGTTTTCATGTTTTTAAAACCAAGTCCTTTTGCTCAATATTAAAGCTAACTCTTCAGGTTAAGCAAAAAACCCTACATTTTCAATGTATTTCAGTCAAAAAACTGTTGTTGTTTTATCAGCTTTCTCAGGCCCGATTAGAATTCCCAGAAATACTGTAAATATAACAGGTAGAGTCACCCAAACACATAACACTAATAATATTTTGATGTTTGCAGAGTTCACTGTTTGATTTTGTTTACACTTAATGCCCATCTTTTTATTTACATTGATGGCTTTAAAACAGCCCTTTAAAGACTAAACTAATTCAATCACTGTGTAAAAAGCCAGCTAAGTCAGTTCAGCTATGACCCTTTGCTGGAATTAAGCTATTAAATTAAGTTTTATGGGGAAACAATATTCTTATTATAAACAACCCGCTTCAAAAACAGCTTTATTAAAATAGAAGACAAACTAGCAAATCAGTAAACACCAAGTGGGAGGCTGGAAAACACTCTGAGTAGGCACAGCCTTCTATCTTGTCTCAGAAACCAAGAGATGTGTTTAGAAATGAAAGCAATGAAGTAGATTGCACCTTGCAAGCCAGCTGGTTGCAGGGCTTGTGAAAGCCTGACCAGGAAAGCAGCACACGCATGCGTGTACAGCTTTTGAACGGCCCCATTGCCCAGAATCTTCTCTGCCAGGCTAATACAAGTGTTGCATTAGCAGGAAGATTTGAGGATCCACCTGAAGAATGTCCACTCTCTCTAATCTTTTCAGCTATGAAGCAAAGAATATTTTGTAGTTTGACTGGATGATTAGAGTGGCATGAGGACATAAGCAAATCAGAATGAGCTACGGTGGCCATCTGTCAGGAAGGTGTCATCAGGGAAATTGTAACACTAAAGCTGTTGGTGGGCAGTTCAGAGCTTGCTGACCCTTTGCAAAGGATCATTAGACATGATTGTGTCTTCAGAGGTGATTTTACAATGGAGAAATATCACTGATGAGCATGGAAAGGATTAAATCCAGGGCAGCTGATGAGAGTGGGACCTGATGAAGATGGTATTTCTACCAGTTCCTGTATTTGACATGTTTGTTCAAATAGAATTACAGGAGCAAATCCCACTCCCTTGTAAGCTCTGTTTGATTGGTACAATTTGTATTTAACATCTGCCTTTGATTTCCTGGCTTTATATAGTCACTCCCATGGCTCCTATTATCTAGCCCAAGCATACCACTATGTTAGAATTGGCGAGGTGGGAAGGGCATGATTGAGGATAACAGCAGAAAGCCCTGACAGGTACAAACTACCTAATCTTTAAACAAAGACAGCAGCTGACAATCTTTTCTACATGCTTACATGTGTACGTTGTCATTAAATATGATACAAAGTTTGTTAAAGGAAAGCAAAAAATGTATGAGAGATGTGCCATTGCTTTATTTTAAAGTGTGTGCTTGGGGTAAATTTCTAGAAGACAATAGGAGACTGTCACTGGTGAGAAATGGTTGGCTTTGTTCACAGCTGTGTTATTTCCAGGCTGATAGATTGTCTGCACACAGACAAAACAAATATGTGTTGTCCTAAAAGCCTGAACTTTTTTTTTGTTTCCCTTTAGAATTATTTACCTTTTTTTTTTTTTTTTTTTTTTTTCCAGTTGGAAATGAAGATATTCCATCAGTGCAGAAACCCCAGAGTGCAAATGTAATTTCCCACAGCTAAAGCAGAGCCCCCATAAAGTCACTTATGTCTATCACTCTTACCCAGAAAATAATTTTTTCAATGGTATTAATAAAACTGACAACTGGAACATTTCCTCAAGTGGCAAAGTGGGTTATTTTTGTATGTAACCTCTATTTAGTATATTCT
Organism: Nettapus auritus; assembly: GCA_011076525.1. Classification (NCBI taxonomy): domain Eukaryota; kingdom Metazoa; phylum Chordata; class Aves; order Anseriformes; family Anatidae; genus Nettapus; species Nettapus auritus. The sequence goes on from CM021775.1 coordinate 6,732,561, forward strand.
TTTGTTACGGTTTACCTTTTAAAATCAAAATGAAATTAACATACCTATGTGTGACCCTGGAGAGCTTTTACAAACAGGCCATGGACTTGAACAGGTTCCTGAGCTTTAGTAAGTTGTACATAAATGAGAAAGTGTTGTTGTTTTTTAAGGTGAGCACCATTACTCTTAGGGACCTGTTGTAATACTCTAAATGGTTCAGCTTGTACTCATTATAGGCATAAGATGAAGACTGAAACCAGTGTCAGATGGGAAGAACTTGGAACTGTCATAAAGTTTAGAACATGACACTACAGCAAATAATAATAGAAGGAGACTTGAAGGAGAAGTTTATAAAGTGCTCCCCCTTCCCAACACAGAATCATAAAATCACTTAGGTTGGAAAAGACCTCTAAGATTATCGAGTCCAACCGTTAACCTAGAACTGCCAAGTCTACTGTTAAACCATGTCCCTAAGCACCATATCTATGTCTTTTGAATACCTCCAGAGAAGGTGACTCAACCACTTCCCTGGGCAGCCTGGTTCAATGCTTCACAACATTTTAAATATAGATTTTTTCCTAATTCCCAACCCAAACCTCTCCTGTCGCAACTGGAGGCCATTTCCTCTGATCCTATCACTTGTTCCGTGGGAGAAGAGGCTGACCTCCCACTCCACTCCAGCTTCCTTTGAGGCAGTCGTAGAGAGCAGTAAGGTCTCCCCTGAGCCTCCTTTTCTCCAGGCTAAATAACCCCAGTTTCATCAGCTGCTCCACATAAATCTTGTTCTCTAGACCCTTTACCAGCTTTGTTGCCCTGCTCTAGCACCTACATGTGCTTCTTGTAGTGACGGGCCAAAACTGAACATAGTATTTGAGGTACAGCCTCACCAGAGCCAAGTACAGGGGGACAATCACTCCCCTGCCCTGCTGGCCACACTACTTCTGATAGGGGCCATGATGCCATTGATCTTCTTGGCCACCTGGGCACACTGCTGGCTCACGTTCAGCCGGCTGTCAACCAATATCTCTAGGTCCTTTTCTGCCAGGCAGCTTTCCAGCCACTTTCCGGCCACTTTCCAGCCACAGGCCCCAGCCTGTAGCCCTGCATGTATAAATGTAAACCTATTTATGTACATAACAGAAATTACCGATAGCAGTAAAAACACAAGCAAAGCTTCAGAAGTTAAACTTGAGAGACAGTGACTGAAGTGATGTATTGGCCAGATGCCACTCCCTGCTACTGCACATCTGTGCACACCACTGATTCCACTGGAGTGACTAAATCTAGGACAACTCTACTGGCCCCATTTCCAGTTAAACTTTCATTACGGGAATTACATGGATGTCATGGATATACATTGAAAGCAGGAGGTGGTCCACTGTGCATAATTTTCCACACAGCTTGTTAACGTACTGTATATAATTTTGATAATCTATAAAAATGTTCTTTGTAGTTTTCATTCTGAGCTCATTTTTAACACAATGAATTATGCAATCTAATAAGTTTACATATTGCTATACCATAATTTTATATGTATACTAGGCTGGTGACCTAATCTTCCTGAACTATTTAAACAGGCATAAAAACCATATAGCTAATGATTTTTTTCAATCTTTTTAGTTTAAAATTTCTTGAATATGCTTAGTGAGGAAAATGCTAGTTTGCATGTGAGTTGATATCAGCCATTCTACAACTTTTTAATTAACAGCAAAATAAATGTACCAGAAGATAAAGAAGATTCTTAGAATGTTAAATTTTGTCTACATTCCATCTCCCTTCAGTGATCAGAAAACTGGTCTTGAATGAGAAAAAAATAATGAATTTTAAGAAATTCTGTTTCTTCGTCCTTAATAACATTCTCCCTTTCTTTTTAGAAGCAAGCTTTTGTGAAAAAAATAATTGATGTATCAGCCAATGTACTTTGTTATTGCAGAAGGATTCCCAGTAAGAATTTATGCTTTGTGTTTTCTTATACACATTTTTTTTTTTTCCTCTAAGAAGGGCTGAGTTACTGATGCTGTACTAATAAAGTCTATTGTTTAAATACCCTGCTAAGTGTTTCAGTGTGCCTTTTGACAAGGAAAGAATTTGGCCAGCCATCAGTAGGTTAACCAATTAACATGCACAAAGCAACAAATGTGGCAGCAGGTACTTGCACTCAGCTGTAATTATACCTATTGTGATATAATATTCTTGGAATTTTGTGCTCTAATTGCAGATATTGGGTATCTGGCAGGTCAGATTCTCAGTGGAGGAGAATTTAGTGTCATGGAATACAGGGAATATTCCTAAAGCAGCTTGTTATTTTAGTCCTGCATGCAGTAATCTAGGAAACAGTGTTGTCCCAAATGATCATCACTGAGGATGTCATTCAGCAACCTTTCCCTGTGTGCCCAGGACTATAGCTAGAGCTCAGCTTTGCCTTAAGCACTGGTTCTAGCTTGAGAGACAAAGAAGACAAATTTCTGGACTGGTACTAGTACTTCATCCAAAAACAAACAACAACAACAACAACAAACCAACACAACAACACCTCAAGCAAAAGCCATGAAATGTTTCTTCACAAGCTACACATCACTTGAATGCTCTCAAAGTAAGCTATGTCTCCATTCTGCCTTGGGTGACTTCTACAAAAACAATATAAATTTCTTTTCTCTTAGTGCAGAAAGGATGACCAGGTTAAAGGACTGAATAACCCTTACTCAGATTGAACAATTTCTTTTCTTAGAAGAAACTCTGGGATAAATTCTCTTTGTGAAGCCAAATATTTCCATCTAGTCCTTACTGTGTAAAAAATAAAGATGTACAATCTGTTCCTCACCACTACTTTGTTAGGCTAATGCAGGTGAAGGGAAAGCTTGGAGTAGTTTGTGAGTATGAAGGATGGTGTAAGATTGAAAGAGGCACGTCAGATGGGACAAACCATGACATAATGAATACAAGAGAAAAAGGATGATGCGTGATCCACGTGAGGGAAATGTCCATACTGAATTCCTCTTAAAAAGACTTCATAGTGCTCTATGCCTACTAAAAAATCACAACACGTTTTTGTATCAGCCAATTGTACTATATTTTGGGATCTAAGAAAAGAAAAAATGCAGCTTTATTTGTAGCCTATCAAAGAGAGTTAACTTATTCATACTGGCAATATAACTAATGAAATAAGAAATAACAGAGAGTATCAGCACTAGTACAGTTCTAATTTTGATTAGAATTGCTCGTTCTTCTTCAAAAGGGATGGATCCATTTTATCCCACTGTGAAGCTCACCACTATTTTACTTCTCTGAAAAAGGAGGTGTGAGGATCTAAAATATTACCCATCAGAAACACAGCAATTAGCATCTCTTAGGTAGAACTCTCTTAATCTCACGGCTACAATATTCAAGCCCAAAGCAATTTTCTAAAATGATGTATCTCTATTTAAATCTAAAAAAAAAGAAGACATAACTCTGTATCAATCATGCAACTTGTAGGGGTGTGGTTATTATGAAATACACATATTTATGGGGAGCACTCAGCTTTTGTATAGCAAAATGCCCAAGGATATTATTGTCTCAAGATAATCACATCCCATGCTGGGTTTTATTGCCTATAATTCTCACTTTCTTATTAAAAAGACTATCTTCCATTAGGCTTTTTATATTATCAACTAGCATAGACAGTAACTGAGCCTTATCTCGTGTATTCAAAGTAATTATTAGAGTTCAATTGTTGGTTTAGAAATCAATTATTTAGAAAAATCTTTCATTTTAGTGCTTTTCTAAAAGGCTTGGTTGTTATTACGTGTGTGTACTTTGTTTGCACTGCAGAGTGAACTCCCAAAATCTGTCTGTCAAATTTGTATGTTATGCAAATACATGTACAGAAATTAATAGGAATGTGTTCAAAAAATATTGTTATAACCAAAACCTAATAGGTAAAGCCATAAAAACAAATTTTAAAATGTTTTCTTACTGTGGCATGTGTTGGAGAACAAGTTTTGTTAGGTACCTACCCTCCTTCCAAATTTTGTGTAGTATGATTGAGTCATGAGGGAAAAGAATCACCACCCTTAATATCATTCACATTGAAGAAATGCAGACGGGCCGTGACTGATGTCTTGGAATTTGAAAATGACAGGCTAAGTCTCAAACTTGGCTGTGCTTACATGATGCAATGATACTTTTTTCCAGGCAAGTAATAGTATTTTTCAGAATCCTATAGGTGATAGCAAGGAAGACTGTTTCATCCTTTGTTACCCTCTTGTATTTTGGGGCACTTACTGCTTATTGATATTGCTCTGGAAATAAAATGACATAGCCAAAATGTTCATAAACTATTCTGACCAGACAGAAGAAAAAACATCATAACAAGAATAATTACATGCTGTGACAGGAGTCAGAAAAGGCTGTGTGGTCTGATTTCAGAGGTTGCAGCAAGAGTCCTCCTACAATCCCTCCCAACCAGCCTCTCTCCTTGACTCTGTGAAATGCTGATGAGACACTGCAGAGTCACTCTAGAGAGAGACTCCCAACTTTGTGGACAACAGGGCTTTGGCTGCTAGCTCTGCTTTCAGTATTTTTCAGAACACGAGGATATAAAACAAGTAAGTTATAACTTACCCACCCCTGAAGCAGAAAAACTGACAAAGAACAAGTAAACGAATAGTAAAGCTCTAGGGTTACAATCCTGAGAGATGTACTGTTTGAACTACACTCCGTTTTTTGGGGCCTGAAAGAGAGTATGATGAAACTGTAGGTTTTTAATATGCTTATCGTTCTTTCATATGTAAAAGAATCAGTTCAATGCCACAGGCAAATTCCAATGGGTATTTTGCACAATCTCCAGAAAATGGTATTCATTGCATAGGTTTGCTGCTACAGCCTGTCCTGTCCTTGAGAAGAAGGCATTTTTGCAGTCCAAATACGATATTCTTACTGCAGAAACACCAGCCTATCTCTGATAGATGTGAATAACACATAGATCTGGTATTTATTTGAGGAACTTGCAGTGAGAGGAATGGTGCCAACGGCCAGAACAGAAATTTTAGATCAAGATATTTTTGTAAGCCACAAAATCAAAATCCAAATCTGGAATACAAGCCGAAGTACAAGATTTCTTTTTTGCTTACCACTTGGTTGCACTACATCACCTGTTGCTTACACAATACATTATTACTCTTTATTTACAACTATCCAAGACAGATTAGAATGAGATTCCTGCCAACCTGTGTTACACTGAGTCTGAGTCGAGAACCTGTATCTAAATGACTTAAACAAAACAAAATGCCAGATCCTTTGTTTTTAGATTAGAATTGTTTCAAAGACAAACACAGTCAAGGTGGTTTGTGTTTTTCTTTTTTCTTTTCTTTTCTTTCCCTTTTTTTTTTTTTTTTTTTTTTTCCTTCCTTGTCAGGCTTTTAGTTATTTTGAACAAATTGTGACATTTCTGACTAATGATGATGATGTTGGTGCCTAGATTCACATGCTGCAGATTAACTCATCCAGTCCATATCAGGGTACAATGCTAATTGAAGCAGAACTGCCTTGAGGAAATAAGCTCTACTTATGATCAGCATTTACCTGTGGCAAATGTTCTCAACATCCTATTTTTATCATGTGGCAAGTGAACAGGGAACAAGTCAGAACCAGAGCTGTGACAAGAATGGCATTTTCTTTTTTTCTAAAGATTTTGTAATTTCCAAACTGTTTTCATGCCCATCAGGAAGTAAATCCTATCACTTCAAAATTCTCCATGAAAGAAGATTCCATCCATAACAAACCAAAGTCTCAGGCCAGCTACTGACAGATTTCATTTTGACAAAAATCAAAATGTTTCATTTGGTTGCAATTGTACTTTAATTTAGAATACAAAGTAGAAATACTTTTGAAACTAGGACCCAGTTTGAAAGGAAAAATATTTTGTTAGAAAATATAAAAGCAGGGTAAGTCAGAAAGTACTTTATCACCACAAGATTCTATTATTCCACCCCCCAAATTTTAACCACATTAATGATCTCTCAAAGCATTTAGGTATGATGAAAATGTACATTCCAATAAAATTTCAGAAATATATTCAATAAATAATAATAATAATAATAATAAAAAACTCAGAAGATTTACTTATCTATCAGTTCCTGATATACCACCTGCGGGAAATCAAAGACAAAAGATTCCTTTAAATGTACTGATGAACAGTTGGTTACAACCCAAATTCCCTCTAGCATAACCATGGATAAGATTACAAGAGACAGCACAGCTGATTAGAGCCATCCTTGGTGACAAGGGCAAACAGAATCATACGGCTGCCAGCTCCCCCTTTCGTTAGGGCTTACTGTCCTTATGCCTCCTGTCCCTCTGCACTTCACTGCCCAGGAGCACATTCACAGGAACAATCCCATAACCCTCCTTCTCTGTATGGTAGTGAGGAAAGCGTCCTCTCCTCTTTATTTGGTCTATAAGGAAGTAAAGAGGACTGAAATCTCTTTAGTAACACCCTGACATGAATATTCTTAGGAGAATCAGTGATTTTGTTATTACATGTACAATTACTTGAGTTCAGCTACTGCTTGTGGAAAATACTTGAGTATAATATTACTTAATATTACTTCTACTTATAACTGTAGTAAAGTAACATAAAAATATGGTAGCAGCCTTTCATTTTGTCCTTCTATCCCTTAAGATCTGATACTTTTGTTCTCAATGCAAGAAAATGCATTTGGATAGGAATGTATTATAAGGAAATACTCCAATGAATTCCATGAGTTTACATGAATAAACACCTCATGCCTTTCCTAATTCCACAGGATGAAAACACTGAGACTCTTAAAAGTTAACAATCATTTATTTGTACAATGATACTCTACTACTAGACCCATTTTCCACAGACTTCTGGAAGTCAGTGAAGGTAATGCAGGCAGTGAAAGTATCCTCCTACACAGAAAAAAAATGCTTGAAGTTGGCAGACATTTCTGCAGCTTATGTGCAAAGAACATAGCAGGAAAATTATATTCATCAAGCTACTTATTATTCTTTACATTTAACAGCCATATCACAACTGTTTTTGTCTTATTTTAAGAAGAGTAATTTCTCATTGACCTTAGATTTGTGAAAATTAGGTAGAATTAGGAATAGTATGTCAAACAGGAACACCTGTTTAGTAACATAAACATATTTAAATATCAACCTTTCCCTCTGATTGGTTTTTGTAGAAGCAACCACTGATTAGAAACAGAAATTTCAAACCATGACCTTCCATGACAGCAGCTAGCGTGTGGTGCCATTAGTTCTGCTATTGGATCATCTCATTAAGTAGAAAGGGCAGTTTTCAAGAACTACTTTTTTTTTTCAAATCAACACGAGCTGTACTGTTCTGAAGAAATATAAAGAAAGTTAAATTCCTGTTCTGTGTCCATGCTTGCACAAAGGACTGTAGTCAATAAGTATATCACGAATAGGAATAAAACACACCAAGAACATCTGTCATTACGAGAGTTTTTCTACACATTGTTCAGAATACAGGTAAGATTGCTAGTCTAAGTAATGCCTGATGATGTATTTTGTTGTTGCAGTTGTTGAACATTTATTACAGCAAACATATGCACAAATATCACAGCTGTTTCAAACTTTTAAGTTTTCTGATAAATCCTTTGTACTAAAGTTGAAGTGCAGATGCAAAATTTCTTTCACGTGAAGAAAACATACACTAGGATCTTTTTGAAACCATAATTATGTCACATTATCAAATGATCAAAGCAATAAAAAAAATGAATTGGGGTTTAAACTTTTATGAAAAAGCAGTTATATTGTAGGATCAGACTTTTTAATAGACTGCAGGCATTAAACAGGCCTTGTATTAGGCTTTGAAATTAATGGGTCACTGTATAACATTCCAGTCTTCATAGATTGATAAGATTAATGCTTGCTTATATAGCAAATTCAATGGCTCATTTAATTTCATATGAATGTTTAAAGTTAAATTGCTTTTGGATTAAGTCTAAACTCATTATTCATTTTAATGTCTGAAAGAACTTTCATTTTTCTTTCATTTTATTTAATCAAGTGCATCATCATTAAGTAAAGGCTATGAACTTAGATAGCTGAGAAATAAGAAAGTTTATTAATTTAGTTTTAAAAGATCTATTTGTTAAATTTAATTCAATGACCATTTTAGTTTCAATAAGAAGTTGGGAAAAATAGTGACTGCAAGTTATTTAGTTTTCTTGTAATAATATTAGAGAGAGAAGGTGCTTTTGGGCAATATGTTTGCAGCATATTAATCTCTCTGAGAGTTTGGAAGGTACTTTATATTGTTAAACATACTTTTGTAATCACTTTTGCATTTTGAAAGACCAATCCTCACTGCTACACAGAAAGACTTTTGCTAACACTTGGCTCACAATGCATATGAAGTGATTGATTTCAGTTGACATCAGGTAAGACTAACTCTGCATTGCCCAGTGATATGCAGGGGTACACCAGGATGATAAGGGACTTTTCCCCAAGATCGTATTAAACTACAGAAATCTGGGTGCCAAATAAAAATGTTATTACCCTTTCAAATGGGAGAAGATGCATTAAGTTACTTATCAACAGAAGCCATACACTGTTTTCCACTGCCACTCTCTGCAGAATGCACTCTATTATCATATGCATTCACTCTCATCACAGAACTAGACACCGTGCACTAATTACAAGTTCCAAAATAAATATCTCTTTAAAAACATTCACACATCATCTTAATATGTAAACCTTAACGCCTTGGATGGGGAGCATGGCTGAAGGACCACAAAACCCCTCTCTGGGATTTACCTGGGACTATCAGAGTTTAAGAGTGTTAGCTAATGAATTATTCAAAATGAATTAATAGTTTGGGAAAGTCCTTCACCTGTCTGACACAACTTCATTTTCCTTAGATAAGCTTTCTTAGCAGCCTGCCACTGGCAAACAATTTTGTTTTGCCCTTTCGGTGTGTGTCCAACTATTTGTACTACAGACAAAGAAAAATATATTTCCTTGCAGAACAGTAATAATTTCACCTAGTTGCAACACAATTTAAAGATGGACCTCTGAATGCTTTGCACTGTGGGTGCAGGTACCACCATTACAGATGATAACCTGAGCAAGTCCAAAACCCCAGACAGCCCCAAGGGCTCCTGTGTCTGACTGAGCACTCTGCTCTTTAGGTAACACTGCACTTTTTCTCTGAAAGGATGCACAGCTTTCCATAAAGATAACATTTTAAGTTACTTTTTTTCCTGTTCATTGTATATAGAAAGCATTTTTTAATGAGAAGACATAGTATTCCTGAATTATATTTGTCAGGTCTTTTCCCTGAATAATGTCTTATTCAGGAGCTGCAGAACAATTTGCCTGTCCTAGTACTGCTGTCTTTTATTTATTTATGGATTTATTTAATTAACAAGAGGAACCTACTTTTCTTTATAACTGACTTTGCACAATGTGTTTAATGCCAGTATCTCATGTTGTTTGCAAATGGTGTGAATCTGTGCAAAGACACATACACCCTACAAAGAATTGCAGCATCGTCTTAGTTTGTGATTTGCTGTAAATTGTTAAGCACTTGTAAATAAAAACATTTTATTATAACGCTTTCTATGGTATTTGAATTAGTGTTAAACATATAGCTACAGAAGAAATTCAAAACAAGTCTATGTCCACTTGTTGGATGTTGTTTTACACAAGAAAGCAGAAAACAGTTCCCAGAGCTTCTGGTAACCTGTCACTAAAACTGGACATTTCAAACTAGGTAATGACTTTGACTTCATGCTGAGTCAGGGACAAATAAAATTAAGATTCCTCCCTCCTTCACCTCCATGTCAACCATGCGGAACATGGGTATGCGAGATCAGTGAGTTTTATAGCGTGATACTCCTGCGTACCCTGAGAAGCCACAGGAGTTATTGCTGTGCTTTCTCTTCCATCTTACATGATGGGCAGACAAACTGACCTGGCATCAGTAGTAGTGTAATTTGTTGCCGCCTTTGGTTTACAGCAAATTACTACTGCCCTGAAGCAAAGGAGAAGCAAGGAGGGAATATGTCTCTGAGGCACATTTCCTTTGAGGCTATTCCAGAAAGGGATGGCAGCTTATGCTTATCTTTTTTGATCAACAACTATCTTTGAAAATAAATCTGCCTCGGAGTCCCAGGAGGTTTGATACAGCCCCTCAATCACTCGCAGCTCTTAAGGGGTCCTGCTGCAGCACATCCAATCCTCTTCCTCTCCCTTCTCCTCCAGGGAAGACCACGTATAGTTGGGGTTAAAGCAGACAATAAGATGGGGAAAGAAAGAGGTCTATGGGCTGGAAGTAACAATAATGAAAATAGTAATGTAACATGGCACTGGTAGTGATATGAAGTCTGAAAGTGCAGCAGTGCTGTAGAGATCAAAGCAGTGGGGAACTCTTCTTTGTACTATTAATATCTTCCATATTTTTAAAGTGGAGAAAAAATGTAAAAAGCAAACTGTATACTGTCTTCCCTCAGGCTGCCACCATTAGAGGCACTTGATAAACCTTGCAGACTCTTACAGAAGAAGGACAGCAGGCCACTGGAGTATAGAGTATAACATGTACTATCTAAAAAGCTAACATGACAGATACAAGGCAAAGCAAGTATTCAATTTGGGCTATCATGAAAAAAAAAGAAAAGAAAAGAAATCAAAAAAAAAAAAGAAAAGAATCATTTTGACAGTTTGCCTAGGAAATGGCCCTGCTGTATCTGGAAGCACAGCCCTGAGCCAAGAGAGTGTCGGGTGAGTGCCAGTATGCAGGTATGTGAGACATTCCATATCAAGGGCAGTCCTGGGAAATGGAGCAGCTCCCAAGATTGTTGTCGTGCTTCTACTTTCTTTCCTCTGTATTCTTAATGAACAACACTTAAGATATTTGCCTTGTATTTCTAGCCTCATCAGAAAGAAACTACAGCGTGCCTCCCACTTTGCTGCCCGACACTCTTAGATCAGAGACCCTGCTGGGCAACATCAGGTGTGGGTAAAGATTTGCTTTGCTGATCCCCTGCTTGCAATTAAGCAAGTAGCTGGTTTACTCTTGTATGGTTCTCTCATATGGTTGGACTTCGGATCCTGCCTACACACGCAGGAAGTTTCTTCCCTGTACAGAATATCAACTGAATTTTAATAAAAGTCATTTGCCAAAATGGATTAAAAGGGAACATGGATGTCTATAAAAGGTACTGGACAAAAAGTCAGGTGATTCAGTTTTGTTTTACTCATACAGTCTTACACTTTCTAAATTTCCCTCTCTGTCTCGCCTAGCAGTGCTGCAAGCTCTTTACAGCTGGAATTATCTCATCTGTAGCTTAGTCGAGACTCTAGGAAAAGGGGATTGATCTTGGTTGTATCCTTGGTAACACCATAGGACAAATAATAGTTTTAGAAGCTAGATTACTAAGCAAAATATTTGCCAAAGACAACAGTGGATATTGTAACAGCAACGCGTTGTCTGCTTGACAGAGACTGAATATAAATACATTCTTACATTATAAACAAATGAATTGGTTTAATATATTTCCAACAAAATAATCTTCTGTTGGAAAATACTGTTTCAGTGAAATGAAGCTTTTCTTATTTTTAATTGCTTATTAAAGTTTCTTAGTAAACATTGCTCATTAAAATTCCTTATTAAAAACTTCTTGATTTATTGAATTTGATAATTTATTTCAACATTAAAGTTTTATTTAAAATATTCTGTATTTGTATTTGCATTGCTTCATGACCTGTCAGAAGAAAATGTAATAATACACCCTCTATAAGGATATTGAAAAGAGCTTTCTCTATTGTACTGATAAAGAAATCAGCAAAGTGTCTGACGATGTTTTTGTTCTTAGCAAATGCTTCCATATGCTGACACTTCTTCCACCAGACTATGATATCGAAATAATAAAAAATAAAAAGAAAATTTTAAGCCTAAACTTTGAGTTTGAAATGCACATTACTTTTTGAAGCTGCTATTTAGAATTTTCCTTTTGTTGGAAAGTTATTTGTTCCATTTTTGAACAAAATTGAACTTCAAGATATCCACATTTCCCGAATAGAAATTCTATATTTTGTTCAGCTGTTTAAAAATTCAGTATGTTATGCATTGCTTTCATTGCTCAGAATAGTGCTATTTAGAATTGTGCTATTTGTGGAATATTTGACAATTATTAACAAAATATCATTTCAGCCTAGCTTATAACTTCAGTTTGAATTCTACTTGATAGTGTTTATGTGCTAGCTGAAGTGTTTTTCATGTGTTACAATGACATCTTCAGATGTCTTGTACTATCTTACAGGTTTCAAATGAGGCAGCTCAAATAGGACTCTTTTTAGTGGCAATTTCATGAAAATCATCCAAAGAAAAAGGTTATTTAGAAGTAAATGGAAGGGGGGAGAGCACAAAAAGTAAATGAGGCAATACATTTCCAGCTAGGTTAAATGTCAGATTACAATTCAAAGAAGTATTAATGGCAGGCAACTGTTGTCGGATTCTGATGTCTGATGGGTCTCGTTCTATACATGCTATAGAAGCTGTCGCATTTGGTCATTTGAAAAGCTGAATGGGGCAGATTCTTGGTGGATGCAAAACTTCAAAAGCCCCACAAAACTTCAAATGGAAGTTGATAAGTTACATCAGATGAAGATCCGATTCATGTTATATTACTTACATTATTTGATATATGTTTTGTATAAGTATATAAACATATATAATATGCTATATTACTTATCTGTCCTAGTGTTGAAAGATGGTACTATCATTGCATTGTCAAAAATCCCTAAATTGTTTTCTTTAACTAAAGGATATAATTTTGAAATATCCTGTTCCAATAAAATCCAGACTGTATATTTGTCTCATGCTATGCATGTATCCATGCTTGCCTTAATCATACAAAGAGACACACCCTGCCACACAAAAAAACCTTACTCTAGCTATTAAATGTTCTCTGCTTGCCTTTTTCTTTTGGCAGGCAGGGAGATTCAGGTATTGCAGGATCATCCCCTGAGTAATGGCATGTAAAAACATCATATAACAAATTGCCAGATTGGTGGTGGAGTGGCGCAGGCTTCATGTTTGCCTTCCTCCCTGTAGTGCTTTGACTTTTAGGAACAAATATGCACATTTCCCCATTGGTCTCTAGCAAAATACATGAGGATTTTTTTTTCTTTACCTTCCCCACTCCTTTGTGAATTATGGAGTAGTAAGCACATTTTAAAGTACAGCTTTGCAGACAGTGAGATACAGCTCCACTCCGTGCAAGACAAATTGAAGCTCATTTATGAAAGTACATTTAAAAATGCCAAGGGAGTAGACTTATCAAAGAGATGACATCAAGTTGTCACTCATTCTTCGTATATGTACCTGTGATTGAGAAAAGTGTTTTCTTTAATATAACTTGATATTTGAAGAGAATATGACAAAATGAAGTCCCATCCCTTCATCATTTACATTACGCCTTAGGGGTACAAAGTTGATCTAAGACATTTTGATTTATGCCTATTAGTGAAGCTGTACCCACAGATGATCAAAAGGCTTGTTCTGATCCCTATAAAATAGTCAATATCACAGTTAGGGAAACCTATTAAGTATAATTAAATTACATCTACAAATGCCATAAATCTGAGATATTTTATGATAAATATCATCTGATATAGCAGCCTTTTTAAAGAGTTCATTCCATTCTCCCTCCTTCTAAAGATAAGCCCTGAACTAGAGGGCATGAAAAATGATGAACAAGGGGAAAAAAAGGAAGTTACCTTGCTCAGAGACTAACTTATAGCTAACCTATCAAGCTCTTCTGCTTTCTCATTTGGCATAGTACAAGCTACTTCATGAAAGGATAAGCATAATGAAAGCACTTTTTGTCTTTAGTTAAATCATATGTATCCTTTGCAAATCAAGAGACAGATGTGCAGAAAGGGGAAACAAATTATACACTGCACTGGAATCTAGGAGAGCTCAACGTACAATTTACAAAAGTCACTGTAAGCAAGAATCTTTGGATGGGACTAAGGCAGGAAACGAATGGCAGCATATTGTAAGCAATACATTTCTCATATGTGATGTGGAGAAGAGTTATGCAGCAGAATATCCATCTAACCATATGCAATTAACTCAGCAGCAAGCATTAAGGGTCAAGAGCCAGAATTATGCCCCAATGTGCACATTAGCAAGGATCAGACAGTTATAGTAAGATCAATCCTGAATGTGTCTGTTTGGAATTATTAAGTTACCTTTACAACTGCCAAAAAAAGGTAGACAGGCTGCAGATGCCCTAAGCAACAAAAACAAAACCAACCAACCAACCAACCAACCAAAATATGGGATTAATGCACTGTTTAAATTTGCTTCAAGAGCGAAGATGTGGAAATTATTTTCACTTGGAGAAAATCCTAGTTAACTACTGACATTAGGGCAGGGAGCAAACATAAGAACTGCAATTAAGTTTGACCTGTGTTCAATCTAGTTTGATGTACCCTCTGGATGATGCAAACATCACATATTTGGGCTAGGTGCAAGAAAATTCCAGAACAATAAAAAGCTAAAATTGAATTCAGTTGTAGTACTGAAGGAGTTCCTGCAACCCTCACACCTGGCAGTTCACTGTAAATACCTATAAAAATATTGTGTAATACTTCGTCATTAGTACTCTTCCACTTCTCAAAGCCTACAAAATGCTTATTGAAGGACAGGCTGTAGTGCATTGAGTCAACTGCCTGACACACTGATAATTGTAATTTCTAATACTGTTCTCTTCTAGTAGTTCATATTCTTCTAGTAACTCTCATTCTATTTTTCAAGTTGCACCTTCCCTGTGCATAAAATTATTTTCTTGTTCTTACGTGAGCAGGAGAAGATAAGTGATGAAAAGCAACACGTGACCTTGTAAAGGATACTCACGCACAGTAGCTAGACTAGCCAGCCCAGTGCCAGAAGTAACCTAAGAGAAAGGGAAGTTACACACACGCAGGTCTGGAGTGCATAAAAGTGACCTGAGAGAGCAAGTACGTAGACAGCTTCGAGTGTCTTGGAGAGAAAGAAAGGTTTGTGATGTGGCCAGGCATTCTGTAACTCTCTGAAACAAGCTACTCCACTCAGGTCCCAATTCAGCAAGGGATTTTGGTGAGCAGGTAATTGTAATTGTTTTGACTTCAGTGAAAATGCTCATCTGTTCGACATTAGGCATCTGCTTAAGTTCCTGAATGAATTGAGTCCTATAGAGCTACACATACAGATATGAAAAATGTTAGTTCGGGTGGGGGAATGTGCCATTTTGGGACAGATGTTCATAAGCCACTGAATGCACTGAAGTCAACGGCACTAAAACAGGGTTGAATTTGGCCCCATTTATGTGTTTATACATCCTGCTGCATTATGTCTTTTCCTTTCCTTCATTTTTGCATTCCACTGTCTCACTTCACTACAAACTGTATGAGACAGAGCCTCCTCAGGGAACAGCTAGAGATTTGAAATTCACATCACTTTTACCCTTAAGCCTGTCAGATGATCAGATAGCCGAGAAAGTGCTAATAGCTTATGCTCTGGTGAAATATGTTTTTCTGTACATGATTACCTTTGTATTTTGTTCCCCTTATCCCTGATTGTCAGCATTTTAATTAAAAGTAGAGGTGTGAGAACATGGGAAAACCTGTCTGCAGAACAAGGCTGACTTTGATTTAAGTTAGTGTGCTAAGTTTGTAAATTTGGAAGCCAATTTTCTGCTGCTATCATTTGCTGGAGTGGTACCATGGAAGCTGATGCTGAGCAATTCAGCAGTCTTTCTGAGACACCTGTATCTCATGCTTCTCCTTGTTCTATGCTTAGGATTATTGCTTTACTTTTCTCGAGATTTTTGTGATCACAAAAAATACCTTTTTGATACCAACACAAAATCAGCACTTATAGAAAGGCAAAAGGATACTATTTTATCATATACCAATGCAAGGATTATATCATATGATTATTTTTTTTCAGGTGGAGACAGGAAACACTGCAAAGTGACCATGCCAGACCACTACCTCAAGGCTGAGGTGACACAGTGATTTGGCAGAAAAAATGCACGATGAAAGGAAGTAAAATAATTTAAGGGTGAAAGATGAAACAGCAAAAACACTACAGGAGCTAAGCATGAAGCAACAGAATTAGGACACAATAGAATATGATGTGATGGAAAAGAATTAACCTAATATGGTTTATGATGCTGCTGCATAGGAAGAAGCATTATGACGGTATATTGAAGGGACAAAAGATACTTTTGGACTACACAACAGACAACACATAAATGGACAAAACAGAAAAATGCTGCTATGCACTGGAAAGAGGTCAAAACATTCTGACATTTATATTTTAATGATCTTATTCCAATTCTGTGTAGCAGAAGTCAATAGCAGTGTTCATATGGAGACATTAACTTAACTGAAGGCATCTGTTTGATGTAAATAACCTGAAGGTCTCATCAGACAGCAATAGCCAGCAGAAACTCTCTCCAAGTACTCCTGCCACATTCCCAGTGCTGTACAGTGGCACTCTCAGTGGTGGCAGGATTGATGTGTGACTGGGATTTGGGATCATGATGGAGAGCAACGCTTGACCCCTACCTGTGAGCAAAGATGAGATGTGCATGTGAGAATTCCAGTCTGTTTTATTTCACTGTAATGTACCACGCTGTTGGGTCCCTAATAAAGACCAGTACCTCTGCTGTGTTTATGTATTGCTATATTTAAAACAAAGTAAAATCACTGAACTTTAGACAAATCTCAGTTTCAGATTGTCTCTGTGACTTTTAGGATGCTATGTTTTCTCTCTCTGGCAGGAAAGTAGGTTGCTGATATTCTTGGTTCATCTTTGCTCACAGAGGTAAAATTAGAGGCCTTGAGACTCCTGCTGGTAGAACAAGCTCTCAATTTCTCACTGTCGAAATTCAATCTGATTTCTATCTTTTTCACTAAAAAGCTGTCAACAGAAAATAAGCAATTCCCATCAAAGAGTTATATTAGTTTCTGAGGTATATAAATT
This sequence comes from Nettapus auritus, assembly GCA_011076525.1. NCBI lineage: Eukaryota > Metazoa > Chordata > Aves > Anseriformes > Anatidae > Nettapus > Nettapus auritus. The sequence goes on from CM021775.1 coordinate 6,749,554, forward strand.
CAGCTTGTAGATGGGAGAAAAACTCAAAGTAATGTAAATTGTTTTTTTATTTTAATTTGTATTTTCTAGGAAGCAAAACAAAAATATTAATGCAGGGCAGAAGTATAACCCAGCCAAAAGAAAATTATTGGAAAGAAAGAGGCTGATTCACTATCAGATCACTAACTTCTTCTCTTACTATGGTGCTGGGTCTGCTTTTCTCTTCCTTATGCCTATGTAACTCTATTGACCTGGTTGTCCTTCACCTACTCTGGTGGAAGCAGGAAGACAGCTGGTCTGCACTTATTTACAATGAATAACACAACTGAAATCAGAAGCTTTCTTTGCAGTATTGGAGAATGTTAGATCTACCAGTAGTTACTGGGACTACCTTGGTATGCCAACAATACAACTCAACTTTTCGTATGTGGAACAGCAGCATTCAGAGTGCATAAAGTGGTTGATTTCAGGTATGTTTCAGCATTGACAGTCATACTTTGAAAATCAATTTATGTCTTATTTATAAAGAAACAGATTATGATATATTCTTTTTCAACCACTTACAAACTGAAATGTTTCCAGATTTTTTTTAATGCAATTTTTACACTGCAAAATTTCTCGAGGGAATTTCAAAAGTGGACAGATATAGCTTCAAGTTAAGTCCATGTTTTCTGTGAATTGTCCTTCATCTTTCTCCAACCTTTGAGAACACCAGAATTGACCATTTTTCTTTTTTGACATATATTTGAGTAATAAGGTTGTTCAGATAGGATTCTATGGTCATCTAAGGTTTATTTTTTTTTCTTTGTTAAACAAATTTATTTATAACTTGTTTCTCTTGAGCACTAATACTGGATCTGAACAAACAAGTACTTCAGAGATTCCTCTTCTTCCCCTGCAAGGCAGCTGTGTGAAGTGCTAGCTCACTGTAACAAGTAGCCTGGTACACTCTGGGCTCTGAACTGTGATCCAGTTTAGATTTATTCCTCTTGGCCAAAAAGGTTACTATCCCTGCTGTCCACCCTGTCCTTCTTCTGGAGATTACTTTCCCCAGAGCAAAGGTGGCAGAGCAGGTGTTGTGTCTGCTCCCTTGACATTGCAGTTCACGACCCGGTATATTAACATAAACTGAAACAGACGGTGGGTTAAGTTAATATGCCAGCCTGCAAACTGTGGCAGCTGAGTCTTTGCTACAGCTCCCATTCTGCTGACTTTGCCATGGAATTGGTAGCCTCCTTACCAGGGAGGGACAGGGAGCCCAGTTAGAGGCTTAGCAAGTGCAGCTAAAGGCAAAAGGAACTACGAATCGGAGCCCTGACCTTTAAGAGCTGCTTATTTATTGTTTTCTCATAGATCTTTGCTCTTGTTCATGTTTTGTTCATCTTGGATACCTGATAAGAACTTTAATCATAGTTTTTCCATTCATAGCTTTGACTGCTCAGAATTATCTAGATAGCCTAATTAGCTTCAATTTGATCCTTTTTGTTTGCGATATAAAAGATGAATGGAAGAGAATGGTAGTGTTCTAGCTAAGTATACAAATACGTTTGCAGTAAAGAGCACAAAATTCTTACATAAACCTGGAACAAGAAACCCAGCACGCTACAGAGCATCTCCCAGTACCTCATCCCTGTACTGGATCACATCGCATATGAGTGGAGCAGCCTAGATACACTCCAAAAAAGGTAAGTGAACAAATAAATGAAATAAATGAAAAATATATACAGGAAATGGTCAAACCATGACACTTTACTTGATGAGAAGATGAAGAAAAGCAAGCCCACGACAAACAATAGCTTGTTCACAATAGCTTCCTTAATGGGAGTTGCTTAGATGCTCTAGTACGGAACACTCACATGGAACAGAATGAAGTGAAAGTAAAGATCTGAGCATTAAACTCTGTGCCTTCTCCCGTTTGCTACATTAGATGCTTGTAATGCACTGGGAATATTTACTGTGTAGCATTTAATGGCACTTAAAATCAAGCTTTCTCCCCATGGTGTGTTGAGGAAGTACCCACTGTATAATCGAAAACCTGTAAGAGGAGTAGATTAATCCACAGTTGCTAATGGCTTTCCTTTGCTTTCGCTGACATTCCTTATTCATCCAAATATATTGCTTTCTACATGAAGAAATATTTATCAGACTGGAAGACACACTACAAAGCTTCTTTCCAGGAGGGATTAAATGACCACAAATCTCATAACTCTCTGGAAAAAAAACGCAGAACAGTATTTTATCCTTTTTTTTTTTTTTTTTTTAATACGCAAATTGTCAAGAAAAGAAGAACTGAGGAAGAAAGCAGAAGCCCTTGACATTTATCTCACAAATGTTTAAGGCATTTCAAGATGAACAGTTGTAACTGCAAAGACAAATAAAATGAAATACTATATAAAGAAAAGTTTAAGTGAATTCAGATATTTCAGTGAGTTCCACCATTTTTCAAGAGAACAGGTCCTGTGTTAAGATTCAGAACAATAAATAAGATCTGAATTTAGGTCTATGCTTTGTCACAGAATATGTGTGTGGCTTCAGGCAAATTCCTTCAAGCTAGATTTCAAAGGTACTTACATGCCCAAGGAAATAAACAGACGTGAGTACTTTGTCTAGGAAACGAACATCTTCATACATCTGAAAATCCTACTTGGCACCACAGCAGCCATTTGACTCTTTAAGTCCCCCCATCTATAAAAGATACAGCCCTTAATTCCTCTAAATAGCAAGAACAGTTTTTTTTTTTTTTTTTCCCTGTCCTGTCTACTATTTACTTTGCAGCTTAAAGCAGGGCTTCTCTTACTAAATACAGCTATGTCCTCTAGCCTTCTCCATAAACAGCAGTGAATAATCACCTGCATACTCAGGGCTGTAGTCAAACTATTCCAACATCCTGGGGCTGCAGTACAAGAGCAGAAGCCTCATGAGAAGAGAATGAGCGATGCAAAAGATGCAACTCCAGTTTGTGTTCTCACGGAAATACAGCACTTTAGTTCCTGATGCCACAGAAAGCTGAAATGCAGAAAGAAATTTTGTGTATATGGATGGAGTGAGGGATAGGGAGATAAATCACTTGTTTTATTTTGTTTTATTTTATTTTTTCATAAAAGCTTTAGAAGAAATTTGATTCAGTTTTGCACTGATTTGTGGCATCATGAAATCAAAGTATACCAAGGAAAATCCTGCAGAAAATCTATACAAAGATGGTAACAACAGACAGTAATTGTCCCTGCTAGCACACACTCTCCTTTCGCATCTCATCATTGTGTACAACTGTGGATGTCTCAGCATCATGGGGAGAAGGGAGGGCAGAGCAGCCTCCTAGCCGACCTAGATGATGTGCCACAGAGGCCTGTGATGTGCTGGCTGATGATGATGATGGCAGGGGAGCAAAAGTCCTCTTGGTACCCATCAACAGCCCACTCCCACACACAGCACAGAGCAGGAATACCCACTCACGGGACCAGCAAGCCTCTGAGTGTGTCAGAGCTGAAGAAAATCTGACTCCTGAAGAAAAAATTGAAGAAACCTGAAGAAAGCTTTCTTAACCCAACAGGCCTGCAAATGCATTGAAAGGTATAAGGAGTAAGATGTACAACAAACAAACATAAAAATATGAACAAAACTCTGAAATGAAAGGGAAAGGAGGCTCCAGTCCTAGCTCTACTACAAAGCATTAGCACTTGGGAATGTTGACCAATCCATTTCTGCACCCCAGAGCACACACTATACAGCTGGCATTGCAGGAAAAAAAAAGTTCCCGTTCCACTTGTACTTCAGAAAGCAGTACAGTTCCAAACCTTATAAGGGTTTGTGTTTTTCAAACACTTGCAGCAGCTTAAATGGCCTGAAAACTTCTGCTGCTTCTGAAACCAGTAGTGAAACTTCTAGCTTGATTCATAACTATATGGGATTTGTTTGGAGAGACATAGACTGCTCAATAAAGTTCTCATATTGAGATTTTAGTCTAGATATCTGAACAGGAACTTATTAATGGCCTTTTATGCACTGACTAGGAATAATCAACTGATGCACAAAATTTGTAGAACACTTGAAAATGGACTGCAACAATTCTTCATTGTTGTAATGAAACAAATTCAATCATTTTTAATATCCTTACATACAACCACGTCAAACTCACTTGAAATCCTTCTCCAGCAAGAGAATTAGTCTTCCGAAGAAATGTAACATAGCTTGATTTTAATCACACTGTCCCATGTAACCCCTTCTTAAGAAAAGCAAGATATTGCACTGGGCAACTGTTAGTGAGTGCGCAAATGATGGAAAAATTGCACTCAGTGAGCAAACATCAGCTGTCAAAAGCTGAGGCCATACCACTTGTGATCCCCCAGGGCATAGCTCCATGTCTAACCCAATTCAGTGTATTCATGACACCTTGGTGTAAAGGAAGATAGAGTGCACTGCATAATTGTGGATGATGCAAAGCACTTTGGATGACAGGATCAGAATTCCTAATGATTTTGACTCTTTTGAGAGTGAAGAGATGGTCTGAAAGCAGTGAGATGAAAGTCAGCAAAGACAAGCACAGGAAGGCAAAATAAAATTGTAATTACAAAACTGGGAAATAAGTGGCTGAGGCTACAGCAGGCCATGAAATGTTTATGGCTGACCAAAATAACACTTCGGAATAAAAAAACAGACAAATGTGGCTCAGGGATGTAATTATAAGACACTCGTACAGAACACCAGTGAGATAATTATTGCACTCTATAGTCCGTAGGAAACCTCATCTAGAATACCTGGTCTTCACACTAGGAGATATGCAGACAAATTAGACAGACTCTGGAGGATAGCAACAGAAATTACTAGGATTTTTGAAAACATTACTTATCATGAAATGTTAAAATAATTTGATTTGTCTGAACCACAAAAAAAAAAAAAAAAGGCAGAGGGGGGACACGATAAATGTCTTCACAAATGTAGAAGGTTATTACAAAGGACATGGTGATCAGTTGTTCTCTATGTAAACTGAATCTTATGCAAGAAGAAATAGGCTTAATTTTCAGCACAGAAAATTTATGTTAGATAACAGGAGAACTATGGTAACTGTTAAGAACAGTTAAGGGCTGAAACAAGTTAACTAGAGAGTCTAGAAAATCCTTCTCACTGAAAGTTTTTAAGAACACACTAAGGAAATCTTTCCTAGTGGCAACATAGATTTACCAGCTCTTTCATTAGACTGGGAAACAGGAGAATACCTACCAAATACTTCCAGTTCTGACTTTCTACAGCTTTTTACAGTTTAAAAGTCTGTGATATTTAAAAAAGACTGTAATAACCATTTGCAATAGATTAAGCTAATATTGCAAAGAAACCCAGTTGACAGGATCAGCATCACTGTACTACTTAGTTAAAGGTCTACCCCTTGTACCAACTTGTATATTGTAGTTTTCTGAAAATATACCAAATTCCTTTCATATACTTTATAATGATAAATACAGAGAAGACATTGGCCTTACCATTAAGGTAAAATTGGTGTGACAAAAACTGAGATCTACTCTATTGAAACAGGCTTTGTAGATACTCATTTTAAATTCACAAACATCTTCATTTTATCTTAAAAGTAAGCCTAGGTTTGCATTAATGTGTGAACAGATCCGACATAGCGCTGCTGATCACAAACAAATGCAAGATACCATCCAATTCTCTACCAGCAGAACAGGAGGTAGTAGAGCATATTTCTTAATCAAGACTATTGAAAATACCAGAACTTTAGAATAGAAATTATGGAAAAGGTTAGCATATGTCTGCCTTCCCTTTTCTTAGCCTCCTCTTACAATTACATATGCTGCCTTATTCATTTCAATGATTCTGCTGTACTTAACGGTGAACAGGTCAACATAGCTGTGTGACAAAGGCACAGAATGGAATTTCATCTCCACTGCAGCTGATGACAATACTCCTACCAACTTCACAGGCTTTCACTAACAGCCTTCTATATTTGTGGGTCCAGACTGCAAATCTGCATTTTTGACCATTCTTTGATCTTTACATATTACATTGTTTGCCCGGAGAAAGAAAAATCAACCATCTTGGAACACTTCTGTCAAGAGTATACTGTGTAATTCATTTTAGATTGCCAGGAAGTGACAACCCATATAAAGCCGATCAAACAGAGAGCTCTTGCTTACCTCAAATGACAAAATACAAGTAGTTCCCTTAGATGGGGCTGAGGTGCTCCACACTGACCTGTCACACTGATTCTTCTCTTTCAGTAGGGCTGCTAAGATATGTTAGCATTTCATTTGTCATTTTGCAAGCTCCAGAAAAGTCAATGGAGAACCTAACTACAAGTGTTAGAGCAAATACTTAATTTTCATTTACATGTCAGGATAACAGGAAGATAACTGGTAAAGACCAGGAGTTAATATGCTCGGCCAGCCATCCACAGTTATGGGCAATTGAGGCCCAACCCAACAATGTCTGAAAAAGTTTTTCATCTTTTTATACTTCATAAAGGAAGGAAATGAAGAGGATAATTCCTAAAAGGTTTCTGTCTTTGTCTAGCATGACACAAATTGGCTCTCTGAAGCTTACATATTATTAAGATAGAAAAGAAATAAATAAAATGTTGTGATTCTAATTGTTGGGTGGTTTTTTTTTTTAGTCCAACATAAAAGGTACAGCTGATTAAAAGTTATGTTACCAATTATGCAGTATTAGAATACTGAAAATTACTTCTAATCTAAGCTATACGGGGAGAAATAGAATATACTTTCTTCAAAAATTGGTGGTTAAATTTTTCAGTGATCTAGATCCAGAATACTCTCAGATATATCTACTGAGACACCCACTGTTTTAAAAGCAAAATAAAACAAATTTTCTCTGAATATGACAGGCATTAATATTAATTTTAACTGTTAGTACTTGAGAAAAAAAATCTGCTTCATAATCCCTGTGACCTTTTCTTACTAGCATTGGTATTCTTGATAAAGTCTAAATACTAGCCGTACACATAAATACTGTGATATTTCTTCACTGCTATGACAGACAGTTTCTCAGCTGAGCATCCAGAGGTGAACAGGCTGGTAAATGTTTCATGCATAGGATTATGTCTAGATAATTTAAGATCTCCACGGGATATATGAAAGAAAGAATAAAGACTAAATGTTGTATTGTCTTGGCTTGCTTTCTTCTTTTACAAGAACTCAGAACCTGGTATCAAGAATGAGTTATTTCCTGCAGGCCCACGAAATATGAAATCAGGATTATTTGAAAAACCTTCCTAAACAGAAAAAAAGGAGAACTATCACCATCATGGCAGCTGCTATGCAAGGAAAGGCGAGGGAAATATGTTGTGCAATTGCACATTCTTTGTGATCACTTTGAGAAAATTACTAAATTGCACTGGATCTGGATAAAAAAGAGGCGATTTAAGAGCTCCTGTAACTCTGAGCTGTCATAGACAAATGCTATCACATCTTTCTTTTAATAACACCACGTAGTTAAACAACAGCAGCTGCAGACTGGGAAGGCTGTGTAAAATCCTAGAAGATGCTCTGCAAAAACAATGTTGGAGTGTCAGCTGCTAAGGTAGTTTCTCAACATACATCAGTTATGCGTGACTGCATAGCAGGGCTAAATCGTGCATATACATGACCAAAAATATGTCATATATGGTGATGTATTAGTATTAAGGAATGAAGACGTACTCAAATGAGAATATTCACGGACCCTGTGCTAACTCTGTCATTATAGATTTAAACAGATATAGTGTCCCATCCAAAATACCAGGCTGAGTAGGCACAGAGAAAGTTCACCAACAGGGCACCGGGAAAACATGAAAATACGGGTGAAAATATGCCCAAACTGTAAGTGCAAAAGCAAATTCACAAAGAGGAAATAAACAAAATGCAAAAGAAGACCTATTGATACTGCAGAGGAAAAATATGATAATGGAAAATGCCCTGCATATGAGGTCATAAGCAATAATTGTAGCAAGAGAAAACATTATGTCAAAGGTTGTAGATGAAAAAACCCAAAGTACAAAGGCATCATATCAAGGAAGTAGACAGTGACTCAGGGGATGAGACTTTGCATGTCCAACATTAATGCAGCACAAAAACAAATAAATGCTTTATAAAGCTCAGGCTAGCATAAGATTCAAGGGCGGGCACAGAAACAGCCAGAAAGCTGAATGCCAATTAGACTGCAGAGCATCAGAGGCTCTGCTGGCCTGTAAAGTCTCACTTAGCCTTAAGTAAGGAAATAAAAATAATAATAAAAAAAAAGATGGCGAAATTGCACCAACCTGTACCAAATTAAAATTGCAGTGCTGTACAACCATAGTGCTACTAGGATAATGTAAATTATAAAAAAAATACAAACAAAAAGTACATAGACCAAAGTATGGATCGTAAAAATACATGAGACATGGCTACCAGCTGAAATAAGTGAACTTACAAACCTAGAGAAATAATTAATAAGGTAAACAAATGAGCAAAACACAAATAACCCAGAGCAGGCAGTTCTCTATGGTATCCCTATAGAAAAATTACTAAGCTGTATTTGAAAGACTGGGACGTCTTCCAAGGATGTTACACCTGGAAATAAATAGAACAATTCAGACTGTACAACACCTGTCTTGCAGAACACCCATTGCATTAAAACAAACAAAAACCCCAAATACTGGGAGCAATAAAGCAAATGAGGAAAAACAAAACAAAACAAAACAGCCCCATCATTGCTAAATAAATATCAAGGCAGTCACTGAGAATACTAAGCAAGCTGTGAATTTGCAAAGGTCCAAGGAATATCAACAAAGTACTAAGCCGAGCTAATTACTAAATACTCACTTCTGCAGAAACCTGCTTAATTTAATCAAACCTATAATACTTTTAAGATAGCCACTAGCTAGACTAGGAGAACAGCAACCTCTACGCACACCAGCTGAGGCACAGCTTCCCTGTGGCAAGTAGGAGGCTATCAGTTCTCCTGGCCAGGCCTAACAGGGAAACTATCTGATTGCATACAGATGGAGCAGGCAGCATTATGCAGGCACTTATGGGTTCTTAACGCAACTTTGTATGTTTATGAGAAAGAGCCAAGAAAATTAGCAAGGAGCTAAATATGATTAAGATAAAACTGTAAGAAAATACAGTGCATTTCGTAGCTTCACAAGGGCTATGAATCCTTCCCTAAGCAAAGAACAAGAACTGATGGTCTAAAGAAATCAGGTCAGACTGAAGACTATTAAGATTCACAAATAACATGCTAAAACTCTTTCCATTGTCTTAGTTGTTTGTCTTCAGGGCATTTTCTGGTCAAAAATTATGTATAAATACAATTATTGCTCACATTACACAGTACCAACCTATCGAAATATATAATGAAGAAAATGGTAAGAAGAAATGGAAAGTCAGAAAAGGAAAGGCTGCTGGTTGTCTTTAATTCAGGTCAGTATTTCAAATGGCTCAATGGATTTGCATGGGAAAACTTCAATCTTCATGCTAAGCATGGAGAATCTTTGTAAAAGAAAATGATGTAATTGTCGGTGCCTTGAGCGCATTCCTCCGTTTTCCCTCGTTGGGGTTTGGCTGCCTGGGCTTGAGGCCAGCTTCAGTTGTGCAGCTGTGTGGCTGGGAAAGCTGTTTGCAAAGTCTCACCAAACTCAGGAGATGCTTTTAAGCTCAGGCTCTCATCCTTGGTCACCACCTGAGCTACATGGGAGCCATGACCATGCCTGGCCACATACCCCACTGATCCAGCCCTGGACACTGACATGCAGGTTGAACTTCCCCTCTGGATCTCGCACCTGGCTCCTCTCTGTGGGCCTGGTCAACAACACGGCCTCTTGACTGAACCAGGTCACTGTCACCGGTCTCCTTGCTCCTAAGGCCCTGCAGAACTGTCCCCATGGTGGCAAGACACCTGCCCCTGCCTGCCTTGCCTTCATGCCCAGTGCCCACATCGTTCCGTACAGAGCAGAGCTCGCCCTTGCTGCTCACTGGTAAAAGCCACCAGGAGAAGGCTTATTACTTCGATGCTAGCTCTCCCCAAACCTCCAGTTTATGCAACTGAAACCTCAAGAACCAGCTTCAAAAACAGGCATGTCCAGAAAGGATTCAGGTCTGTCTGGCTGCCTGCTTATCCTGAACAGAACAGGACTGTGCCATCCGACACATAACAGATACAGAATTATCAGGAAGCATCGTCCAAGTGCATTATATGCCAGGTTCAAGACAGGGCTTGGAACAAACCCAGGAATGCACTATAGACAAAGATTTACATGTGCTGTGATCCATCATCCTGTTCAAACTGCCAAGCACTGCAAGAGTAGCCCCACCTGCCACTTGACAGCATCAGAATTACTTTGATTATTTGGACACATAAATTGCTTCAAATAAACAGATAGGAAAATCACAATACTGCTTTCACACAGCCAAATACAAAGCCTCTCTCAGGAACACATCAATCTAGAACAGTTTTTTCTATCCAGAAAGCTACGCAAGCTGGACTAAATAACAATATTTGAGGTCTGGTGGATAGACATAATGCATAAAAAATGCAAGCTGAGCAACAAAAGCAGTGACCTTTGTAGCACCAAGACCCAGACTGAAACAGGAACGGGGGTTTTACAACAAACCATATATAAAACGCTTCATTCTTATGGACAAATCAGACTTCTGTAAAGTAGATGAACTGACAGACGTGGCTGTAGTGACAGTAATAAGGAAAGCAATACAGCATGTCAGTATTGATGGCAGAACTGGGTTTCCTTGCTGTGAGTTCCTGTTATTTTCCTGGGAATGAAAATTGAGCTTCATCTTATTATCAGCACTTCCATAATCAGTCAGTCAGAATCAGAGCTGAACCAGCATTACAATTTCAAAACTTCTTGTAAAAGGATGTGCTAAAAGCCTTATCATAACTTAGGACAAATCATTCTTAAGTGGAGAGTCAGTCCCATAGAAAGCCCAGTAAATATGCTGATGCTGAGATAGGTATGTGCAAAAATGCCTGCGGTGCTACTAGAACTCCTGGTGGTTGACGGGTAATGCACCAGAGGAGGAAAAGACATGATAACATCAAAATTCAGTCTTGATAACACACTTGATCAAACTGTTCCTTATTTACCCAGCGTTGTGGCGGTTTGATAGCACTTTCCCCCAAATCACATATACATTCACTCAATGGCAAAACAGAAAAAGAGAAGGATTGAGCGCTCCTAAGTCCTCTGAGAGAAAAGAGGAAGGCATTTATGTTCAGAAGGTGTTTTCTGTTTGTGAAACAGATATTTCCCCACAGTCTCACAAGAAGACTGGTAAGATTTTGATCACCCCCAGACACCATCAGCTGGGTGACTTTAAGGAGCTGCATACTGTCCTCTGGTAGCTTACCTCTCCTTAGCCACATATTTTGGATTCCATTAAGAGGTAGCTAATTCCTCCTACAATAACAGAGACATGCTAAGGTGCCTTACTTGTGAATTCTGGATTTCATTTTAAGGGTGAAGTGTTTAAAAATTAGATGTTACACACTGAGTCCTTCATTAGATTTGTTAAGAATATATGCAGACTGCATACATTCGTAATTGTGGAGAGGTAGGAGTAAAATACTTTAAAATGAAATAATTAAAGGAGGCACTGAAATGCACAGAGATAGAGATAAAGCCAACAGGACTGTGAGAGATAATAGTTATCTGCAGTAATAAACATAAAGTGAGAACAATTCATGACTTGTGATAACATTTAATGTGAGGATATAAATCAGATGAAGAGAGTACAGATGAAAGATGGAAACACATGCACAGCTAGACAGAAATAAAGAAAATATAAAAAGCCTTTTGTTATCTTCAGCTTGTAATTGAGATAATGCTTGTCTTTAATGATACACCCTTAGAGTGGCTCCCGCACTTAGCTGAAGGCTGTAAGAAAGACACACTAACATCTAAGTTTATGGATATGCCTGAGCAGCACATGTCTGTGTTAGCTTGCTCAGACGTACTCAAGGCACTGAAGTTTTATGCTTGGCACTCCGAAACATTCAGCTGTAAATCTATATACAAGTTAAGGATTCTTAATTTTTAGGCAAATGATAAATATCTTGATGTTGTCAAAGTCTGATATGTCAAGTAAATTTACCTGAATAAATTCAGACATATTAGCTGAGCATAACCTAGTTTAATGTGTGGTCATCTCTGTGAAACAGGACTCTGAGCACAGTGTTATTCTCGGAGGTCAGCCTTCTCAGAAGACCAGTACTAGATTTCTGGTCTCCATTCACTGTATCTTGGCAACTTCTTTTCAAGGCACTTATTGCAAAAGAGATTTATATTTCTAAGGCCTAACTAGACCTACATTGGTGAACTAAAAAAGACATAATGAAGCAGAGATGCCACACGACCAGTTGTGTCAGTCTTTAAGAATGCCATTGCTGTTACAGGTGGTACCGCTGGAAGGCAGAAGGCAGCAGTTCCTTATCTTCATGGCAGGAATAAGATGCACAGAGAAGAGAAAAATGCACAAAGAAAGCAACATGCACAATAGAAAAAAGAGAAAGACATTGGAAGAGGTAAAATACCAGAACTTTACGTGTTTCCTTAAAGCTCCTGACATTTCTTCACACATTTGCTAAACCTGTAGAAGCATCCTATAGATGTGATCTCCCATAAGCGGAAAATCAGAATGAAAACTTTAGCCTTAGATTAATTATGAGTTTCATGTCCTTACTGAAAGGATATTTCAGGTGAGTCTCCATAGCAATCCACTTTGTAGCTGGTATCATTAAATAATTTCAAATTAATGACTTGGCTAATGGAGCAGGCATTAAATTCACAATTAAAACTGGGGTGGAAGGGACAGCAAATCTGCTGTAGGACAGGAAAGGAATAAAAATGTTAATACCAAACTGGAGAAATGCTCCAGATATGCCCAGTATAATTGCTGAGGGATGAGAACAAACCTCTGCACACAAGCAGGATTAAGAGTCGTGCAAGGCAGGGAACAGCTAGCTGAGCAGAAATTCTGCAGAAAACCTAGAGGTGTTTACTGTTTATCATATTCTGAACACAAATCAATAACATGCTTATGAAAAGCATGCCATAGGTGTGGGGGGGTGAGTACAGGCTCTAAGACACTGTTTCAATTTTTTTCAGCAGTACTAACACTTTAGCTAGAGTATTGCATTGGACACTGGATGGCAGTATGGCAAGAACTAAAGCAAAGCAAGGAGAAGAAATAGAAATACAGAGGACTTTTCAGGAAAAGTGAATGAATTGGGGTACTTTAGCCTGAAGAAGAGTGAGGCAGAATATAGTAACAGCCTTCATATGTAAAAGTCAACTGCAAGGAAGAACAAGAAAATGATTTGCAAAGTATACATGTGAAAGATGAAACAAGAAGTACTGGGCTCAAATTACACCACAATTCAGGCTAGACCTTAGAAAAGCTTTTGTAGAGTAAGGACAGTGAAACAATGATGAAATAAATTGCCAGAGGACAGTATAGTACTTTCACCTTTGGAGGTATGTAAAACAGGCTAGCCAACCATTTACCAAGAATAACAAAGAAAGGAGTGAAATAAGATGACTTCCTGAGCTCTTCTCAGCCCTCATTTTCTATTTCTTTACACTTCTCAGCTACTTAGTTTCCATGATTCAAAGAACATAGTTCTCTAGTATTCTGCTCTTCCAGTTAAGCTTTTATCTACATATTCAAAAATGCTGTGACTTTCCATGACACTGACTAAGCGCAAGGAACTTGCCATGAATATATATAGACTAGGAATTTTCATACGAGTAGTGTTTAAACATTAAAAGTCATTCTCAGAAAACCTAATAGTGTCCCCACCACTACTGGTGCTTTCGAAACCAAAAGGCAAAACTTAATTTCTCTTGGCAGTACTTTTTCACTGCCATTTTTACAGCAGGGTGTACAATGCAGTATTTTATTAACAAACAAACAAACAAAAAAACACAAACGCTTTTCAAAATTCATGTTGGTGAAGGAGAAGAAGCAGGAAAAATATCTTAGTATGGACACTTCTTTAAAGGACCTTAAAGAAACAGAATCACCTGTAAATACAACTTTAATATTCTTTGAAATTTACTTTAAATGTAATTTACTTTAGGCCTTTTTATCTGGCCTAAAGTAAGTAATTTCATTGAGAATAAGACACTTTGGGACCCCCCAGCTTTAGAATCCTAATTATTTTTTAAGCTCTAATCACTTATGATGATAAGAATGCCAATATTCTATAAAGAATTTAAAATTTAATAAAGATTTTTTTCATTCTTATTGGCCTTCAAATATGAATGTTTTGACTGTTCACAAACAACTATTTAACCATTACTTCAGTTGTGGAAGTTCATCATTTACTCTCCGTTATAAAAGGAAACACTCTTTTCCATTAAATTTTCATGTGCCTTCCATGTATATTTTTGACAACTCAGTTTTGATTAAGAAGTAGTAGAGTGAAAGCCAATCTCCCCTTCTATTTCAAGAATTTTCTTGAGAGTCCATGGAAGTCAAGGTCTTTTGAAAATTTCTGTCTATATTTGCTTTCTGGATAACTATCCTGAATTATGAAAAAATCTGTACAGTCCTTTATTCGCTGGTAAAATGTTACTAACGCTTTTTAATTTAGTGTCTCCAGCAAGCATTTAATTCAAATTTAGCAAGCCAGATACCGCTTTTTAATTAAATATGAGATGATTGTTAAAGGAAAACTTACTAAGCATTTAGAAGATAAATCTAATAGTCATGTAATTAGCTCAAAATTACATAAGCAAGAAATGCCTAATCCCATTCTTAGTAGCACATGGACTTTGTAAGGAATTTGCAGATTCTTAATTAGCAGTTATCAAAATAGCCTACAGCAAGACAGGTTTCTATTAATTGTTAAAATAGTGATATTTAATGAGCTTTTTAAATGATAATACACTTGGGACAATCAACTCGTTTAGTTTCTAAGTATTCTGTTGTAATTCCTTAATGTCTTTATCAATCGATTATATTGTCAGTTTGTCCAAAGCAACCAGTGGTTTTGCATTGTTGAATTTTTAAGTTTGTAAAGGGGCACCATTTTCAGAAGTAGGAATTTAGTTCCTCTTAAATACTGCGAGTCCATGTTCACTATTGAAAGTTCTGATCACAACAGTTTAAGATTTAACTTGTGGGCAGAGGGGAGAAACCTTGCCAGTTAATTTTTGTTCGCAAACCTGAACTGTTCGCCTTCCATGAACAAGCTACAGTCATAAAGTAACTCTATTAGAAATTATTTCCTTTACTGTGCCTTTCATTTTCCCTTCAACACACCATTACAAAGAAAGTGTTTTAGGGGAAACTTTTTTTTTTTTTTTTTTTTTTTTTTGCATGAAGCATGGCTCTGTACTTAGTACTTCAAGAAGACTTTATTGCTCTTTGCTAAGACTGTTTACAGTTTCTTTTACGACAGCATTACCTAGAATAACTTCCTTCTCTTTGCTTATTTTTCAGCAGCATAATGACAAGGTCTAACTCTTAATTTTCTAGCACTGTAGCTGAAGTAATCAAGGATGTGCTTATCACCAATGGAAGAAAAATATATTGGTGATAGTATATATAATTACAAGGCCTGATTTCTGAGCCAGTGAATGAGCAGGACTCTAAGTCTCCAAGCTTCCAAGCTAAAACTGTCTGCTAACAGGAAGTAACATAGGATGTTGTTAGAGACAGAAAAAAGATTTGCTAATGCAAGAAACATTAGCGAAGAAACAGTATTTGTACAGCATAAAGGAAAATTAAACAGTTTATTTAGAGTTCAAAATTGTAGAAGCACCAATCCTACCACAATGCCCTTCACTTTTTTCCTTCACTTACTCAAAAAAGAAGGGATCTGTGCATCTGCTCTTCAGTCCACAAATAAAAGGAATCATCTCGATATAAAAGAGATTTAGGAGGGAAACAATTATTGCCCCATGTAGTCTTTTACAGTAGGGATTGGCTTCCAAATACATTTTCTTCGGAGTGTCCTTTAGGACTCTAACTGTGAGGAATTACTTCAGCCCAAATAACTCATAGGAAATGTCTTTTTCTGCTTCCTATTTTTTTTTTTTTTTTTTTTTTTTGTTATTAAGGAGCTGGTAGATTGGAAAGAGGGCACTAACCCATGGCCCCTAGCCACAGGAGGTTAAATTAATTAGAGGATTTAGAACACTTAGTATTATACATTACGCAGCATGCTTCATACATTACGCAGCATGCTTAATTCTGAAGAGCTCAAGCTACAGTTACTATTGTTAACTATAGAGTGATTGGTGCAATACTGTCTTTCTGTTTGTAGGGAAAACAAGATAGTATCTTGTCTTATATCTGATACAGCTGCAAACAAGGAATAAGCTTTTCAGCTGTGAATTGTTTCATGACATCTGACAAAGAAGCAGGTAACTCCAAATTAACAACAGGTTACAAACAATTCCAGTTTGACAGATTCCATCACCAGCAGATGGATACCTTGCAAGTTAAATGAGAAACAGTGAAAAGATTGATAGGTTCTTAAGTTTCCATTGTTCATGCCTGAGTCTGAATTACACCGTGCATTTGGAAAGTATTCTTACTGTTTCATAGCACAACAAAGCTGGCTGTCCTGGCAATGCCCTGTAGATCACAAATGACAATGTCTATTCAGATTGCATATTGATGTGTACACATTACTTTAAATGGCATTTATTATTTCCCAAGTAGCATGGGAGTCAGTGATGTGGTAATTCATTTAATTTGTTTAACCTATTTAATATACTGGAGACACTGTGCAAGTACTTGTCAGTCCATTAGCTGCTACCATTCTAGGGGCTGTTTCATCTATATTTAAGCCCATTACTTCCCTAAAATGTTTGTTAAAATTGACTATCTAATTTATTAGGTAAAAGTAACAATGATGCATTTCCTTATTCATTGTCTGAGATGGATAGAAATTGAGATGTGATCAGTACTCAGTGAATGACAAAGGAAGCAAGTGTTACCATATTCTGCAAATAACCCTGGCAATGAACACACTGAAATGATCCTCTATAAATAATGCAAGAGTAAAAAGCAATACATCATCATTATGGACAGAAGAGTTCTACAGACAACTCTTTATGATCACAAAGAGAGAAATAAGTACATCCCGTACTATCTGTGGTAAATGTATTTATGGAAGTGATAAAATGCGTGTTTGTGGGTAGAAAAGGGAAAAAAAAAAAAAAAAAAAAAGATAAGGAATGAAATGTGGTTTTAGTTTTCATTTATTTCCTGACATTTGAAGTTTGACATCAAGGACATTATAGGCAGAAGCTTAAATATTTATTTTAACAACATTCTAGAGAATTAATTTCATAGCTTGTTAAGAAGTGTTTTAATGTTTTTAGTATTTTGTTTTTTAGTATTTTGTGTCAATAGGAGCAAGAATTTCATGAAATGGCTTCTGAAGTTTTACCACAGAGGGACAACTTCTGACAGAGAAAATTATATCTGAGTGGAAAGTATAGTTGCTGATGGAGAACATTTTACCTGCAGAGAAGCACAGATACTGCCAAAGCAGATTTTATCTGCCTGCTAACAGAAAGATTTTACCTGGTAGTGAAATGCAACTACTGACAGAGAAGATTCCACTCATCAGCAGCTGAACTTCTGTGGCACATAAAACTTTTTCTGTCAGATGCTGCACGTAATTTTTTTTTCTTCATTGTTGGATAAAATCTAAGAAAAAAGTAGCTGCTGATGAAGCTTGTGTGCATTGGTGTGATGGGAAAGACTCCATCAGATCACTACCTGCTGGGACATAGTTTCACCAGCTGAGAATCTGGCCCACTTGTGTACTACATGCACAAATGAAGCATTGCATCTCAGAGCTGGAGCCAAAACAGTAAGAAACTCCAGAGAAGGAAACTTATTATGCAAAATTTAATATCAACAATGTAATGACTTCATTTTTTAGAGCAGTCATGTGGAAAAAGGATGCTTAATTGTTATTGCCACAGGCTGGAGAACCAAGATGACTGGTGCACTAAGAAAGAAACTAGGAGCCCCAAAGCAGCGTTAACTTAAATGTATCTGGTTTTGTTTGTTTTTGTTTTTTTTTTTTCAGCCTTGGGTTACCTTCCTAAACCAGCCACATAATTTGATTCTTCAATTTTTTTTTGTGAGGTGATGTTATGAGTGAAGTCCTATTTACGCAGGCATGAAGACTGTCTGCATCCAGTAATCCTCTCGCAAAGCAAATGTTTTCTCTGCCACAGATGAATATGCAGGCAGCTGGCAGAGCAGGAAGTAGCAAAATCTGAAGAAATGTCATGTTAATTTAGCTAGAGATAGTGATCGGTAATAAAGACCTTTGTCTTTCTAAATACATACATTACATTTCCTTTCATAGAAACAGGGCTTTCAGGCAGATTTCTACTTCCCTGCAACTGGTAAGCAAGTGTCTCCTGTGCTTTACTTTTAAGAAGAAAATGCACAACTGCAAGGTAACTACAAATCTCTCAGACTGTGAAATATACATATAAAAGAGATTTCCCACTATTCTAGATTTCAAATTCTTTTCACGTAGGCTATTGAAAGAGATGAAAATGGATAAATGTGTAGCCACCAATGGCGTCTGCCTCTCACTTTATAGAGAGCTACCATTTCATTAAGTTTGAAGGTTTTGAAATAATATAATCATAATGAAAGAAAGGAAATAAAATTCTCAGAAAGTTCTCAAAGGAGTATTAAAAGATGAGATTTGAATAAGACTGATCAAATGTTGGAATGGAAGATGCAGATAGGTCATAAGCCTTTGCTTTTTTGATTGCCCATATTGTCTCGAAACTGTTCAGCAGAACAAAGAGTTTTGTGGATGAAAGACTGGTGTGAAGAAACATGAATGTCAACTTGAGTTCTGAAAGACAGTCTGCTAATGAAATATTCTAAAAGTCATTTTCAAGGTGGTGGAAAGTTCTCACTGATGTGCACCAATGCTTCTGATAAAAAAGCATCAAATAGTTATGCAAGTATTGGCTTTTAGGTCTGAGAAAATAAAGTAATGCTTGTATGACTCCCAATGTTGCAGAAAGGTATTTAGTCTTTTCTACTTTCAGAGGACTAAAAACAATAATCAGGATGCTTGTTTAGATGCTAGTTTAGGCATTCAAAACTATTCTGGTTCAGTTAATTTTCAGTATTATAAAACAGGTTAATACCTAGTGCAAACTGGGACTGCAAATAAAGACAGATCCTAAATGCATTTTTAGTTCATGGGAAAGAAAAAAAAAAACAAAGAAAGAAAAAAACAAAACAAAACAAAAACCACTGTTTGTTTGTGCAATAAGTATAGTAAGTATAATTTGAGACAAAACAGTAAATAATACATTCGCCTGCTCCTAGTAGGATTGACTTTTGAATCTGACACTGTGTGATATTTAATAGCTTCTTCATAATATGAGTTCATAAGAGAGAAAGATCTAAAAGCAGTAAACATATTTCCAACAGTTCTAGGTGAGCAGATCTAATTAATTTTTGGAATGTAAAAGCCTCTGAAGTAATGCTGCCAATTTTCATCTTCTGGCATTTTCTTGTGCGCTTGAACTACCTTCTACAAAACTTGTTTTATCTTTGATTTCTTTTAGGGCCAAATTTTAAAAGCACTGAAGTTCATAAAGAAGAGGCCTTCGGTACTCAACAATTTCACGTTGGAAGCCTTTGTCATTAAACTACTGAAGTATGACTGTAAGTCTGTAACCTTGGTGTGAGGATGAACTGTCAAAGACACCAAACACGGCTATTATTAAATACCTGAAGGGCGATTTAAGTAAAATTTTTGCTTTTAGAACAAAATATTGAAACAAGAAGCAGTACTGCCTATTGTTACCTAAACCCTGTAAGTGACTTTGAGGAAGTTCCCTGTATTCATCTCAGGGACAGCCCACTTACCCCAGTGTCTACAAGGCTAAGGCACCTCTGCACTCGCTCGCTCCCAGCTGGGCTTCAGAAACAAGGAGCTCAAAACTCGCTGCAGCACTGGAGCCTACTGGCAGATTCAGAAGATGCAGACCACAGAACTGCACGCTACATTATTAAAATGCAGTGATGACTTTTTGTCAAATACAGTTAAAATGGTTGTTCATACTCAACCAGTAATTAAACTCTCCAAGAAGTGGAGAGTTTCTTTCTGATGGGCTGAAATCTTACATCTGCTACTGTCCAGAAAACCCTAATGATCAAGCTAAAGGCTTGGGAACGTCAGGGGAGGGTCATCCTTACCCCATCTTGTTTAAGCCATTTCACAGCACAGGAAAGAAGTCAAGTTTAAACAGGTCAAGAAGGAGGCACACGAAATATGATTCTTAACAGGTGAAGGTAAAAAAGATGGCAAGATTTGTAACTCCACTGTTATCCTCAGCATATCTCACTGACTAACTCTGAATAGCTGCCTAGTCATTACCTTTCTTATCTTGAATCCCATTTCAAGGCACGTAGCTCTTGCTGTGCAGTGTATAGGGACCCGGTCACCTACGAAAGAGCTCCAAGTTCCACACTGGCAGTTTCATTTTAGATATGCCAATCTTAAAATTTCACTTTAAGACTTAAATCCAGAGCCATTTCTATTTTGCTAATATCATAAATGTATTTTGAGAATGTCATCAATATATAATGCATCTCCTTGTTGGAGTTACAGCATCAGCTTTTATTCGTAGGGTCACTATTTTCCATTGGATTATGGTTGGGCATTGGTTCTTTGTTCCAAAACAATTCAGTCAGGTTTCAAAAAGATAATACGTTATTGTACGCTAATGGAATAAAAAGTCTGTACTTGCTTTTAACATGTGTCCCTCTGGAAACAGGAAATGACCGGTTGTTATTGGCTGCTCTCCCTTATGATTTAAAAGAAGAACTGTAGGAAGGCTTTGCTGAATGGCCTTTGATTTTCTGTCAATGCAGTTTTGCCAGATTTTTAACCTAGGTCCCATAAGTGAAAGTAAAACATTAATCTGCTCAGTCAGTCAGTCCCTGGATAAACCTCAGAAACTGAAAAAAATGTTTACAACAAAGATATCATAACCCTTTGAATACTTGAAAGAATGATAACAAAGAAAGTAATTCTCTGTTTAAAACTAGTTAAGATGCAACACTGTTGTTCTGAATCTAGATGAACAAATGAAAGCCAAAGATAAGTTACAGCTTATATTTTGAAGTTATTTAGCCTTTTCTTTTTCTTAAAATCAACCTTAAATGAAATGTTTAACTCTATTTAAATCTGTGACACTATCCATCACAATTTTATAGTTGGACACATAATAATGTATAATCTCAGCTTGCTGTCCACTTGTAAAAATGGGAATAGACTTCGAGAAATAAGCAATTTCCCAACAGAAAATTGGAAATTCTGCCAACCAGTTCCAGGTGACCTGCCATCAATCAGTGTTAAATTCTCCCCAGCTATTGCTGAAGGGTATTGCCATTACTGACGGGCTTCACCTGGTGACTAATGGTATATAACAAATACATTCAAGAACTATAGAAATCCTAAGAATCTGTAATTGTCAGTTAACTTTCAGCAAAGACCTTCTCAGGCAATTCAGAAAGAGAGATTACTATTACTATTACCATGAAACTACTCATGTTTATTATGATGTTGCTTTAAAAACAAACAATAAACAACAACAACAACAAACAAAAAAACCACACAAAAACCAGAATGACTCGATGCCATGAAACTAAATTAAATCAGATTGTAAAACACTTATCTGTCGCAGAACACTGTAGTGTAGATCTACTTTGCAATATGAGCTGAGTATGTGCTAATGTGACAATTACTCTAAACCTGGATTAAAATTCAAGTTTCTAGAAAAACTTTGTGTGATTAATGATTATGATTAATGTCTCAAGTGTGTTGTTCCAGGGTAATAGTTTCCTTCATTTGCCTGAGTACATATTTAAAATTAAACATCCACTGCTTTTGTTAGCCAGGTAAAGTCAGCTTAGCTATGAATTACTTTACATGTGAGAAACGTAATACTGACAAGAAATCTTGACTGTGTTCAACCAGGACCAGAGAAATATAGAGAAATGACGATGGATTTGTTACATGGAATTTCCAAGATACTGAAATAGGGTTTTCACAATGCTCAAAACCAAAATCTGTTGAGATTTAAAGCCCTTTGTGAAGTACAGAAACTTGAAGTTCCACTGAACTTTCAGAATAAAATAACATGCAGTGGAAAGTATTGCTGGGACTATCATGGAATCCAATCAGATCAGAAGTCTCTCATCCCCATAAGAGCCCTTTAAAGTCACTAATCCTGAGTTCAAAGACCCACAGGACTGTGGTTGTCGATGAAGCTGTACATACAGACCCAATGGAATAATTCTGCTTGCCTAATTTCTATGGGGCAACTCATAGAGTAAAGAAAAACATGTACATAAATATTAAAAGGACATAAATTTCTACATCCGCAACAGAATGGGTAATTAATTACCCATTAACAGTAGCAGAAAATGTCTTTTTTTTTTTTTTTTTTCCTCCCTAACTAAACCAGCTTCTTGCTGTGGTTCGCTGGGAAAATAATTCTGGGTTTCTCAGACAGGAACATTTCAATTAATGGTGAAAAGCTCTATTACAGTTGTAACATCTGTAGGACACTTGGCCTCTCCCGAAAATAAAGTAAATCACTAACA
The DNA here is from genome assembly GCA_011076525.1 of Nettapus auritus. Taxonomy (NCBI): domain Eukaryota; kingdom Metazoa; phylum Chordata; class Aves; order Anseriformes; family Anatidae; genus Nettapus; species Nettapus auritus. The sequence continues at coordinate 6,772,164 of CM021775.1, forward strand.
ATTTACTAATACAATTAAAATATTTATATGCATTCAGTATCTGCTTTGTACAAAAATGTAGAAGATGAAGAAGGCAGAAAAGTGAGGTGAACAGAAAAGAAACAATCTTTAATTCAATAATAATGTTAAAAATATGAACCTTTCTGATGCCCTTTCCATAGGGCAGGCAAAATGTAGACAGAAGTCTCTACAGGACAGAGAGACCTGGTTTTACCCTGTATGTGTGTATCTGAGGAGATTTCATCCCATATGGTACTGATGGTTTAGGGGTTTTGGTTTGGTCCATAACTCATTTTGTGATGCCTTCTTACCCCTTGACCAGACAACAGTGACAATAGCTGAACACTTGGCTTCCCAGAATTACCGACAAGAATAGGAATCTTCCCTCAAGCAGAGGAAGATCCTTTAACTTTCAGAAGATGTCACCTGACTTATTTAGGCAGGGTTTGCTTACTGTTAAGCACAATGAATGCAGAAAAGTAAATTTTTATAAAAGCTGCCAGTTTCTCAACAAATATGTCTTGGTATGACAGACCCCAAAGGTATGATGCACCTTTTTTTCTCTAACAAATGTGCATTAGATTCAGACAGTTCAGTGCCAGTCTTGGTTCCAGTGAGGGAAATACTAAGAGAGGGTATTGGTTATGGATACAGGACTGAAGAAATGCTAAGGTCTTCATTCCTCAAAGTCAGCATTTCATAAAATCCTGTGTATAATCAGATCATCTTTGCAGAGTTTAGCTTTCTCACTGCATCCCTATGTCAGAGGTGTTACTTAGAGCCATTTTACAGATGAATTTTAAAACGGAGAGGCGCTAAGTGGAAAAAGAATTAGTATCAAAGAGTGGGATTCAGTCCCTTTGACATGCTGAGAAATGATACATACGTCCCATTCTCTCCATAGCTTACTGTGCTCTCTCTGAGCGCTTAACATCATTTGTAAAAGAAATCGGCTTAGATTTTCAAAGTAGAGACTTAAAATATCCTTAAATACTTAATGACAGATTGAAAGATTAAGGAATAGAAGTAGAAATATATTGAACAAAATAGCATCTAAGATACTAATTTAATTATCAAGTCCTCTAAGAGTTCAGTAACTGATGTGTAGTAGCATGGACTTAATTTCTCCCTTCAAGTTCAGAACAGAGAGGAAGCAGATGACACGATCTTCTATTATTTCTCAGATATGTATCAGTGAACATAGCATTGCTGTATTTCATAGAACAATGATTCTTCAAGTTTGGTATCTTGTCTCAAGACATGATTTCTGAGAGTACAGTCACTAATGGAACCCATTGAAAGACTTCAAACCGAACATATATTAGATTAAAAATCAGATTTTCCTTTGAAATCACATTTTCTAGAATAATTGCTCTTTTCAATTTTTTTTAAAGACAATTTAAAAATTATTTTAACTTGCTGAGTTAGACCCCAGCCTATTAGATACTAACTGAATGCTTCCCCGTGTGCAGAGAAGCATCCTTTAATATTTTCACTCTGCTCAGTAACTGCCCATAACATATACTGGTATTCACTGAATCACTGGTGCTTCCAAATGACTTTTTATAAAACTTGGGCTTTGGTAATTTAGATTGCTTTAAAGTAAACTAAATGCAAGCATTTCTCTCTATTTTATTTTATTTTTTTATTTATTTTTTAAGTATTAACACATTTTAAAACATTGAAATTTTCAAAACTCTTGAATTCTGATGACCACATAAGCTCCACAAGAAAAGGACGAATCCTCAGCCAGTGTAACTGGGTAAGTTCCACTGATTACACAGGACGAGAGAGTGTAAACCAGCCAATTTTTAAACAGTTTTAAAGAGATCTGTAAGTAACATCTGTACGTAATAGGTTATATGCAGGAGATAACCCTAAGAAAGGCCTTTCTTCTTACAAAGAGTTGTACTAAATTCATGGGTACAGCTCAGAAAAATGTATTCCACTGAGCAGGAATAAAAATAGGCCAGTACATGCTGACTTCTGAAAGAAGGGAAAATAAGTAGATACTTTCATAACACAGAGCATTTCTACTGCAATAAAGAGAGTTGCTCTAGAAATCCAAAGACATAGCATTGCTTGAGACGAATACTAATTAGAACTGCTCAAGCCTGGAAGTACGTGTCCACTTTCAGCTTTATGAACCTCTTACGAAGCCTGTCAGGTTTCTCAGGCCTGTCCCATATTGTTCACACATTGTGTACTAGCACCGCCATCTGTGATGCTTCATAGCCATGACACGCAGGAAGGAGAGAATGAGCATTACAGTTCACAAAGAAATATGTGCTATGGATTGTTTACAAAAATAAGCACATATAAAAAACTATGGGAAGCAAGTCTCCTTGCTCTTACAGTCACAGAAGGAAAGCTTTCTATCTGTCACATCTCATAGTAAATTGTTATGGAAATTATAGGAATATTTTAGCATTATATGATTATGCAGAATTATGCCATTTCTGTAACATCACAGAAGTTTCCTAACAACCTAAAGATACAATAAAGAGTTCACCTGAAATATTTTCCCAGAGTATGACACTAGGGAAATCTAAATTTCCTGGAGGGGTAAATTCTGACACCTGTACTGATGCTACAAAAAAACGTACTTCATGAGTTATCTCACTGACTTAATAGACTTATTCATTGAAGAATTTCTTATAACAGTTTGGGACCTATAAGCAAGCCTCCACTTTAATATACAAAAGCTCTTTTCCAAATCCTTCCACAGCTAACAACTTCCCCATCAAACAGAGAATAGCACTGAAAAAACTTGCAGCATTGTCAAGTTTGAAATAAGTGATTTGTTGTCTTAAATACAAATACCGATGTATTTATGCACCAGGCAAGGAAGATATTCCTGTGCCTTAAAGAACACAGAACAGCAAAACCACTGAAGTAGTATTGATAAATGCTGTCATTCTCTAATGAAATTTGCGAATTAGAATGCTATTAAATGGAGCTACTTCATACCTTGTTTCAGTTTTCATTTCTCTGACAATGTCAACTGCTCTTGGGAAGATGCTAGGTGCTGGTCCCATGAGTATGTTAAGTGGCTCAACTATGTCCTTGTGAGTAGACTGAGGCAATGAAAGCCAGAGACCTTGCACTCTGGGCCTACTACTTCACTGGTAGTAAGCTTCTTCCATTAAAGCTGTAAGCTTTGCTGCTGCAAGCAGTAAGCTTCTGCCATTAAAACAAACAAGCAAACAGCTCTATCATTCTTAATTACGCATAGAAAATTCTGTGATTCGGTAACATTTCAAATATCACAAAATGCTTGAAAGTGCATATTCTAATCACAATTACATTCTGGGGGAACTTTGTGCTTTGGACATATCCCTAAATTTGGTCTAAATTTCTTCTCACATCCCTGCTATCAGTGTCACAGCAGTTTACTTCCAAACTGCTAAATCCAGACATGATTATATGAAGTTGTCTCATTTTTCCAACAGACTCCTCCTAGTAAGAGAACAGCAGCAGTTAGCGGGCTGGGCATGTGGCACCTTCAGGATTCTGAACAGGTAACTGCAGTCTCAAGTAGGTGCAAAGAGTACGACAGCACTTGTTTTAGATTTAATCCAGTAACATCCTTTACCAGGGACAACCCAATTTGGAAAGAACTATAGAAAAAGGACACATAGGCCTGATGCTAGAAGAGATATAGAAGAGAGTCAAGACAGCATACAGTGAACAGCACTATTCTGATATTTAAATATCAGAGGTTTTAGGAGTTATTCATTCAAAAAATGAACAGAATAAGAGGTTAGAGAAGTGAGAGGTGTTCTCTAGCCCATAACAGCATGGCTTGCTTCATAATGGCCTCCACTGCAGTCTTTCATTAAGCCACTTTCTATTCTCCCCAAGTAGGAGCTGTAGAGTATTTTATAAAGTTGCATCTTTTAAAGTCCAGAAAATAATCAGTGAAGCAAGATGCATCTCCTTTAGAAAGAGGAATTAAACTCACACCATGCTCCATGAAACCATCAAGCTCACGGCTGAGCAACACATTGTAGAGTTGAATATAATGAGGCTGCTGTATAATGTCACATTACAAAAAACTGCAACACTGAAAAAAATAAAGCCTCCTGCATTCTGATAACACAGCTCCCTTTTCCCCCTATGAAAAAAGGTTCAGAAGAAAACTAGGAAATGGATTCAGGCATAGCAATCTCTTACAGTTCATGTTAATTAGCCAGTTTTTCAGTCAAAATATATGCAGTGAAACACGCAACTGAGATTCTTTAGAGATTATCAGAAGTGAATTGTACATGCTGTTGTAAATTGGTCTTTTCCACTGCAAATTATAACTCTGGAGAGCTAAATCATGGATATTTGATTGCTAAAATACTATTTTTAGAAGTGACCACTAATTAACTTTTCATTTGCAATTTTATTAGTTGAGTGCAACTCTTTAGCCTTGAAAGCTCTATAAGAGAAATTCAACTTAAAGGTTAACATACAATATGGATATTGAGTCTGATTATTTATTTCTAATCCTGAATTTTGGGCATCCTTGATTATCACAAATTTGAACAGACTTAAAATTGTGAGGATGAATCAGGCCTTAGATGTTCTCCTGGCCCTTGTCAGAAACACTTGGAGTCTTACCTCAGGAAAAATCATAAAAGGAGGCAATAAAAATCATTTGGTAGACTAGTAGAATGCAATAAAAATGGAGAAGCAAAAGTAAATAAGAGAACTCCTCTAGATGTCTCTTAAGATATGACCCTGGTGGCAGGAGTCATTTTCCTGTGCAGAAATCACTTCCTCATCTGCAATTTATGTTTGGTAATTTTTCTTCTCCTTTACTTGAAAACTGAAATTTTATTGTTTTAGTATTTATAGCCTTTATTTTAGGGATGGATAAAAATAAATAAATAATAAATAAATAAAAGAACAACTAGAATATACCCATGCAGCACTGAAGAGGAAAGCTGGTTATCCCAAACCTGTACATCTGCTGTGCTTTCCTAGGATGATGGCACGGATACTGTCTTCCTACACTTAGGCTTCCTGGTACAGCTAGAACATAGGTCGTTATTGATCTATATCCCATTTTATATCAGTTAAGAAGATACAGTCTGTCCTGTGTCTTAATAGGCACCAGGCTGTGGACTGTGAAAGGCAAGTGTTGATATGAATTTTTTAAGGGAGTTCTCATAATAAAGCACTACTAGTGACACAGATCTTCTAATCAGGCATTTAGTAATTTTGCTTTGCAGCTTGGAAAATGTCTTTCATTTAAATTCACCTCCTAGGAGCTGTGTGTCAGGCAATTATTCTCTACCAGAAGATTTCAAAGTCCAAGCAAATTAAATGGGTTCTGTTCTTAAAGTAATAATGCCCTCAAAGCATCATGACTGTTGTTAAGAAATAGGAAATCTAAAGGCACAAAAGCATCTGTTCTGTTCTATGAATACAGGTGCAATTCCTATTAATGTTATTGGCAATCAGGTGTGCATATTTACAGATCTAATGTAGAGTTTCTCTGGATGAATAGCACAGCTGAATACTCACAATTCTGAAAGAACACCACTGAAAAGGAGAGCTGAGTTCAGTCTTTAGAACACTGAGACTTATGAATTCAACTCAAAATATGATGGGGCCTGCAGTGATATTGGTAGGTTCTCAACCTGCCCACATATTAGCTAGGTGGAAATGAGTTTTGTCAGGAGTAGACTCCTGATGAAGAACAGCCTTGCAAGACATAGTATCAGTGAGCGTTAGTACTGGATGAATATTCTAGTGAAATACAGTAAACCTCCATGTGTTGGTGCATTTCAGTCTTAGACTGCTTCCTCACTGAAATAGAAAGTAAATGGTTGATTTTCATGTCAGGCATTCAAAAAACAGACCAATATTTAAAGTCAGTTGGAACCACTGCCCAAAATACAGGCCATCTGGAAGCCTACAGAGGGGTATGTATATAAGTTTGGGGAATTATAGGGTGGCAATCTACTTCTTCAAAGAAGAACCACAGCCCACAGAGCAGCAAGCCTAAAAAAAAGGTGAAGACAAGTTTTTGACAAGTCAGGTACATTTTCAAAGTGTTGCATGGGAGATGAGGCACACAAGTCCTTTAAAACAGAACAGATTCTATAGACAGATTTTACGAAATCATTGAATTGGAAATTGTCCTCCAAAGTACCTTCTTTAGCAATATCTTTCTACTTAAAGAGACTAAAGAAAACAATGTCCAGCTTTACTTGAGAGACTACAGAATTCCTAGGCCAGTTACTGGTAAAACAGATCTCTGGCAACTGAAAGCACGCAACAGAAATCCAGCTTCTAATCCTGTGCAATGTTACTAAAACACTCCTAAAAAATGACATTTCCTCTGATCCCATAAAGACCCACTGCCATAGTGAGACATGCTTTCAACACTGTAACACTGGGTTACTGTCATCCTTTCTTGGCCAGCTTCACAAAAGCAATATGCTTGCTGCAGTTCCTGCTGAGAACACACAAGTTGTTGGTTGTTACACTTCATAAATCTCTTCCATTTATTTCTTTGTTACTTCTATGCCCATTTTGTATATATATTCAATAATGGCATAATCTAGATTGTATGATACTGCAGTCACTGTGACTATGAAAACCTCTGATTGGTTAGACAGAGTGTAACAGTTTGGGCTAAATAATTGTTTTCTTCACTGATTGTTTTCTGGATTAATCTAAAGAAAAAGGGCACGAAGGACAGCAATACAGTTACTGTCTTCAAAAACATGAAGAAGGAACACCCTATTTTCCACATCCACTTGGAACAGTACAATACAAAATGGCCTTAAATTACATCAAAATAAATAACTGGAACTCAGGAAAATACCATTCTGACAAAAAGGGCTGGTAAAGTACTAGAGTGAATCGGGTGGCCATCAGTGCAGGCTTCAGCATCACAAATTTAAGAATACATTAGGTCTATCATTAGGAGTTGTTAAACAGAGCTGATCCTACCTTGGGGTGGGGGAATGCATCTGATGACTGCTTCAGCCTCCTTCCGTACCTATTTTCTATGATGTTGCTGTTTCCCACTATACCCACAAGTACTGAAGTTCCCAAGCTCCAGATTTCCAAAGATATGGAGGCACGTGTAGAGCAGAATAATGTAAAGGAGGTCAACTGGCACTAAGGAAACTCTTTGTACTTGTTGGCACTTATCACCTTTCAAAACCATCTAGAAGAATCTAGATCACTTTTAAAAGCAGACTCCCCAGTAGCGGTAGGCTAAGTAGCACTGAAAATTGTATTCCAAGTAGCTGTTCCAAGTATACACAAAAAAGCGTCTAACGATAGTACTTGGTACTGTCATAGTACTAGATACTGTCCTAACTACAGGAGAGGTCAAACTGAGCTGAATAGAACTGTTCATATTCTTTAAGTTAACAGCAACAGGAACACTTCATTAAATGGGCAGCTTACTGCCAGAATTTCATCCAGAATGAAAGCAACTCCAGCCTTGAATACCTGCACTGTGTTTTCCTGTCTTCCTTGCTTTCAAAAAAAAAAAAAAAGTCAGCAAAAGATATAGCTAAATATAAGCGAATATTCAAACAACTTGCCCAAATGTTTTCTGAAAGTACATTCTTTGTGCAGTATGCCAGAATAAGCTCCTGAGAATATCTTTTCTAAAGGATATTATACCTCATGAATTTAAGTTAACTGCTGTTAGAGACTAGGATGAAAATTCTGCAGGGTGGGTTATCTGCCTATCATACTCTTACAGCTACTTTCAGAGACTAGGTACTGGATTAGCTAGATTTTGGGTCAGATGGGAGTTTTTTATGCTCCTGAATAATTCTACAGTAGTTTTGCATCATGGAGAGCCTAACATGCCCTCACAATATGCTGTGCAGTTCACCTATTTCAAGTCAGTAAAATATCAAGTAATCAGTCACTGCTTCCAATTATATCTCTTCTTAAAACCAACTCTTTCCATTCATTTTCCATTCTTCTTGCTCTTTCTTTCATTACTTTATTGACAAACAGAAAATAAAGCATTCATTGTTATTGAATGAAACACCTATATGCACAGTGACATTGCAGCAGTATCTGTAAAGGATTTGAAGATACTTAATATATTTCACTGTATGCAATGCTGAGCAGCCTTGACATTTAGATATTAGTGTAATGCAAATAAATTGTAATATATAATTATTTATAAAATTGAAACATCAGACAGTGCATTATACGAATGTAAAAAGAAAAGGTGGTTTAAGTAGGAAGCAAGGACACAGGAAAATCCATCAGAAGTCAAAGATAGGTGTACTTAAAGCCATGAAATTACCTTGTGTCAAATCTAATTGAGGGAAGCAGCTTGTCACTAATGCAATTGTGCTTTAATAATCGAGATGGCATCTACATAAGCTTGTGAGAAAGGCAACTTTAAAAGACAAATGAAAACTTTCGAAGACATCAGGTTTATTCTCTCAGCTGTTTGTGTTGTGCATCAAGCTGAAATAATTGGACATTTCATTTCAAAACATTCAGTTTCTGCTTGAGTGGGTAGGAGGACCTCCTACAGTTCAGGGTAACCCACAGTCTGTTCTGGGGACCTTCAAAATTCACCAGGTGGTCCCCTGAGAAACATCCTGTGTCATCTGATCTCCTAGCTCTGTTCTACTTCAAATTTATACAGTTTGACAAGGTTGTCAATGTGAAAGCCATTTAGATGTTGTCTTGTTTTGCATTTCCTACTCTAAAACGTTCCAGAAATGAATCCACTATCTACGAAGAGAGAATTGGACTCAGAATTGGCCAAGACTTCATTTTGACTTTTATTATGCGCTTATCAAGTAAAAAGGATTGGAACGAAGAAGAATAAAATATTTTCTTTCTCCACCCTCCATCTAGTCTGAATGACAGTCCTTCTGAGGTCAGTATTGCTTAAGCCTGTAAAATGAAAGTGCTACGACTCACAATCAAATAACCTTCAGGCACCTTATTAAATTTCATTCAATTCCATACAAAATCTTAAGGGACCATTGCTATCTTCCAATTTAGACAAAGATTAAATAAAAGCTGATCAAAGATTTATAGAATTCTAAAGTGATACTAAACACAATATGCTATGCCTGGAAAGCTTCTGTGTTACAATGCAGTTAGAAGTGGCCTGCTTTAATGGTTTTATTTTAGTACCGCTTTTCACTGGAGGAAAAAAATTAGCAGTTTACAACCACCTCACATCATTAGAATTTTATAATTCATAGTCTAAATCAAGTTTACCTTGACACTAGGATTCATATTGTTGGCCAGATGGAATAAAAGAACATTAATGTCAACAAAAGAAGCAACATTACTTTTCTTATTTTTCTAATTAAAAAAAAAACACAACAGAGTTTCACTTGTGGTGGGTTTCCAGACTAGCAATTTGCAGCCCATCTACTATCAAAGAAATGTACAGGTAAGCTAAGAAGGTCTCCTAAGTGCAGGTTAAGTAGCTATAGTAGTTACCAGACTGCCTATTTTCACCACTATAATATACTTGGGTTCTCTTCATCCCTGGTAATAAACTATAAGCAATCAGTACTGTACTGTATTAAAAACATTAACAGGACATAAGTGGAAGATAACGAAGCAATGAGAACAGTAAGGATCATTAGCATGACGAAGTTGCTTCATTTTTTTTCTTGCCGCTGAAGGAAAGGAACTCCTAGGGAGAGTAACAAGCAGAAGAGACGGTCTTACACATTTAAAGAGAAAGCTCTTCAAATTTCGTTTTCAAGGCAAGCAGATTCATTACAAACTGTGCTTTATAAAGGGTTGCAGTATTCATCTACAACAGAAAGAAATATTCTACACATCTAAAAGAAAGCTTTCAGCCTAAGGCTGAGGAAGAAATCTATGACTCTAAACATAAATTCAGAATTCTTTGTGGCAGGATCTCCTGAGAGTCAATATACAATTATAGCAGACATACTGATTTCTGAAAAGGTTTTGATGATATATAACTCAGAGAATATTTTCACAGTTTTAGATATATGGTCTACTTTCTTCTATCAGGGCTCTCTGCAACCTTGTTTGAATACCTTTAAAATCCACCCTAGAAATGTGGATCTATGTTTATTGAAAAACTAAACACAGGACAAAGACACAAAGTTCAGATCCTTCTAAAACTTCATGACATCGGTGCAGCCACACTGGCCTTGGATTGATGTGAAAGCAAAGGCAAAATTTGCAGTGCAAATGCCAAACAACTGTACTTGCAAATCCTACAAGTTGTGGTATTTCAAAATCACTTTCAGAGCCTCAAAAGAATATAAAGCAAGATATCAACCAAGACAACTTACTGTTAGCAGTCCATGTAGTTTCCTGTATTCATACATTTTTTAAAATTGCATAAAATAATGAGTACTGTCAATGACAGTGTTTGTACTTGTAGTTTGTATATAAGGTTATACTCTTGTCTATACACCATCAACCTAAAATGGGCTCCTGTGAATGCAATTCATAAATGCCAGCCACAAGGGAAAAGACAATAAAGTGGTTTACAATAAGTATGTTTACATTTTACTAACAATTTCAAACTGAGAACTTTTCACCTCTACTCAGTAACATACTGGACAATTAAGTCAATTAAGGCCTGTTGTCATGCACTTTAAAAGGAAGACACAAATTAAACTGAAATGCAAAAAAAATCAGTGCCTGCTGATCACAACTTCAGTGACTGGTATGACTAATTCCTTTTGATACTACACAAAATATATGACTTAAGATGAATTCTGAAAGGGCAAGGCAACTGTATACAGAAATGGATTAAACAGCAGCTAACAGGCTTTCTTGTATATCATCTCAAACAGTCACATTGGTTGATGATTTGTGATTAGCAGAGATCAAGATTTAAGATCAGCAGACTAAAAACTGATAGCAAAAATGAATGGAAGTGAACACACATTGCATGTCTCTCATTTATCTGAAGATAAGCCAAAGATTTCTTTCCATCCTCCACTTTACACAGGATCTTCTCTCTAACATGAAACATGTGAATTTTAAGTAATTCTGAAACATAGCAATTTCCAACTGTCAGAGCCCCACAAACCTCTTTCCAATGGGATTTGTGTCTGAGGAAGGAACTCCATCTGAATTCAGTACACTAGGGTAGCTTAATATTCCTTTTTAGGAACACCTTCAAGGAAACAGAGATAAATAAAAATGAAACAAAAATTGGGAAATCCCATTTTACAACTGGTTAAGAACCATCTTAAAAGCCAGAAGCAAAAATAAATAAATACAACAACCAAACTGTCACAAAAAGCAGGACATATACAAGGTGGAAATCTCTCTTCTGGGCAATGAGGGATGAAGTTTTGTCTGGGCCTGACACAGGCAGTGCTTTATCTCATCATCACTTTTTGTCTGTGAAAAAAAAATTAAACAGGAAGATTCCTAAATTTTGCCTTCTACTGTCTCTTGGCCTCAGGTAAAATGACGATTGTAACTGCCTAAAACCAGGAGACAGAGGTACAGAAATTCCCATTTATAACACAGAAAAGAAAAGCTTATCCTTAATCCAGCACTTAATAGCCAAGATATGATATATAGAGAAAAAGCCTATTTCCCTTTTTCAGCTGGCATCCTTCCTAAGAGAGCTGACCCTCCTACACCTTAGTTTCACCAATCATGTTTCTTGCATATTCTTTTATAACATACGTAATGATATTTGGATGGGGTAAGTTGATAGAGGAAGGACCAGGGATACAACACTAAAAGCCAGATGATTTTGACTTTGGCCTAATTCAGAGGCAATATATAATGCATTTGCTCTCAGCTATATCTCTGGTCATGAACCTTTCTGTTCTCTTACTGTTATTAGTGCTCCTCCTTTCAAAGAAATGACATTTTACCACATGATTTCCTAGTTCCTTCCTCGGCTCCAGACACAGCATTCAGCAAAGCCATACCTTGAAGCCTTTACATATTTTTCAAGTTTAACCCTATTATACAGACCTTAATCTGACTTTCTGGAACTTTCAAATGGCAGTGCTGGGAATCTACTGAGGCGGGCCAAATCAGTCCAAAAATAATATATGGACAGGCAGGATTAATCACAGTTAAACAGTAAGGGTCAAACTCTGATGGAGCAATCTTTCTTTTTTCATCAACAATGCTCACAAATGTGCATATACCTTGAAATTAAGTCAATGGAACCTACGTGGAAAACTTGGTATTAACTCTTAGTCAAATTAATAGCTTAGCACCCCATGAAATCATCTGTGTTCTCAACCTGTGCTGTCTCATGGCTACTGGATTTCTGAACCCACACAAAGTACTTCTATTTCTCTTCAATTTCAGAATATAAGAAAGTATTCCCTATTTTTTATACCGATTTTGTATTTAGAATTAAAATTGTCAGAAAAAAAGTCTGAACTAGAAATTAAGGTGTGTAAATAACACATTCATGTCTATTAGAAAAATAAATTTAATTCTGAAAATCGTATACAACAATGCATTTGAAAAAAGGCTTATACATAAAACAATTCTTTTGTGATTTTTCTGTCCAAAGCTACCTAAAGGATGAAAACTCTACTATAAAAAGTGCATGATGCGTTTCTAAGTAACTTTTGACCAGTAGACAGAAGCTATTGCACTGCTTTAAAAGAATATCAAATGCATTGTAGTCAAAAGCCTCTTAGGCTTAAACATACTGACATTACCTTTTTGCTTTCTTGTTTGAAAGCAAAGTTGAATATTTGCTCATTTAGCTATTTATAATCAGCAAAACCAGCTCTAGCGACATTTTACTGTCTGTAAAATCCAAGTAGCTGCATTTTGAAAACAGACTCCTAAATTTTCTGAAAGCCAGTTTGAAAACTGTGAAGGGACCTGCTTTCCAACAAATGCTGAGTACTAGACATGACTGAGCTATTTTGTTTCATTTTCCGAAGAGTTTAGCCTTATAGGATAGCTTTGCAATTATTTTCAAATGAAACTTCTATCCCCTGACTATTTTGCTTCATACATATAATCTTGTATCAATATTTCTGCACTTGTGGTTCTTCCTCCGAATGAAAGTCCTGCTTTCTGAATGCAAATGAAACTTTTGAATCCCTATTGACAAAGTAAGAGCTTATGTACAACAGCAAAAATTCCAAAGAACCAAAGAATGTTTAATAGAAAATGGCATCTATAAAGGACAAAGAAGCCAAGACAGTCTCTTGGTAGCTAAAACATGTGACAGACCCATGGGCAGCTTCAAAGCTGCTGTGATGATTCATCTGCCAAGCAGCCAGCTGCTCCTGCTAGACAATCCTTTTTCATGATTTGGCATCCAGGTCTTGTGCTTGCCATTCAAAAGCAACAGAAGGAGTCACAGGATATAGAACAGTTGCTACACCTTCATATAACATCTGTAAAAATCCCTGTGGAAGTAGTGGGTGCTCCGGGAAGTGATTTATTTATTTATTTATTCTAAAATGCTGACGTAGTCATTTGTAGGGGAGGGGGGGGGGACACAAATTGGAGAATAATTATATCATAAGAGCTCCTTTGTCTTCTTAATACAGTATTGTGGGGCTGGGAAAAGCTCCCATGGCATAAAGTACTCTTCAGAATTTTGAAAGCAACTAAAGTACTGAAGATCGGACGGCCCAGCAAGGGTCACAGAGAGTTCCTGAGAGACTAAGATACAGGTGTGTCTCCCCAGAAGCAAGCCTAACATGGTACCTGCTAAATCATCCCTTCTTATAAAGAGTAGATAACTTCTAAGCATAACGTGAGGTTTGCCGTGCAGCAATAAAACCATTAGAACTGAGCTAAACTATAGCTGCACAGAATCTCCTCTCAAAAGCCTTTCACAGTTTTAATGAAAAATCATGTATTTCCTAGATATTATATTTTATGCCATTCTATACAGTATTAAAGCAAATCTGTAATTTTCTATTACATTTTCTACAATTCACAAGATTCTCCTCTATCAAGCCTTAAAGAATTTTATAATAACAGTAAGCTTGATTTGATTGCTTAACTCTCTAATTGATTTCAGGCTTATATATTATTTCTTATTTTCATGTGTTCCTTGGAAGTGAATAAATTGCATTTTATTCTCTGTAAACTTACGAGCAGCAGGAACCATCCTGATGGAAACATTTGGCATTGATGCTGCAGCATGGACAGCCAGGCTTAAAAACTCAGAGAGCAGTCATTGCAACGTCTCAGTTTCATTTCCAGCCAGGTTTGTTCCCTGGCAAGTAGCAAAGAGGTGAACAGAACAGCACCTACTCCCTCTTGCAGCTGCTTCTATCCGAGCAATCACTTCATATACATTCACTGAGCTAGTTTCTGTGTCTAGAGGGCAGCCTGGCATCAGTTTCTTTGAATCATTCATAGAATATATCATATCCAGGAATATGGCAACATTTAAACAAGACAGATGATGAAAAGATAGCTAGAACCATGCATTATGGATTAAAGTGTGGAATGAAAAGTTTTGGGAACATTAGTGTTCCAGAAATATCAACTATAAACCCGTGTAAAATATTGAAAATTATCACTCTTAATGACATTCTAAGTTCTTTCAATGGAAAATTGAAAAACATAGTAAGGAAACTTATCACAGTTCTAGGAAAAATTGTGTATTTATGATGCTTTTCAGGATTTTCTGAAAAAAAAAAAAAAAAAGAAAAAAAGAAAAAAAAAGGCCATAATCATACATAAAGGTTGGAGGAGTTATAAAAGCTAACATTTGGTCTTAATATAGTCTTATCGTATTGCAGTAATTCATAGGCACAACAACCAAGGATCTTCAGTTTATACAAAGCTGCATAAGGATGTAAAGAAAAGATAAAGAAAACACAAGAAGAAAGATGACAAATACACTGAATAAAATTCACTGACGTTCCTTGACTTCATTATGGCACCTGTGGATTCCATCAAAAGATGAAGGCAAACTGAAATTTATTAGTCCTCTAAAATAATATGCACTGCAGATATTTCTTCTAATAGATGACTGGTTAGATATTCCAGCAGTTGTGCAAATACTGTAACTTGCAGAAGAAAGAAGACGATATGCTAACCTAAGTCAATAATCAGAATGTAAGCTTTGTTTACAAAGAATGGGAAATGCTGTACTTATAATACCCAAACTTGGCAATCTACCACCATGACCAGAGGATTTCACTGGAAAATAGAGACAAGACATCACCTGGGAGGCAGACAGTCCTGACCAGCTGGGTTGTGCAGGCAGCTAAGTCTTCAAGTTAGCTTACATCAACTCTGTAAGATGCCATTTAGAGGGTAAATCCTTTGAGCTGTCATCTCAGTTGCTATAGCCAGAACAAATCTCAAAAGAAGTACCACTGTGGTAGACATTTCTCTACTGTTGAATCTGCCTTAGCTACTCAGCTAAAAGATGTGTTAAAAAAATGCGACCCATGGCATATTTCAAGCTTGCACTACCTCATTGCCAGAGAGGATGGACAAAAGAAATCCTGAAATATTTGCATTTCACAAGTACATTTTGTTATTAGTAAAAAATAAGATGCTGCAGCCTAAGATCCACTTCTAAAGCAAGATAAGACATAGACATATGATCAAAAGTAGCAGAGAACAGGAAACAGGTAAAACAACAGGCCAAATTAAGTAAAGAGGAATTGAAGTCCAGCATACCAAACAAAAGGAATTCTGTTCTTGTAGCATTCTTCTACTCCTTAAGAGTTTTGCTACACAGTTTGAATGAAATTACAGAGACCAATAGACAAGGCACTGTGCATTTCAGCCATGGATATGTATGCATATTGCAGTAATGAGGATGTCTGCTGAATCTATTTGTGTTCTGAGGCCTGAATTTATGGGAAGTTGTTACATTCACTGAAGTCACGAAGGGGAAGTAGTTGTAAAAAACTGCTACACCTGCAACAAAAAGTTTTCAAGCAGGGCAAATAAGCCCCTCTGGAAGTTACTCAGATTAAGTGGCCCTCATTTTGGGGAGTAACTGTTCGTTAACAAATAAAACTTTATTGTTGTGACTACACTAGTTTGCTGTTCTGCGTCTTGCAAATTTCCTGATCTCTTTTGACTTTCCGTTCTGAAATACACATTGTCAAGAACTAAAATGGTTTGTACTGGGTTGTACTTCAAAAAACTCCGCAGTTCAACAGGACTGTGATATATATGTGCATGGGTTAATAAAAGAAATTTGCCCAAGACACACCTTTACCTCAGCCTCTGACTTCATAGTCTGTTTCCCAGGAGCTTCCATCAGTATAATTAAGTATGCTCACATTACTTCATGGAGCTAAGCCTGTTTATACCAGCTAAAGATCTGGTTCAATTTGCCTGTGTAGCTTCACATTTTATCCATCTTTTGGGATACATGACAAATATAGAGTCCCTACATGAGAAAAAGTATATACAATCCAATCCACCAACAGTGTCAATACTGGCTACAGCTTACTAATTAGCTTGAGAAAACTGAATGAGCTAATTAGCAGGGCACACAAAATGGAATATCATTAGTCAGTCAATCAATGCTGGTTTCCACTAAGTGAATGAGTAATTCCCACACGTTCTGGGTCACTGTCAACCTCTCGAGTTTTCCATTATACTGTCTTGCCAAAACATGAAGTGAAATCACCAACAGAATGACCTGATTCAGCTTACTACTTGTACTCCCATAGACCACCAGTGTTACATTCTGGGAACACTGAAACTGCATCAGTTGCTTCAGACCGGTTTCTGTTCCTTTCACTCAGAATAGCGTATGAGACCTTAATTTTTCCAAGTCCCAAGAGACCACAACAGTTGTTGTGACAACTATTGACAAAACAGTTGTTTTGACAACTACCTCTATTGAGGGAACACTCATGGCCATATAAAATCCTGCCAAAGGCATAAGCATCCTAAGGAAACTGCTTAAAGTGGTGTTTGATTTTTGTTGAATGGCAGAGCCCCAAGACATTTTGAATGTGGTAAATTTAAGTATATTGAAATTAGGCTTACTTTTCCTATTTAACTTTCTTGTATTGCTCCAAATCAGTCAGTCTGCTAACCCCCAGCATGCTGCCAGACCATAGGCTACAAACCATTCTGTAGGTGTGTAACACTAGAAAGATATCAAGATTTGACAGAGTAGGGCAATCCCCAATAAATATGCCCAAATATGCTTTCACTACGAGGTCCACTGCCCAAACTTCAGCTTATTTCCCTTATTTCTCAAAGCCTAACATCTCTGTAAAGGCTCTGATAGCTAAAAGTGTAAAAACTGACTTTTAGTCGTGGCCTTTGCATTTTCACCGATAGCATGTAATTGTTTATGGCACCCTTTTAATACTAGAATAGCAAGAAACATTCTGCCAAAGACAAGGGAAAAGGATAAAATGCTTATGAGTCTTGTCATTCTCTGATTTTAGAGTCTTCCTTATACAAGCATTTTATTTTAATCTTTTAATTTATTTTAATATTAATCTGTAATGCCCATGCCAAGCAAAATCTCCTGTTACATGCGATTTGGACATCACAAGCAGTATTTTGGAAAGGAATCACTTCTATTAGTTTAGATAACGTCAGCAAATTCAGAATGACTGATCCATATAAATACTGGCTGGAACAAGAGTGCATGATGAAGCATCTCTTATTGATTAGTAGATTTGCTCTTGTGTATGGTATTTCACAACATCCTTAATCAAGCCTTCTCTAAAAGATTCCAGCAAGATTTAAAGAAATTCTTGTTTCTGATGAATAGGCTGTCAAACTAGGTTTGACATACAATGTTTTTAACCATCAGCTGGACCTTACATTCTCATTTCTGACACATAAGTCCAAATATGCAATTACAAAAAAAAAAAAAGCCACATGTACACCTAGCAAAATGATATATTTGCTATGAAAGCAATAGCACGCTATGAAAAAATGCTGTTACCACCATATGAGGTGATCTCTTTCTGAAAGGGTGTGTTCTTTGTAGCTAGCTTGTCACAGATCATGTCTTTGTGAGCTACAGAGCTACAGAGACATATGTATCTCTGCAACAAATACAAATGTTGGAAGTCATCTTCAATGCACTTTCTAACTTCATGCCTTGTTCTGGCTGCCATTTTAAAATTTCCTCTTTAATATGGAAATGAATTGAAGCACCAGGAAAGCCAAAGAGAAAAAGCTCGAGATGCGAGACCTCTCCTCCATCGAGACCAACGAAATAAGGGAAATGACAATGTGAATCAGTGGAGGTGGGAACTTAGCAATAAAACATGTTTATATGAACTTTGCATAAAATACAAATCAGGTTTCATTCAGACATTCAGTTTTTCCAAGTTATTTCATCTCCAGGACATCCCTCAAGAGCATTTTTCCCACAATGTTGTGTACTAGAGCAACTGCCAGTTTAGAGATGCAAAAACGCTTGGTTGCATTAATACTCTGGGATTAGTTGCTAATGATAATTAAGAATTGTATAAATGATCAACTAGCAGTATAGAGATACCAAATGTCTGACACAACCTGGAATCGGATACTTAAAGCATGTGTTTTATTCCTTACACTGTAGCTACGACAAACAAGATAACTGCACATCATGCTGGCACATACATTTCAAATCTTTCCAATATGCATCTGTAGGATTAAAAAGCTCCCCCCCCCCAGCTGCTTCAGTGAAACAAAGACTATCTTCGAGTACATAGTTGCTGTTTTCTGGTCACTTTTTAATTTTTTTTTTATTTATTTTTTTACTACTAATAACTTTCCTTGGAAGAAAGCAAGACAGCAAACATTAAGGCAATAAAATACCACTGCCTCTTTTGTCCATAAGAGGCCTTTCATGTGGAACACCAAAAATGAGCATTATCTTCTAATACCTACTGGAGGATTTCAGCTGGCCCAAGTGAACAGAATAAGTACTGCATCATTGGTATATTACATTTTTAAAGTATTAATCTTATTTTGATTTATAACTGATATCCACTTCATCCTTTATCCACTCATTCTGCAGGTGTATGCTAAACACGGAGCATGTAGGCTCGAAAAAGCACTGAAATGAAGCAGTGCTCAAAATAATGTGAATGCTTCTAAAGTTAGAGACTTGATTTATTAGAAATGGTTCAAACATTTTTCCTAATTATTGTGAGCAAAGTGCCTAACAAAACTAGAAAAATATCTCTAGTTTGGACTCCACTGAGACTAATACTCATCCTTCACACTTCAAAGGGCAAAGTTGGGTAGGAGAGAAGACAGAGCACTGGTTTTACTCTTAGTCACAACACTAAAAAGGGCCATTTAATGTTAGTATGTGAGCCACGGCTGATGAACAAATTCTATGTTTTTCAGATAAAATTGTAAATAAATCTTGAAGTTGAGGTGAAAAATCTTGCTATTATCTCATACCCATATTTCTCTTTATATCCAAAGAGTCAGACAGATTTAGAAATATATGCAACATTTTCCCTAGTACTGCAAAGAAGTCATGCTCCCATTTTTTTTTCGATAGATAAAATGAGGTATAGAGTCACTCTGGAAGTGAATCTAAATTGGGCTAAGATATCTAAGAGTGGAGTCATATTGTCCACCTTTAGATTTCTAAAAGGGAGATGCCTATAACTGACACCCTGAGATGTAGATTTAGTTCACAGATAACAAATCTTAGCCTTTGTCTAAGTATAATCCACATTTGACAGCTTTCACTTCTATATTTTTAGCTTTTTTTGCTACATTAGTCAATTTACCTAGCTGTACTGTACTGTAGCAAAGCCCACGCCGGGCTGCCTTGCCCTCTTTGTATATTTGTCAGTGTTACGCATTGTCTTTTAGGAGCCAACACAACACAAAAATCCCTTTGGAGATCTGGCTCAGAGTGATTTGCCAACAGGTGTGACCTGAGTTATTGTTGCCACCTGAATTAGGATTTCAGAAGACCTGGATTCCAGTCACAAGCAACGAAATGACTCTTGTGAGAAATATCTAATGCTCAAAAAGCTGTAGAACCCTACACCTAATTTCTATGTACAGTCCCTGTTGAGCCATATGTAAAAATCATCCAACTAGTACCTCAGCAGTTCTAAATGCTGACTGTAGTCCTGGCACGGGGGCGGACAAGATGGCAAGATGGTACCTTCTTCCCCACTGTTTATGATGTGATTTCCATATAGAATCTCCCAGCTAGGACAGCAGCCAAACTTCATGAAGTTAGCCCTTTACATATCTATCCTGTTGTGTTATTTAGCTCAAGTCTTTAGCAATGCTACTAACACTGTCAAATGTATATCGGTATATTAAAAGCTGTTCACTTATCAATGTCCTTTTGCCTAAGCTGAAGTCAAGACGCCAAACGTTCATTTCTTTCCAAATGTACAAATCAGCTTGGGTCAAATTATGTCAAAATTTGACAAACCACTTTTGCTAGTGAAACTGGAGAGCACTTATTTACTCTAAAACATGTCTTCAGGCTTGGCCTTCTGTGGCAGAAACAGTATGGTAAGCATTTTAAATTGGGGATTTGCTAGAAGGAATGTCACAAAACTGTAAAGCTGTTTTTGTCATCTTGCCAGTAGGATGTGAAGAAAACACCTTGTCTGAAAGCAAACAAGGAGGGGTTTGGAAGTGCAAATAACAAGGCTGGGGATGTGTTGTGTGTCAAGCTAGTAGATCACTGACAGAACTTGACACTCCTCTTCCATTTGTTACTTCAGTGAAAAACCCCAAAGTTTCATAGATCATTACACAAAGAATAGCATTATTGACAATACTAGTATCAATACTAAAGATCTTGTCTTGTTTTGACATCTAGTGTTGTCTTCCTATCAGCATGATTTAACATCAAGAATTACTCAATCTGGCACTGTTAGCAATAATTTAAGAAAGTTTACCAAATTACCTTTTAACTTCCCTACATGCCTAATGCAACTCATTAAGAAAAAACATTAAAAAATAATGAAATGTATTCATATGGTACTTTTATTTTTCCTTGAATCTAGTTAAAAGCAAATATAACTGTTAACGGATATACATTGGTGAGAAAGCTGCAGGAAGTCAGGTAGAAAATGACTGACAAGGAAGACTAATGACAACATTAAAATGTATAATAAATTTCAGAACAACTAGTTGATAAAGTCTTGCATTCTTACACTTATCCAAACATCTAACAGCCATGCGTATGGCTGTAGCTTATTATTATGCTTAAGTGTTAAAATACTGTGTAAAATTCCCCTTGACAGTTAAGATTTTGCACTTTTTGCTATAGTGATGGTGCTGCAGAAGTAGTTTTATATTTTGGGAAGTATGTACACAAAACGTAGGTCTGAAGGCAATCTTTACTAAAAACAGTCAGGGTACTCTTAATACTGGAGAAAAAAATCCCTTCACAGCCTGAACTTTTCTACGTAAATTTTGAGGTTTGATTTAAGAATATTGTTTTTAGTCTGAAAATAACCAAAACAAACAATAACATATAACATAACAGCATAAAACCCAAGAACGACAAGCACCCACCCTTCATTCCAGGTAGACTGAGCTACCTTTGTTGAAGAATGTATGACAAACTCATCTCTCTTTGTTAGTGAATGAGAAGTAGATAGGTTTCAATTCTTACAGACTTGCTCATTATTCAAATCCCTTTGGAGAAAGGTTTATTACAATGTATGTCTGCCTACAGCTTGTTCATGAATGAGTACCTTGGACTCTTTCTTAAAGTGATGAGCCTTGTATTATTCATTCTGTGGTGTGACTGAAACTGGCAACATTTTAAAAGTAATTTCCAATTCTGATCTGCTACGTTTTGGATACCATTCCCCAAGCAATAGAAATGTATTTCTGCTGACACAGTATGGATTTGCATCCATTTATGTAAGTAACATGACTTTGGGTTCAAGTGGTAGGTCCTAACTTTGGCATTTTAAAACTGTTCTGCCCCACATTAGATGAACTTCTCAAGGTCTGTGTCAAGAAATTCCAAGATCATCAAAAGAGCAGTTATACTTAAATGATGCAATGAATAAATGCCTCCCCTTCACTCCCCTTACCCCCCTCCCCTTTCCTGCTATTATGATTGTAAACAGAAATTTGTTAGTAGGTTCATTCTCAGAAAGTTAATAGAAAGGTTTGCACATACAGACAGAATGATTTTGCTGTTATTCATGGAGCACCCTCTGCCTTCACTGTCACTTCAGTTATGATTTATCTTGACCAGTATTAAGACACTTTAGCTGTGTAATACTACCAACACCATTCCTATTCTGTGAAAAAAAAAGAGAACATACAGTAGAATTCTCGGTCCTCCCTAACTAAATTTTAAGCTAAATTATATGTACGCACAAGCCCATAGCATACCTGCAGATTCATACAAATGAAATACCTGGATAATTCAGAATGTGATTTACAGTTCCAGTCTTTGCGAATATTATTTTAGCAACACAACAAAGGCATCAACAGTCAGATCAGCTTTGAACCAGATAGTAAATGGACAAAATATCTATGATACCTTACATTTATCATGTTTTACGAACTGTGAGCTAATGTTGTTTGAAACTCATGTTAAAAAGTTTAAACATCCTACTTAAACACACATTTGCAGCATTCTAAACCATCTGTTTAGAAAAAAATAAAAAATATAAGTTTCTGTTGAAGGAAAAGGTCCTCCTGGTTCTCCTAAGTTTCTGGCTAGTTTCTAGTTGAGCTTATCCTAGAATTCTCCTTGTGGCAAAGTCATCCAGTTTTCAATCCTGGAAAGTTTCTCTTTATTTTCCCAGACTTAACCATAGTTAATGATTAACACACAGTTCTTCAATGTACTAAACACATCAAAATTCAAGCATGCTTGTATCAAATACACACATCTGGTAATTCTGTATGTTATTTACGGCCTTTTTTGATAAGAGCATAATTGATTCAAATGGGTAACTCAAAAATGTAATTTACAGTTGGCATCTTGATTTTAAAGCTTTATTTTACTATCATCCACCAAGAGAGTAATCAATTTAGTGGTGAGGCAGAGGTAATAATTCCACAGAATTTTCATGTCTGCATGCTTTAGCATGATATTTTTGCTTATTCCTGTCCTTCATTTGTATAATGGCGGATATTTATTCCAACCATACATTTTCTTTTCATCGCATGATTCACTGAATCACGGAAGAAATACAAAGTTGATCAACAAGCAAGAGTGTAATTATAAACCACTAAGTTACTTTCTGATTGGCCTCCATTTTTATTGCAGCCTCTTTTTAAGTCTGCTTCTGAATCTGATGAACAAATTTCTTCCCTACATGGTGTTTTCTTCCCTTAAGAGAGGTCCTTAATATGCCAGGCCTCTCTTTTTCACTCATATAATTACAATGATTAGACTTTTTTTTCTATCCATTCTGACTCTTAGGAACACAGAGCTGTATGTAACCTTTCAGAATTGCTTTTATGAAAACAAAGGCAGTTAGTATGTTTTGTAAGGAAAATTACAAATGAAAGAACTTCATGTACTTCTGGCATCAGTTCAGGTTTTCTTTATTATAGTGTTCAGAATGATATTTAGGTAATATATTTGGAATCATGTACTTCAAAAAATATAGTGGACAACTTAATGGCTCAATCTCATTACTAAAGCATGTTGCCATGCATTGTTTACAAATATCCAGATGTTCTTGAGTTTTCCTTGAACTTGGTTTGAAAGCCTAAGGCCACACCTGTTGTATTTTGTTTGAATTCTCCCTATTCCATACAATATCTACCAATAATAGTCTATAATTTAGCAAAAAACAACAACAACAACAAAAAACTGAAATTAAGAAATATGGAGGTAAAGAAAAGGTATATTTGACCTTGACAGCAAAAGAAGAGGTCTGTATTTATTGTTTTCCTTACACATTCTGAGAAACAGTTTAAGTGTTGGACAAGAACCAAATAAAACATGGTTCCACAGGTTTAGGGCTAGCTCACACTGCACCTAAGCATATCTATGCATAGAGGACTGGTCAAAAAAAAAAAAGATGGTTGGAACAAAGTTGAGCAATACAGCAAGTTCATGACTTACTTTACAGCGAGTTCATGACTTACTTTAAAAAGAAGTCACCAAGTCACCTACTGTTTTCACAGATGTTCACTGCTGTGAACTTCGCAGGATATCCCAGTATACAACTTCTATTTCTCTCTAAAGTAAATTATAACAATATTTTTTTAAAATCCCCTCAAAAATAATCCATTAATTTCTGAATAAGTTTGGCTCAATTTTGAATTAGCATTTGTTAAACTGAAATAGGAAATCAAAAGTCATTTCAAAATGGAAAATTATACTTTTCCATTCGACAAACAATGAAATAGAATACCAACACTACCTGTTTGGAAAGTGCTGCTTAAAGGAAATGAAACATAATTCAAATATGTCTTTCATACTTTCTGCATTCTGGATTAAAATCACATTTTAATCCAGCCACAGAAAACATTCCCTCAGATACTTCCATTCGGTCAGTCATGACCAACACCACTATTTTGTTTAATATGTAGAAATTAGCAATGAAACACTCTGTTACAAAGTTAGAGCTTTTAAAAGGACTTTTGAGTAATTTCATTGCTCATTCTCATAGACCTCATGTTCTAAAGGAAGTCTCTGATTATATAGCAGGTAAGATCAAGCAGATTTTGGGATGACTTGGCATGAGTTGGCACAAACCAAACTATTAGGAACTGAAACAAGTTGTAGATATATCCTACTTGAGACTTTGACAGAGTGGTTTCGGTAGATTTTTTTTAAAGGAATAGGTAAATAAGGGAAATGGATGTGCCACTTGCAGGATAGAGGAGGAAATTGTAGGTATGTCTGGTTAGAAAGGAGGTAAACTTAAATGGAAAGTTTTCTTTTTCCACTCAGAAGAGGTGGTAGGTTGTAAATACTCCTTCTCCTGATTCCTCACCTGTATTCTCCATATTAATTTACACAACCACCAGCTATCCACCTGAAATATATAGCACACTGACTGTCAGCTGCTGGCTTTAAAAAGAAGACCATGTCAGCAACCATTCAGTACCCAAGTTTTTAATTTCCCTACCCTCAGATCCCTGATAGGCTCACACTCCCCCCTCTGTCTGTCCCAATCCATTTAATGAATGGACGAAGAACGTTGGTATCACCATACCTCCAGGACTAGAGCATAAAAAGCTATTGTCTAATTCTGCAATAATGCATATTCCCAGCCAAAGTAAATCTATGTAAGACAGGGTAATTTTACAAGTCAGAAGAAATTTTTAGGAAGTTGATTTTTTTCAGGTTTCATTAGTGCAGCATGCCATGCTTTGGCTACTGATAGACCAGCTTATGGCAGCTGCATCCTTCATAAATGAGGGAATCATAGCAGGAAATCACATTAACATTTACATTTTTCATAAATTCACTAGAAAAGAAAACCATTAAAATGCTCTAAAATCAGAAAGTAATATAGCCTGGACAAGGACTTCGCATTGATGCTTTTTCACTGTAAGTTAGCCCAGTAGCAGTCTTCTTCAGATGCATTTATTTTGCTGCAGCTAGTGATAATTTACCACTTACACAAAAATTATTGCTGAAATACGAGGATAACAAGAGCTTAGTGTTTTCTCTATAATCTAAACTCTTCTGGGTTATAAAATATTATAGGTCCAGTCAAAGGAGCTATACCTTTGCACATTTGTCACATTAAAATACATTTTGTATGTATGATGAAAATAAAGCTTCCTTACTCTTTTATAAATCATGCTCTTGAGAAATTTTTGTATCCCAAAAGTACTGTCTCAACTTACTGCCTGAGCAGAAATCCCCAGCTTCTCTTTTTTATTTTTTATTTTTTTTAGTCACAGTTTATTCTTGTTTTCTTCATTATTATTTAGACAATTTAATCCTCCTTACCAATAGCAGCAATGAATGTAAAGCTTCTACATGCCTCTAAAATTATGCTACCTTCATCCTCTGTGCATGTTTCTATCTCCAAGCCACCTTTATTAAGGAACTCCCCAGCACAAGTTCTACAGTGCATCAAGGAACAGATGTTTTGAGTGTCTGTACAATACTTATTGGGGTATTCTGTTTATTTTAATGGGACCCTGGATCCCTGTAACTGCAAGGAACATTCACAGATTTACAAAAGATTTTATAATGCATTCCAGTGAGAAACCATAAGCAGATTCAGCTCTTTTGCACTCATGTAATAAATAAATGTTTAAGGCCAAATTCTGGAGGCACAATAGAATAATTCAGCCATATGAGAAGAGGTAAGAGATTTCACTTCTCGGGAGAGCCACATGATTTGACATGGTTTTAAAATAAACTTTTAAGAATTTCTTGTCAGAGAAATTTCACCTCCTATCCTTCAAAAAGGAAAGAGAAAAATAGTTGACCATTCCTATTTTCCTGAAATGATCCCTATGCTCTCATTTTTGTATTTTCTTTCCCTCTCTCCGCCTGAAAACTGCAATCCATATATACTGAGTTAATAAGATAAAGGGAAGGCTTTTTAGCAGAAGAGAGAAATGCAATGGTTAAAGTACTCAAAGACACAGTGCAAGAAGACAATATGACTCAGCATGCATTGCACACTAAGATCCTAAAGCCTTATTGAAACAAACTCCTATCGACCTGAGTGGGAAGTAGATATTTAAGAAAACCGTACTTTACTCCAAAGAAAGGCTAATGTGAAACATTCCTACCCTGATTGTAACAAACTGTACCAGTCCTAAAAAACTATTTCCTCTTACACAAACTACTGCTGCCATCAATGCCCTCTGGCCTTATATGTACTGTGGTAAAGAGTACTTCCTTCATTTTTGTCTTCATAGAGTAGGAATCATCTTGAACTCTAGTTACATCACATTTACTTTTACATAAGTTCACTTACCAGAAAAATGCAGTCCTGCCTCAGTCATCTTCCTGTTCCTTCTTCTCAGTCCTGCCACATAAGCACGTGAACACAAGAACTGGGCCAGACTACGGAGTTGATCTTTCTGAAAATAAAAGGTATCTTTGATTTGAATCATGATATGGCTGCATTAATGCCAATTCCAAAGCCTTGGGAACAAGAAGACAGAGGAAGGAGAGATAGTGGGACTGTCTCTTTGAGTGGTGGCATGGATTTAGGTCAGACCAAGCTCTAACTATAGACTTATACTGGAAGTGAAAACAGGCCATTAGAATGAGTCTTGGACCTTCACAGGATGGCTCTAACAAGAGGGCTCACCTGAATAACTGCTTTCAGTTCCTCTTGGTTAAAGAAAGTAATGTGATACATATGGGAGGCACATAACATTTATTTCACACGCACACCAGCTGTTGATCAGCCTGTACATTATTGAAGCCCCTAGCCCTTCAGAGCCTCTAAGTCACATATAAATCAAATACTCACTTCCCTCTTCCCTCCTACCTTTTTCTATTCTCCTCTCCTACATAGCACAGATACCCTCCTACCATAATGATATAACAGGAAGAACCTGAGAGTTAATACTTCCTATGTTACATGGACTCAGAAGATAACTAAATTTATTTTCCCATGCTGCTCCTCCATCTTAGTTGGGACTAAGAATATCATTAAAAAAATAACGTACTACGTTAGCATAAATTTTAAAAAACATAAAATGTTTCTTGACACCTTTGCAAAACAAATATCTCTTTGCAAGTTTGAGAGGAAAAGCTTTCAACTCCTAAATATATATATATTTTTAATGCAAAGTGCTAACAACCACAGCAGACCACACAAAGTAGCACCACAGAAAATAAACATGAGCTGCAGGAAAGAAGGGGAGGGAAGGGGAACTCTTGTGTGATTCCTTCACTGGCTTTGCAAAAACTTGCACTTGATATGTGAAGAGCTCTGTCTGAAACCATTAATAACAAAAACAATCACCAAATGAAAGAGCAGTCTTGCA
The DNA here is from genome assembly GCA_011076525.1 of Nettapus auritus. Classification (NCBI taxonomy): domain Eukaryota; kingdom Metazoa; phylum Chordata; class Aves; order Anseriformes; family Anatidae; genus Nettapus; species Nettapus auritus. Next base: position 6,799,956 of record CM021775.1, read on the forward strand.
AGCAACCATCCATAAAAAGAAAGCAAGTTAATTAAACAAATCACAAGCTATCTCCAGACTGTCTCTCTCACTTTAAAGTCCTCAGTGCAGAAAAGAGAAGAAAAAAAACCTCATCAAATGATATAATCATAACAGCCTCAAAATAACCCACACATATTCCAGATAAATCACTTCTGAAATACTAAGTGCCTGGAAAAAGCTTGGAGGAAAACTGCACCTTTGCAGCAATTCCTGCTTCTTGCATGGGCTTTGGAGGATGCTGGATCTACTCCTTCACTAAATATTTATTCTTATCCCTTAGATTGCCACTTTTTAATATAAAACTTTAATTAATCTCTAGATTCATTTCATTTGATGTTGCAGGGCCATTTTACTACGTCTCAGAAGGCACTTAATTGGAATTGAAGGCTCAGGGTTAGAAACACAACATCTATCCCTCGCCAAAACCTACAAAGCTTTCTGGGTAGGACCAGGGAGCCACAGCTGAACTGGAGAATTGGCCATGCGAACTTGGCTAAAGGCAATACTGACCCTATGCACATTATTGCCCTGATGGAAAAGGTAGCAGTGAGTTAACGGAACAGGATGTGCATTAATTTTTCTGAAATTATACACTATGATGAGATGCTTTCATCAGCTTCTATGGGTCACAGCAGCTGGTAGAAGCCTTAACAGCGTCATTCCATTATAAGGCTATTATCGATCCAAAATCTAATTTGAAGATCAATTTGGATTGGAATCAGAACCCAATATGACAATGATTTCAGAGCAGATAAGAGGTAATTTACTCCTCTGGGTGCCAGAAATCAGTTTTTGGTTTTCTGAGCTGACCCAGCTGCCAAAAAAAAGAAAAAAAAAAAGGCTGAGGATAACGTGCAAATAAAGGATTATAGTAATCCAATCTGGAGGTGATAAAAGTATAAACCTGGCTGCAAAACCATCTGAGGTAAACAAACATTTAATCCCAGCTAAACATCTCAGATAATGGCAAAAAGGCTTTTTTTTTTTTTTTTTTTTTTTTTTTTTTTTTTTTGGCATTTAGCTAATACAAAATACAGCTTTGAATTCAAAGCAACTCCTTGCATTTCTCATGTAATTCTTTCTGGCAGCCAGCACCTGGGAAGCTTATGTAGGGATCTCAAGATTCATCACTACTATTTGTATTATAGCTGTGCTGGACAACCTGGCAAATCTGCATTAAAAGGCTAACACACAGATTCACCTAGGCTGTTTGGAGTCAAAATCCCTTTGGCTATGCCTACATTGCTGGGTGCTATGGCTTATGATTTTGTCCTCATCCCCATGAATCCTGCATCTTCACAAAGAAAGGAAGGAGGCACAGGGAGATGACATGTCTCCCACTTCCTCACCATGTGCATCCAAATTCCTTCATCAGAAACCAGGACCTCCAAGCACTCACTGCAGCACACACCCACACCATGGCGTGGATGTGGTGGTGGCTCTAAATCCAGTCCCGAGTTACCTCATGTCTCAGAGCAAAGATCTTTTGCACACATACAGGTCCTGCAAAGCACCTGCTGCCCACCTCAGCACCAGCAGGCATGGAGAGTAATGTGTACTGAGGCAGATCCTGCCACAGGGAAGACTGGATAAACAACAGGCAAGAGTTGGCATGAAGAACTGAAGGGACTTTTGCTCTGAGTTGTTGGCAGCACTGAGAATTTTTTGCTCTCTACAGGGCTGGCCCTTAAGCCCTTTTCACTTTTATTAAGTGCAGACGTACTGCGGAGATGCGAGGCTTAGTTATCTACACTGAAACTGGAAAGTGTTTTTTTTTTTTTTTTTTTTTTTTTTCTCCAGACAACCACGGTGGAATCAGTTTTATTCAGATTTGGCTGTAATTGGAGCGAGGCTTTCACTGAATCTAATTTCAGCTGGAACTAATTATAGGGGGAAAAGGTCATAAATGTAAGACGGCTGCATAACTATGTTGGAAGAATATTGACATCATATAGTATTAACTCTGCTCCTGTAAGGCCATAAATACTCAGACTAAAAACAGCCATTAAGGGACAGAACAAAATGTACCTATTTCTTTTGATTAGAGGGGGAAAATGAGGGAGAAAGAAATCTGTAAAGGGAAGAGATTTTTAATCATACAATAAGGAAGTGTTGAAAAAAAAAAAAAAAAAGAAAGAAAGAAATTCAGAGAAATGCTGAGCAGTACTAGAAACAAACAGCACCACTGTGTGTGGACTAAGCCCTGTTCAAAACTTAGAAGGAAAAAGATACATTAAAAACAAACAAACAAACAAACAAACAAAAAAACAGCCTTAAACAATTGCCAGGACTAATAATCAAGCCAAAACCCTCAGCACTGATTCCCTATGACTATACTTAACACAACTGTTTGCCATGCAAAGCCACACCTCAAATCATTTTCCTCATTACTTCTCCCCAGCCTTTGGGTGCCTGGGCCAAAATGGCCGCTAGACAGGCCTGGGGGCATGGGCTGACAGAAGCTATATAGGTAGTGACACCCTATGCCCTTTTGTCTGTGCTACCCTAATGTTTTGGGGTCACACTGCCATTTGGGCCACCCCAACAACCCCTTTGTGCCAAAGGGACCCCTGTCCTGCCTTCTGGAGATTTCCAGCACCTTCAGGCGAGGCCATGGTAGGCCCCTGGCTGGGCGCAGGCAGCTCCAGCTGCCAGTGACAGAGAGCGCACTAACTGCTGATTCACTTGAGCAGCTGCTGAAAGGCCTTATCTTAATTTCTCCTCACAATCTTCTTCACCAGAGAAGGGAGCTTCAGTACAAGCTCAGCCCTCACAGAAATGGTTGAATTTGCTTCTCACCTAAGTCTCTGGGGTTTCAAAATAATGGTCTGAAGAAAATCACATTTTTTGGCTTGAATTCAGGGCAACTCCCTGCCTACAACTCTCAGCAAGTTGATAGGAAACCAGAGAGAGATATACAGCCTTTGCCTTCCTAATGTTCAGGGGGATATTCTTCCATTTGCCCTCTGCTCGCTGCAGACAAACCTGCTCCCAAACCCCTGGTGCATTCCTGTGCCCTCCCAGCACACCACAAGGCATGGCCCTGTGGGGCAATGACACTATGAGTTTATTGAGGGTTGTAGCCAATGCAAATTAAAAAAAAAAAAAAAAATCTAGAAAAACTCTGTGGCACTGGAGTACACTGACCTGTGAAACAGCATCCAAAAAGAACAAAAAAGAGATATCTTAAAAATGTTAAAGATGGGACAAAATTATAGGGAATAAGGAATAAATGGGAAAATAGTCCCATTTGCAGTCACTCATCCAGCTCCACAGAGAGCAGCAGCAGCCCCAGAAAGTTCCCAGTGAGGAAACCCAGCAGCAAACCTGGCCAGGATTCCTTGTCACGAATCTTCTTGTTAAATATTTCACTGAATTTTCTGATGGATTTGATTAAATAAATAACTTAAGCATTTTTTTTTATACATATGATTTCTTGTAATCAACACAACACCAGTACAAGCAGAATAACATTATGAATTAAAGTAAATCATATATGTGGCCTAAATTTTGGCCATAATGTGTTTTAATTTGTCAATTAATTGTTATTTATACATAGTTACACACTTAGTCATTTCTTTGAAATTAAGTGCTACTGTGGTACTTAGATTTGCAAAAGATCAATACGTAAACCAGTTCCATGGTCTGCTTCAGCACCAAGGCTGAACTGTAGTGATGACCAAAGTAAACTTAATGAACACAAAAGCCTGCGAGACATCTTGCGATGAGCTGCATTGCAATGAACCTTTGTAGATTCTGTAGGAAGCAGCTGAAAGTCATTTCTGAAACATGAACTGAAATGTTACTAATAAATTTTTCTCTTTCCCTCGTAGCAACCCCACAAACGCATGACATTATCAAGGTTTGTACCAGAACTTTTTAAAGTCAGTGAGAGTCTCTCTATTGAAGTTGTATGTCACAGGAAGATCAAACTTACTAGAAGCAAAGGCTTACACACTCAGTTAGACGGTGCGACTGTGCTTGATATCACCTCCTTTTCCCCTTACTTTGGTCTGAAGCAAATTCCTACTAATGTTGCTGGAGGTACATAAAGAGATAAAGCAACCAGTCTGCCTTTGACACACTACATTGTTTTCCAGACATTGCTTATTGTTGCTCCATATCAGTGGAAATGCACATTCCCTTTTGCATTGCTTGCCACCACTTCATTCCTTCCATGATTGCTAACTTATGGATTTTTTTTATTAATACTTTTCAGTTGATATCTATTGCTATCAACTGATCTCATTTATGTGAGAAAGGGACAGCAATTAGTTTCTCAGAAGTACTCACGACAGATTTAGGATCACATGATCATAAAATAAATTTTAGAAAAAATGGGAAGTCAAATTGAAACACTTTATCATGAAGAGAAAGAAGGTATTTTTCCATACATCTTTCCCTATACATTATTCTATTTGCTGGAACATTACTTCTTCAAATTGCTTTTAATTAGATGGCCTAGAGTTAAATATGCACCTCTATTAGTATGCTCTCAGGCTGAATACAAGGGTGTACTAGCTTTCATTCCAGTCAAGGCACTATTGCAAGGTGATTTATACTCTCATTATAGGCTGTTGCCTTTCCTATGTAAATTTGTAATCAAATATTCTAAACAGGTGATGACAAATAATTCAGGTAACTATTGCTAGCAGCCACAATCACAGCCATAGGACCTCAGAAGTCTAACAACAGAATTTTATGCACACATACGAACATACACATGAACCGTCCACACAGGTACATTTCCATATTATTAGATCTTCTAACAACTTTTGAATACATGAACCTAACTGACATCAAATTGGTGACAAAATTATTTTACTATGCTTAATTTAGCAAACTTCCCTCTCGTTATATAAGCTATTAGGACAAAGAAGCATTAATTAACTTACTGAATTTTTGATCAGATGTTGCAATGATAATTTATCATTTTAATAGGCTGTTCTAGAGTGAATTTTTAGAAATGTTCCACAGAACGAACCAACAACTTAATATAACAAATATAATCCTTTTACATGACTCAAATATTATGCAGCATTGTGTTGTTTAAACACCCTTTCAATGCAACAGTGAAATGGACAAGGATCTTTCCTATACATAAAGTGCTTTGCTGATACACCATTGATTATTTCATCCCCAAAGGTCATGTGTCTTTGTAATTCAGATTATTATTTTTTTTTAGCCATACCCTGATGGGACACACATATTTGGCATGTCTGAGCAGAGGCAGAGAATTAATGCCATAGATCCACAAGGTACTCTTGCTTCATGCACTTGCTGAGGAAATGCTGGGGATTTAGAGACCCCCATCTAACCAGTGTCTCAGACCCTGCTGACAGCATCCCACCAGTCGGTAGTTTCCTTTCAGTAAGTACTTGATACGGAATCTGGAAACCGTGAGAGACCCTGTGCAAGACCTTTTTCCTTTTGGCCCTGTGCAAAAGAAGTCCATGTCTCTCTCCTTCTAAAAAGAGAGGCTCCCTGGCCTCTTACAGATACTTTATACTACATTGTTCTCACCATCATCTGCCTTTGATACAAACTACATTTCTTTGACATTGCCTTACTCAACAAACATATGGCAGCATATTTATTTATAACTAAGAACAAACACAAATCAAACCAAAATCATACTGCCATTAATCTGTCCCAAGATATACTCTTTCTTTCTAGGTACAGAGCAGGACAACACATATAAGAGATCTTAGCAATGGATCACTCTAACAAAGAAAGCTATTACAATGAGGAGTACTATATAAAACATTAAATGGAAGAGAAAACTCCAGAGAATCTGAAGGACTAACCTGTTATCTCACAGCCAACCCTATTTTTGTGCACTAAGCTAGTAGGGCAGGATTCAGGAACATTAGGATGCCAAACCACAGAAGGCTTATAGTCAGCATATCTGGCTATTATAGTCTCACAGAAACAAGAAGGGAAGAAAGAGATTGCTTTTTCCAGATTCCACACTTCTCACTCTTCACTCTCTGGCTCTGCATGTGACTGCTAGTCTTTTAAAATTCCAGCCTTAATGAAATAGGTAAGCTGCAGAAAAGATTAAGCTGGGAAATACAGCAGGAATACAGAATGAGGACAGGTGATTGATCTTTGAGTGGATATCCAACAGTGCAATGAAATTCTCAGGCTGGTTCTTCTTTATTTCAAAATGGTTTTGATTCACAGGGATTTTATAGCAGCTAAATCATGCAGTTGGCACAGATTGTGCAAGCTTTTCAGCATGTTATACTCTGAAAGATGTCACATTTGGCAGAGGCAGTAAAGCACCATGAATTTATTGTTGTTTCCCATTGAACACCAAAATCCAGGACATCAAAAGATGATACAGCACACGTTACAACACTATTGTGTTGAGTCACTTACTATCTTGGCTAGTACAAACTGCTGGGGGAATGCTACGAAATGCCAAATGGAAGCCACCTGGGTATGGGGGAAAAAGAAAGTCGAACTGTGTATAGACGAGAGAGTGACAGTTGCAAACTTGGTCCATGGTTCTGCAGACATACTGTGTGTGAGCAATTCAACTTACTTGCAAATCCATCTCACTCTTGGAATTGAATGCATTTCAACACATCTCCCAGAAATAATAACTTTACTTATGTGAGTAATCTCTTTAGAGTCAGGAGGACTTTTCATGCATGCCAAATTACAGACATGCTTAAGTATTCCCAGAATCAGGACCATGTATTAGGTGTTTAGTTACTTAATCTACGTGTTATGGACAATTGCCTTTTTTATAGTAAACAAGAGACTGCTCTATCAGCAGGTTTAGCTTGTGTGAACATAGTGCTAATCAGCTCTGTACAAAAGCTGTGTAAAGACACACAAAATAAGAAGAAAATCATTTTTTATCCTTTTCTGTCTTAAACTATCAATAAACCAAGCGAACTTAAATTTCACCAGGGTTTAGTAATCTCTATTAAATTCCAAGTGAAAGTCAGTCAATTTTCAGGCAAAAGTAGAGCATAAAAGTGTGACTAGAAACAGATGAGAGTTCTTTCTTCAACACCCGTTTTTCTTTTGTGCTCATCTTGAGCTAACTGCAGCCATTGCAGAGCATGCTTGAAAAATATATGATATACTGAAAAATCAAAATACAAAGCTACTTCCTCAAAGATCAAGACATGCATATGTCAACAATCATCAGAAAAAGCTATTGAAAATGTATCAGGAATTCTCTGAAATGGATATAAGGCACAGCTGCCCTCTCATTATTTCCTACGTATCTACAAACTCAGAAAAAGTTGCTACCTTTTACGATTCTGGGAGCCTCTTCTTTTAATAATTTATGTTGAAGGCTACAAGAGATGTTTAAGAAGCTTGTGCTTTTGTTTTCCAATTCTGAATATCCAGTCCAGAATTCAGTATCTCACTAAGTATATGGCCACCACCTAAGTAGTTTATACAATGAGCAACAACAGCATGAAACATCAAAAGAGTTCTGACCCCCAGTTTAACCTTGCAAAGAGTCTATTCTCACTACTTTTGGATATACAAAAGTAGCATTAATAGAGTTTGGGGTCTGCAATTTTTCTGTGCATTGAGAGCGTTTGAAAGGTTTTCCTATGTACCTCACGAATAGGTAAAGCATATCCAACATCCCAGTTTCTTATTATAGGAGAAATGATATTAGATTGTTATTCACAACAGGAAAATGTCACACTTCTCTGTATACTCTTGTTCAGCACTTTTCTAATTTCACAGACCTCAATTTACATTTGTCAGTGTTTGAAGTTAGATGATATTGGTCTACTCAGGAAATGAGTTAGAGGGGAGAGAGGTCATTCACCTTTTGGCCAGTACCATACTTTGATGATGAATAAATAAAACACAGCACAAGTGTGTCAGCAAAAAATGGATGTCCTAAAGCCCTTTGATGCAAAGGATGATGTTTATTAGAAACAGAAGGTTAAATATGTAGAAACTATAAGTCTGAAGTGATGATGTCAAGAGACTGGCTAACGTCTTAGCAGAAATCCACCTTGTCATTCACTGAGTTTACAGACATGGAGGTTTCAATAGATTACCAATGCTAATCAGCAAATGTATATGGAAATTATATTTATGAGATCAATTGCTAACTGTCTGTGGTGTATAAGCCCAAAGGAATTGACATTCGTAGTGGGCCTGATAAAAAGAGCTGTCAACAGTTTCATTATTTTAATGGGATTCAGATAAGATCCTCAGATGTTGATCTCCAATAAAAGAGCACCTATGTTACCTATGCTTATAGGTTCCCACTTACATAACATACCATATACTTTGCTAACTGTTACTTCATGTAGGGAGAATGGAGCAAATATTTTGTCCTGAGCATTAAAAAACATATTGTTAAAAATCGAATGGCATATCTAAAGATCACTGAATGCGTTACTGAATTTATCCAAATACAAACTTGAAAATGTTTGAGAACTTCTTCCAGCTTTCTGACCTGGCTTAATTCACAATCTTTGCTGAAGTTTAGAATCAGCTGAGGTTACGTGCTATCTTACTAAGGCATCTCTATCCCTGAATGGAAATTAACATATTCTTACGTACTCCTGCCATTCTGTTTGGACTTTGCCAATTGCTTGTGCAAGCACAAAAATCTAACATCACACTTTGTGTGCACAAATAAGAAGTCATGAACATTCCATGAACAAGCTGCCCAACAGTACATGGCAGACAATCTTGGACACACAGTTTTAGATATTCACACTTTTTTTTTTTTTTTTTTTTAAGTCTAACAAGTCTAAAAGATGTTTACTTGCACATAACATTCTCCGTCTATTGTATGGCAACAAGCACACAGGAAAAGGAAGCAAAATCTTAATTCAGACACAAAAGTCAGGAGAACAGTGAAGTTTTGAGTTAGAACAATGAATTCATTAAACCAAGACAAACAAACAAAACCCTAAACTGTTAAAACAAGGCATTTGAATAGTAACAACTGTTAAAATGAGCTCTGAAATCTCCATGCGACATGAGATTTTTATTGGCAAACAATTAAATCTCTCTTTAAGTGCACTTTCTCTGTAGAACCCAATTTATAATCTTATCAGGCATGTCTCTCAGAAGAATTTGCTAGTAGTCTAAGTCTTTATCTGCACAATGCAGAATACTAACAATTGTCTTGTATGTTTGTTTCCAATGTCAAAGACTGAAATTCCAATTTAAGGTTCTGACTGCCTTCAGAATTTGATACTATTTTTAAAGTGCTGTCACTTTTGTTCACATATTGTGCCAGAAAAAGAAAATATAAGAATAATAAAATGGAGTAGATTGTAAGGAAAAGGTGATGTACTCAGGAATCAGTTTTCTATAGCTCATTTGCTGTTTTATCATTTTCCTGTTAACCTCCAGGGCCCTATTTTGTCTCAGCCCTACTCATTAGGATTTAAGTTTTACAATAAGCATTAAAGTAAAGGAAGTTAGAGGCAAGGTGGAATTAATAGAGTGCACTTTATGTATATTGCATCCAATTATGTATTTTTGAAACCTGTAGTAGGTATGCCTACACAAACAAGGCTGGGTACACATGTATTTTGCGCTGCCTAGTTCTCATATCTCTCTGCCTATGGTTTTTCTATAAATCTCTATTAGGCTAATCTTTCTCAGCCATAGACCAACACAACAGAGTATGTTTCTAACTAGAATAGTAGATAATAATAATTTTAAGCAAATAGTTTTAATTCTACAAACTGCTAACCTACCTTTGCTTTAGCAGAATGCACAAGAGAACAAAGAGAATTTTTTAGCAAGCAAATCATACAGCGCTACACTGTTATTTCCTTTCATTCCTCCCAGCCCAAGTTCTGAAATTCTTTGAGAAACAGAACCACGTCAGTCACATACTGTACTAGCCTAGAGAGTATTTGTTTCATTTAACTTTTTTTTTTTTTTTTTTTTTAAATCCCACTAATTCTTTCAACATCAATGGGACACATTAGTATTCCAAGATTCCCTCCCCTTTTATTTGGCTCAGAATACCTGATGACTAATTCCCAGCTGAGATAATTAGTCCTTGGTTATCACCAGCTACATTGTCACCTGTTCAACTTGCAAATGTCTACAAATTTGAGTTTTGCAATTAGCATCATAAGATCCCTATAGCATACAGTTAGGGTGCATTTTTTTTTTCCACAAGGCAAATCACTTTTCACTTACACACTCTGCCTATTGAGTCTCATTTGGTAATAGTGCTTTAAAAATTATAGTGTTTTTCACAGAATAGACTTCTCATTGCCCTACCTCCTATCAAGCCCAGATGGCTGCAACTATAAAGGAGAGAAAAACAGAAAAGGGAATTAAATGAAACCCTCTCCTTAATAAGTATCCAAGTCAATTTAAATAGTTCCATTTCATTTTTACATCAGAGTCATGCCCTAGCATTAAGGCATGAAGAACATTCTCAGTCTGCTAATAAGCCCCATGACATGTTGAACTGGTATTTCAGTAAGCAGAATAAGCTACAGTGTATTTTTAACTTCCGTGGTATGAAGCTGTAGGTATACTGCGGTAGAGACAGTGGCCCAGTGTATTAGGTCTGGGTTTACTTTCAGCTGAACTTAATGAAGTGCCCTTCTAACTAAAGCCAAC
>CM021775.1:6810675-6867833 GCA_011076525.1 Nettapus auritus
TACACAGTGCCTCTGCAAATGTGAGAGGAGCTCCCAGCCACAGTGCGAACTGCTGGCCTTGAAAGATGGAAGAGGCTGTGCCACTGGGGAGCCAGGCTCCTCTGCTTCTGGATGTGCTGAGGGTGGGCCAATGTAATCACTGAATCCCAGACAGGTAAGGCAAGAAAGAACTTAATTTCAGAGGTGTGTGCAGCATGGTATTAAAGAAGAAACGATTTCCCCAATTCACCAGTTCTGACTGACTCGTTGCCTTTTTTGTTTGAACATCCCCATGCTGATGTCTGTGAAGATTTTTGTTAGGTGACAAAAACGACCCTCTGTAAAACACCAATGTCTGTGAACAGAGCTGTTTTCAAGGTAGCCATGCAGCAATAAACAGCTGTGTAAGTGATGGTTATCATGTATGTAGTAACATCAACAATGCTATAGACAGACAGGAAGAAACACTGGCTTCTGAGCCTAAAACTAAATATTCCAATGAAAGATTTTATGACCAATACTAGAAAAAAAAATGGTTTCATTGTGAATACTAGAAAAAGCGTTTCTTGCTGGTCTATACTAACTACAAACCACAATTTGGCTAATCCAGATGTTAACAAACTCACCTGTATTTTTCTCTTGTCCCCACTTAGTTATCTTGGGACAGACAGTAGAGCTCAGACTCTTGGATTCATTTGGGCATCAAATTCCCTTTGAAACTGAGCTGCTGATTCCAAACTGTTTCTGAGAATCTGGGTTTAAATGGGGATACAGCGCCTGCTTATTGCTTTGTGTCTGGAGCCCATGAATCAGATAGACTCGCACACAGTGGAATAGGATTATTACTTCATGGCATGGGCATGCAGTAGCAGTCACGATCTAGCCCTGTGAGATCAAGGCAGCAAGAAATTCATGAAGATTTAAGGTAGTTAAAGGAGTTTATTTTCCAGGTGGGAAATCCAGGTGTCAGAAGGAAAGTAACTATAAATTTTCAACCCAGCTTTCCACATAAAATGTAAAGCCATTTGGAGCACACAGAAAGCTCAGTATGAACTACAGCTGATAGCTGGTGCGAGGTATGGTCAGTGGTTTTAAATGATTGATGGAGCTATCTCTGCGCTAAAGTACTAAGGTTGGAATAGTAGAAAAAATTGAGATCTGTTATAATGGTGCTTTATACCCTTTTTTCTTCCTCTGATGGTCAAATAGAGTTCAGTTGTATGAACAATTGTTACTTTGTACTAGTGATACATAGGGTAGCTCTCAACACATCTCCAAATGAACTTTATTCCCCTTACTGTGTTTATAGTGCATGTGGAGATGATTTGTAAAATTTCTCCTAATAATAATGTGTTTCTTTAGAAATGAAAGAAAGTCAAGCATATTCAAATTTTTTTATTTATTATTTTTTTTTTGTGGTTCATGAAGAAATGTGTATGTGGATAAATGTCTTATATGTTTTATTTCTATTGGAATACTCAAAAGAGCCTAAAGATATGTCAAGGAGCGATCTTAGCTCAGTAAAAGTACTACCTTTCACTTGCAACAGCTTTTGTTTTCCCCCACAGCATCCTGTTAAATAATGTGGTACAGCCAGGAAACCAGAGACCATGCTGAAATAACAGCATGGTGCGGATGCTGGGGATAACACCGGGCAGCAACTCCTTTCCCTTTCAAACACCAGAAGAACCATGTGAGTTTTCAACCAAGTACCAGACATTTTAATATAATTTTGCTGAAATCGGTGACACTGCTCAAGGACTATTCTACATGAAAAAGACTGATGAGGAAATGCCGAAGGAAAAGACTACCAAATACCCGCGAAGACTGTGAGACACTGACTCTATTTATACTCAGCTCTGAGATCAGTATATTAGCTGACTGGCATTTCTCTTCCTGAGAAAAGATCAATGAAGAAAAGATCAGCTGAAGAAAGATCGATAGTGACCAGACAAACCATTAATTCATAAGAAAAGAGATTTTGCTTGGAGAAATAGCACATTACCCTGAGGCTCAAGCTCAGACTTGATCGTTCTAAATCTTACAGGTTGACCTGAATTCTCACTCGAGTGAACTGCAAGCCCTGCATGAAGAAAGTGCAGACGAGCTCCACGTTGGACAGGAGTCCAGACAGGCGTAGCAGCAGCGACCCAAACCAAGAAAGAATGGCATGCCAGCACATTTAGTCACGCCGCATTTGACAAGAAAGCCCCCTCTATTTCCATAAGTAGAGATTTGTTGCATGTGTTTGCATGAAGATGGAGCTATTCCTGTTTTTTATATACAGATCATTTAGATTTGGTGTTCCTTCTATGTTGAGGTCTGAGGGTTGTACTGCAGTTGGAATATCTGAATGTTGTCCAGTTTGTCTTTAAATAGTGTGTATATACACATATAAAAGCACACTAAGTAACAGAGAAACGAGGTGCTCAGTGAAAAGCATTAGGTGCTGAGGAAAAAGCTTTGATGTTCTCAGACATTCAAGGAGTCATTAAAGAGCAGTTCACCTGTGGATAGCCAAGGAGAGGCAGCACTACTGTACTGAGCATGTTTTAAAGTGCTGTGTGTTAAGTATAAGCAGCACAACTTTAACCAGTGTCCTGCTGGTTCAGCTCCAGAAAATAGTTTGTGATGAGTGTAAGCTTCATTTGGCGCAAACTTCTAGCTTTTCCAGAATAAAAAGGAGCTTTTATTCTAATGTATTTGTTGCCCTCTGGTATTATATTTCATTTTATTTTTGAAGCTGCACAGGGTAATGCACTGGTCACCACCTACTGACTTGCTGCACTGCTGACAGGAGGATGCTAACTAAATAAGGGGAGGGTAACAGGGCCATCTGTGGGGAGCAGAAAAGCAGTTGAAGCTACACATGGATGAAAAAAATAGGCTTTCAAAATAAAAAAAAGAACAACAAGCAAGTAGTAATAAAGAAGCAAATTCAATGAGTAGCAGAATTTTCCAGAGCTAAAAGGGAATTCCAAAACAATGCCAGAGTGAACACTGACTTCCACCTCATGGATTTAAGTTTAAAAACAACAACAAAAAATCATATCTGCAAACAAACAATGCCGTGCCATGCAAGACATATTCCTCCAGGTTAACATGCTATCTCTCTCTCTTTGTGCTAGGAACCATAAGAATGAAGCAGGTCTAATGTTTATCTTACGGTGGCATGCTACTAATTATGATTAAGTAATTTTTGGACACACAATACATACCTGGAGCCAATACGCATTATCTTAATGTACTGCCGCATGTACCCAATGAAACTGTTAATTAAATCAAGTCTTATTCTATGCTATGGTTAAAGGGAAGGCAACCTGGTTTATAAATCTAATCCCCTATCACTAGGCGATGGTTGTTCCTTGCTTTTAAAACTTTTGCTACTTTTTTTTTTTTTTTTTTTTCAAATAAAAAAAAGAAAGAAATTAAGATTAAATTTAGAATTTTGTTTTAGGAATATGTGTCAAGAATGTTTTTCGAATATCTGGTCCTTCCACTATTGTTTCTTTCCATAGTGAAATTTCATGGGAAGAAGAGAGAGAAATATTGCAGTGTTATAGAGAGATACTTCAGAAAGTATGTAGTATCAACAAAAGAGTGTTTTTCCTCATTTTCCTAGTATCGCTACCTATTTCCTTAGAAAAATGGGGTAAAAAAAACAGGGTATTGCAAGAAATACAATATTTCTAAACAAGCAATATTTTAAAATACACGTATTTTTGTTATCTATTTTTGCATATAATATAAATACCTTCCTAAAGAAAAAAATGAAGAATTATGCAAAAACAATTGGAAGTAATTTCTGGTGGAAAGTCAAGACCTGCATTAAAAAACAACAACAACAACAACAAACCACCAAAAAACAGACAAATAAACAAAAACTATCACTACCAAAACCCGATCACACACTGAAGCCTAGAGTTCTGTTTGCCTTACAGCTGCACACGTAGCTCACCTGCACTGCACTTTTAGTAGGTATTCACAGAGCCCATGGCTGGGCTCCAACCAGTCACTGAAATTTGTAAGTTTTTGTTATTTGGTAAGTGTAGCGGTGTCCCAGATATCCCAGTCAGACACCAGGAATGAACTTTAAAAAGAAAAGGGTAATAGGATGGTAGCTCTAAGGTAATATGATTACTTCAGTTAACAATGTGCACTACTAACAGTTTCAGGTTTCTTTAATATGTTATCTTTGCAATTTTTGGGCACTGTTCTTCAGTACCCATTATGGGAATGGGTCTTGCTGGTGAATTTGAAGGAGGAGAATACAGAGTTTCACATCCCATGAACTGTGAGAGCCCTTTTTGCTTTTGTTCAGATTTCAGCACAACTTAGTGGGTGAAATCCAAACCTCTTTCAAGTCAGTGGGAGTTTTGTCATGGATTCAAAGAGGCAGAGTTTCTTTGAGGATAAGCTGCAGTTCCATTTTGCCAAACTCCACATGACCAAAATGCATCGTTCATTTATAGCTGCCTTGATCATAAATATGTCTCATTTTACTTTATTCTGAGTCACTCCCCTGAAGTTTTAACTTACATATTTATTGTTGATTCAGAAATATCTAACAATGACAGTCAGACATAATGGCCAGAGCTTGTTAGATATTTGTCATTTTTAAGCAGAACTTTAAGAAGAGAAGCATTTCATGAACTTCACATTATTTCTGAAAAAACTCCAAGCTACCTAATCAACGCTCCTGCAGCTTTGCCTTTATTGCAAAAATTATTTCCATACTCCCTTGTCAGAGGTTCGTCAGCTCTCTTTGATTTGGCTCCATTCTGAGTTTACACCAGGTTAGCCAGCTCGGGAGAACCACGCCTTTTCCTTTTGGGGGAGTTTAAGCTCATCTGACAGTTAACCTCACAAACTGAATCTATATAGGAAACTTCACAGTGCATTTAATACGGCATTCAGTTTAATTAGCACTTGGGCAATTCCTTTTGTTCTTGGTAAACAAAAGTAAGATTTGACAAGGAAGAGAAGAGAGTGTATTTGTTGCTTTCATATGTCACTCAAACTAGCCCATCATCATTCTCAAACTAATACTTCTTTACATGAACTTCTGCTAAATAGTGTTAGATTTTTAAGTTTAAAACTGGCAGGTTTTCCCAGGGTTGCATCTGATATCAAAATCAAGGTTTATTAACATTACAAAGAGCACTGCTGTCCTGTAGTGCCCCTTTTATCATTCTAAGCAGCTGCCTTGAGGCAACGCATTTAACCTTGGGAAATGTGAGAGGAATTGTGGGAAGTCAGAAATCTTTGACAGCTAAAGCCTTTTACCTCATCCAGAATCTGCTCTACAGCTTTAGCTCCCACACTGAAAAAAGATGAGCCCCTTATTTTCATTTGATGTTTATCTGTTCTATTCACCGCACTTAAAATCAGAAGATAGAGCAGCATTTACTTACAAACAGTGATATTCCATTTACGCTCAGAGCAGACCAGTGATGAAAATATCCCTTTCCTCTACGGAGACTGCTATTAGAAGGATAGGGAGGTAGGGGAATTCAAAGCGTTTAGTAGTGTGTTAATTTTTAAAAGTAGTTCTTGCAGGTTATCTTATTCATACGCATTTTATATTTAATGATAAAGTTTATATTACATTTTGCTATTTCATCACCTGTTGCCATTGTTGCAATAGCAAAGGAACTGCCATTGGTTCAGTTATAAGCCCTTATTTGTCAGGGTTTAGGGCTCAGTTGTAAAAAGAGAGTTCATTTTGATGTTTGATATCAATTCTCACTTTATACAGAGCTTTTTCTTTTGGAAGGTACCACCGTATTTCCTAAGCTATACGTGAATATAACCTCTGAAATGCACTGGCCCACAGCATATTACAGAACAACAAGGTGGTGTGGGTAGAAATCAGCTGTTACACATTTACAAGCACCTACAATTTTAAATTTTGATATAGCATCTCTCAAGCATATCAAAAACAAACATTTATTTTTCTGAATTTTCTGATTAAAATGAATGCTATAAACCCTGCATGTTTGGGCCAAATTCAGAGGCAATAATCATCTGAGGGAGACAGGGAATAATGCTTATCTCACAGGAAAATTACACTTCTCTGCTTTTGTGGGGTATATTTGCACAGCACAGCACTGCTCCTGCTTCTCAGAAGGATATATTAGCCTAGGCAAAAGTCAGCACTAACATAACTACACTACTTTTGGACCCATTTGTAGACTGCTACTCCGTCTGAAGTTAGGTATCTAAGTAACAAAGCAGAAGTCAGCCAGCAGATCAAAATTGGCATTTTAGCCCTCTAAGCTCATGTGACATGGTCTGTGCTCTCTCCACTCACAGCTATCTCCACCTAATGAGATTTTGCTCTTATTCAGGTGAATTGCTCAGCTGCTCTGGCCATAAGCAGCTTATTGTTTTACTTGAGCTGTATGAAAATGTTTCATCCAGCCAATTCCACCTTGACACACGTTACTGGATGAGCAGCATGTCTGACAGATCTCAGTGTTATTTCAGCGGCACAAGGATCCTTCTTACTGAAGTACTTTACAGGGCAGCAAGTCCATTCTGAAAGTAGAAGCAAAACATTGCCCTCACAAAGAATCAAGTATGGGATCCATTTATATGTTTGCATTTAAAACTGGATTTCCTAATCAATGCTCAGCCAATAAATCAACCTGTGACTCATCTGTAGGTCCCCTATGATACTACTTGTGCCTGTGGCCTGTTATTTTGATTACCCTATCTGCAGTCCATGACTTCTCTGATAAACAAGAAACAAACACCTACAGACCATGAAAACTGCCCTGTATCTTCCCTTGCAACTGTGTAATCCAGTCACCTTTAACCATTATATTTCCATTCCATTCCAATTTCCTATTTTGTTTCCAGCCATTTCACTTGAAGTCAACTTGAACAGATGAGTAGTGCTGCCTCTCCAACTTCTCTCTCCAGAAGGCAGGCCATCCACCCAAGAAGTGAGACCACTGTTCAAGACAGAAAAATTTCTCTGACCAGCTTAGCATTTTCAATGGATTATTAACGAGCACTGACACACTGACAAGGTAATGTCTGTAGTAAAACTGAAGTCCCAACCGCTCCAATGTATTAAATATAACTTGAATATTTTTGCAAGCAGCAGGTTACTTTCCAGTATCCAGGTAAATCATTTCATGCTCCTTCTCTCTGTGGTCTCAACTAGCTAAGTTATATTTTTTTCATTACGCCTCTTAAAATCAGGTCTGCTTCTTGTTTATACATCAAAAGTGATGTACGTATGCATAAACACTCAACATCCATAAGAATAACTTCTTATCACTGTTGTAAAAGTATATCACTGATTTATATGCCATCGGTGCATTACAAGAAGTATTTTACTATTTTATATGCATACTCGTATAGTGTATAAACAAAATACATTTAAGCAAAGCTGAGGCTATGAAATCAAATGTTTGGTTTGATTGTTATTCTGCTTTTCTTTCAATTGTCCTTTCAACCTTGCTCCAATTCTTTTCATGGCATAATATACCTTTTACTTACATCATTTTAAAGTACTTATTCCCTCATTCACACAAAGGGTCCTGAGGACTCCTTCGGAATACATGTTTCTTCTATAGTAGACATGCAAGGAAGAGCTATCACTGTATAGGGGGATGGCTGCAGTTTGAGGAAGTAGTGGGAGTTTTACATTACTTAACCTGAAGAACACAAGTGTTTCTTGTCTTATATACTGCAATGGCCTCAACGCTCTGCTTTGGGACCTGTATGAATATCTGCTACTTTGCTACACATTTTGAAACTTTTTGCTCTAAAGAGCCATTGCTAGGAGAAAGCTAAGTAACATAGTTGCCCATGCCAGCTGCTTTCACGTTAGCATTTTCTAAGAAAGTAAATGACTGTGGGAGCTTCAATTAGGGATGTCCTTTAGCTTTCGTAGATTTAATTTTCTAAGTCTGATGTCCTTCTGCTTAGCTCTCACCACCTACTCAGAAATGCTTCTCACATTGCCATCTCAATTGGTGGCACTTGTCTGCTTGGTCAAACACCTAGATGTACTGTTCAATGAAGAACGGAGCTTTGAGGCTGACATTTGACACATTATCAAGCTATCTTATTACCACTTTAGGGATGTGATCAGATTAAAATGTGTGCTCTCACATGCAGATGCCAAGATTCTTGTTCATGCTGTCATTATGTCCAGACTTGAGTAGTGCAATTCACTTTTCTCTTTCCTAACGAACAAAGCTTGCTATCTCTCATCTTTCTAGACCCGTTTTAACAGAGATTTATGCCTATATTCTATTTGATGTCCCATAAATTTCAGAAATACCAGTTACATAAGATTTAAATATTGGGAAATAATTGAACTGATAACATTGTAATAGACATCAGTTTATTTTATCCTTTTTTCCTTCTCTTTTCTGTGGAATTTTATATATATATCCAATGCATACAATAGGCCAAATGCAACATTATTTTAAATCAATTGTCTCAATGGTGTTTTAC
This sequence comes from Nettapus auritus, assembly GCA_011076525.1. NCBI lineage: Eukaryota > Metazoa > Chordata > Aves > Anseriformes > Anatidae > Nettapus > Nettapus auritus. Next base: position 6,819,133 of record CM021775.1, read on the forward strand.
TAAAACCAGAGGTGAAAATGATTTATTTATCACATACATGTCATATATACTTTGTTTGCTTTAGTGACAGAACCACTTTTTTAGGATTATCAATTTCATCATCATAGCCTTTTGTCAAAAAGAGATTTTTTTTATTTTTTATTTTTATTTTTTATTTTTTTAAGAAATGGAATCTGCACAATTTTCCCCAAATTATAATACATGGTTCTTGAATCTTGAGAAAAGTTTCAGTTTGGAGAAAAGTCATTCATTATATTAAGTCTAGCTTTGACCTCTTCTGATGCTAGGGACAGGACTGTACCATTTTAAATCCTTGGTAAAGTATTCCTTTGACTAATCTCCTATTTTGAAGATTTGTATGATATTCAGCCTACATTTCCCTTTGTTAAATATCACCTCATTAATCCTAGTTATATACCTGCTGATGGTGCTAAACAATCGCTTTCCCTTTTTGAAGTGCACAGCTTTGTAATACTAGAAGATAATTACTATATCCCCCTTAGTCATTCTTTGACCAAGCAATGCATATTTAGTACTCATAATCTTTCCTTGTTAATCCCCTTATAGCTTCTGTTACTCATTTTCAAAATTTCTCAAGTTTGTTAGCAGTCTTCTAGCATGAGGCAACAGGAACTAAAGCCATTATTCTAAGTGAAAGATTTACTAGTGTTTTGGATAAAGGGTCTGTTACTACAGGCTCTTTTGTTTCAGATGGATACACACTGCATCCCATAAAATGGGACCTGTCTCCCAAGTCCGAAACCCAATGTTATAGAAGTCAATGGAATGCTCTTGTAATCTGGTACAGTTTAGGTTTCCTCTTTGCTATCCTTAATAAGCATTCTGTCCATCCAACTGAAAGTCATTCCCCCAGAGAGATTCTTTTCTTTGGGAAGTTTTTCATTCTCAGCCACATCACTGTGACAAAGTGGAAAAAAAAAAAAAAAGAAAACACTTTCCTGAATATGGGCAGATTTTCACCAAAAGATGAAATTCAGAACAGTAAAACAAAGTTAGAATTTGTACTTTAGGAGAGAAAGGAGAAAAGGAAAATGAATTTCATTTATATTTATTGCTTTATCATAAGTAATATTAACAATAGCATGAGTCATATACATACCAATTGTTAAACACTAGCTGACATGGAAGGAAGGCAGACCTAAAAGATGGAATTCCTTGAAAACAGAATATTGGACAGTGCTGCCATGTTCTGTTATTCCAGAGTTTTTATTATTATTATTATTATTATTATTATTTAATCTACTTTGGTATGAACTGGACAAATCTTTAGAATGACTAAAAACTAGCTGGACTGATAGACTCAAAGGATAATAGTTAGTTATAGATGGTATTAAGTTGGAGGAGTTAGGGGGCTGGCATATGAAACATCAGAGTTCCAATTCAGGACCTTAAGAAAACTGAGGATGAAGGCACCAGAAATTTCATGAAGATCAAGAAGTACAAAATTCTACGTCTGGGAAATCATCCAGATTTGTACCTGCATTAGTATAGTGTGGGAAACAACTGGCTGAGGAAGAGCTTGGCTACAAGGACTGAGGTCACAGTTCTGAATATAAATCAGCAGTGTGCTCTGGTAAAGCCCCACCTGGGAAATTGTGCCCAGCATTGAAAGGATGTATTTTGGAAGGCTGAAGGAGGTTGAGAAACTGGAGAGCACCACACAGAGGATTACCAAAACTACCTCTGACATATGGTCTAAAAGGAGAGACTTGGGCAGCTGGGCTTGTACAGTCTAGTGAAGAGAAGATTAAAGAGCAATCTAATAGCAGCCTCCAACTATTTCCAGGGAAACTACAAAGACAATGGATCCAAACCTGTCAGTAATGCTAGATGGTAAAACAAAGGGCAACAGCCACAAATTGCAGTGTAGGAGGCTCCAGCTGTAGACTAGTTGAAATGTCTTCATTTTGAGGGTACTGCAGCTTTGGAACAAGTTATCCAGAGAAAGGAGAATCATCATCTGTGGAGGCTTTCAAGGCTTGGCCACAAAGGCTTGGCCACAAAATCCTGCAGCTGTCCTGACCCAGTGTTAGCAGCAAGCCAAGCAGAAGGTTGGAACAGATAAGCTCTTCCAGTGAACATTTTTCTCATTCTGTGAGTCTGTATTTTGCTTGATGTCTAAGTTAGACTTACTGGGTAGTTCCTCTAATGTTTCCTTTCATAGTCTTATATGAAAGACAGATTAAAATCACAACAAAGAATTCTGCTACAGAAAACTGAGTTGCTGTGGCAGTTCAGGCAGTGGCCGAATGTGTCCATTTCAGCTAGAGCTAAACCCAGTCATCATCTCCTGCTGCTTATCTTCTTCATCTATCACTTCTATTCTTTACTTTTTCTCCTGGAAAATAGCACCCTTCAGACTGGATGATTAATATTAAATGCATTAACTGTTTCCATAACTCACTTGTACAGAAAACAACCAGGTTAAAAACCTTGGTGTTAGACATGGTTAATTAACCTGGATAATTTTGACAAAACTGGTTAAGTGAGCAACCACACCTGCAGTTATAGCATCAGAGCCAAGGGGATGATAACCTCTGCAGAAAAAGGGAGAGCAGCAGTGAGCAGCTGGATGCAGTAATGCTTAGCCATATTAAGCTGTAGTGAGAGTACCACTTCTGACTGCAATCACAGATCCCTATCTGGTGGCAGGACATAAGGCTTATTGTAAAAAACACGAGGTAACTGTGAAGCCATTGTATACCATGTGAAGCAGCACAAACAGCTTGCTGCACCTTCCCTAGCCCCTGTTACAGAGAATCTCATATGTATAAGGTACAAAAGGAACAGAAGAGATTATATGTATAATTCATAAGACATGTAAATTATTTCTGTTCATTTCCAGATTTAAAAGTGTGGGGGTGTTTGTGGTGTGTGAGGAAGTAAATTCACGACCATCCTGAAGAAAGGTAAGTAGGGAACTTAAAGAAGTTATAAAGAAGGGGTGGGGATCACTGCTACAATGAACAGAACTGTCCTGTTTGGGCATCTTTGTTCTATGCAGAACAGGAGCCATGAGACTTACAATAGTTCTCTGATGAGTTTCAAATATTATTCCTGTCTTCAGCACTGATTCGCTGCCTCAGAAAGGAACCTCCTGAAGCAAGGCATAGGGCCAAAAGGAAGTTCTGCCTAGATTTCATTGCTCATGCACAGTAGGGGCCATCTCAGGATACTTGTTTCTGTTTGCACAGAAAAGGACACGTGCACGAGCACAGTACACTAGAGGTAGTAAATCCATCGATTTAGATATCCCTGTTGATTGCTGATGGCACCATGTTTTCATAGTTTTTCAAGTGTTTCATCCACAGCATGACAGACATGTGGATCCTATTTTGGATGAAAGGTGAATTATGCAGAAAGGAGAGAGTTCTTCACTTGCATTTTATAAATATGGCATTTTTTCAATTGTTGAATCAAAGATTATCAAATATACCTAGCCCAAGACAGAGGAGTAAGGAATGTGGTACTTGCAATGGGAATGCTTATCCACAAACACAAGGCATAATCAGAATTGAGCCATGGCCAGCCAAGCAGCATTATAAAGAAAGGAATATGTGGCACCTGTATATCAGTAGAAAAAGATATGTCTGTTATGGCAATAAATTCCTCGGGACCAAACTTCTAGATCTGCTCAAAGCTGGATTCGGTACAGAACAGGAAATCTAGCATACTTTCTGGACCTGCTTTCTCCTACCAGATGCAGTACAGATTTTTTGAAGCAGGGAGATGACAAAAACAAGCATTAGAGGAGAAATGAGATTGGATTATTCTGGGATTTTTTGGCATACATACAGGATGGCTATGAGAAATACATTCTGCTGGACTTCTGAAAGCAGAAAGATATCCATGGCATTTACAAGCCTCTTTCCAGTTCAAACAAACTCGGTGATAATGGATCTCCCTTCATGAGAATTTCCCATTGGATTGAGTACCATTGCCAAGGCTCCTGGTCCACTGCCAACGAGGATATAGCCAGGGTTTCCTTTTCTTCCCCTTTGCTAGAAGGAGCTGTAGCAGAGCCAATTCAGTCTCTTATACCACAGGGGTTACAACACTGGTAGTACATGTACAATTCTTGTAGATCTCTCAGGAGACGATAAAGTTTCAGAGATAAATTTCTGGAACTAGGCAGAAATCCAGACTTTAAGGAGACAGTAAGAAATTAAAACACTCCAGGGAAGCATATTGCTGGAGAGTCCTAACAGTAAAGACCCAAACAGCCAAGGTATAAAAGGAAGCACGTTGTCCCCTCCTGACATACTGACATATGCCATCAAAAGACATTTTGGGATGAGACAAGGAGGCTTTCACTGCTGACAAAACAAGGATACTAGCAGCTAAAAAGACCCTTCTTTCCTTTTAGCCACAGGACAGGGTTCCAAGCTGGGCTAATTACAAATGCTGGTGACTCAATATAAACAGAAAATAAACTGAGGGTTTTGTTGATTTTTTTTTTTCTTTCATTATTTGTTTGTTTTAAATCACAGTTTCAGTATATTTTTACTTCCCAAATACTTCCTCAGATTCCCCTCCTGGCCACCTGTCAGGAGTTCCATACGTTCACCACCTTCGACAAAAAATAACATAATCCAGGACATGTTAGCATTTGCAAGATTGTCATTCCTCCTTATTGGCTCCATGCTGCAGTGGCTCCCTTCTCCATTTTTTAAATTTTATTTATTTATTTACTGTGGCACTGGTTATTTAAGTTAGATGGCAGGATCTATTTCAGAACAGTAATTTGTTTCTCCCTTCTTTGCTCCTGTGTCTTGAGTCTATGCTTCTGCTTCTTTGTCATGTCCCCGTACCTTTGCTTTGGTCCCTCCGCAGCTTTTCTTTTCTGCTGCCAGTTTTCCCTACTTGCAAATCATAGTCAGGTGTCACTGCATCGTGATCATTCTGGTGTAACTCATTGTTCCTTTCATTTTACCCGGGGTACAACATTTTATGCTCCTCTTTTCCCTTTCAGATCCAGAAATGTAGTTATAATAAAGATCTAGCCTTCTAGTACTACACTACACTGTGTTTAGGAACATAAGGCCATCCCTATGCTCTGCCAGTTCTCCTTAGAATCTCTGATACATGCTAGTTCTTTTAGTATCTCATTATATGTGTCATCGATATCTTGCTTGGCCTAAAGCCACATGGCAGCCTGACAAGATTGTGCTGCAGTTTGGCAGTTTCTGTACAGGGCACAGCTGTCAGCATCTCTTATCCTCCATTTCAGAAAATCAGCTGGTACTGGCAAGAGATCATAAGCTAAGACTAAGCAGTAACTGTGCATCCTTTTTAGCAAAGCAAAAATGGAAAAATCATTGCATAGATCATTTTCTGTCCTAGTCTTTTTGGCAGCCCTTTCTTACTGATGGCAAATCAGATAGTTATTTCTTTTGTGTTTCAGCACTTCAAATAATATAGAATGGGTTTTTCCATCCTCCTTTTATTACTTGTTGCAAATGCACAGCACAATGCTAGAGGGAATATAAAAGGAAGGCTGCTCATTACATACATGAGCATATGCTCTGCCTGTGAAGAACATATACTCCAGCTGCTTCTGCAGGCCAGTGTCAGGAACACAAGGTATTAGCTTCCTGAGTGAGAAATTGAAGGCTGTCTGCCATGCTGACTAATGTCCCACGTTATTATTTTATGTCAGAAACTGTGGAGATTGTATGATGTGAAATACAATAACAAAGACTGAGGACACAAAGGGAAAACGGAAGAAAGAAGCAGCAGAGGAGAAAAAAAAAAGAACAGCAGGAAAGTAAAAGAAAGAAAAATCAGGAATAAATGGTTTACAGAGAATGATGAATGATACACCTAGCTCCTTCTACAACATCCAACTGATTTTAGGGATTATTTTTTACATCCATTGTTTGATATACTTTGTATACTGAGAAGCAAACTGGCAGCACAAGTAAAGAGGACATATGAGAGTCATGCAAGCAAAGGAGATAAATAGTCAGAATAAGTGCAATATTAGGAAAATGAAGAAAAGTGGAAATTTAAGGCTGAGGTGACTGTAGCAGAGATTGCTATTACACTTTCCCTAGAGAAGCAGACACAATGAAAAGAGTCTGAGATCAGCCAAGTCAGCCCTGGACCACCTATGTGAAAGCAATGTTAATGAGCACAGCCAGAGGTACTGAGCAGTCTGGGGCAGACGGAGAATGCAGGAAGGACACGAATCTGTGAAGCCACAGAGGAAGCCCACAGGTGGTGGCTGCCAGACTTGGAGATGTAATGTTGGTACACTTAGGACCCTTAGACAACAGAATTACTCACACAAATAATTGCTCATCAGCACCAGTGAGGGAATTGCAATCTGGCCCATTACTGTGAGGCACAGGTGGCACATCTGAGTGCCTCCTATCCTATTAGTGAGCACATGCCCTCTTCCAAGGGAAACCCATTATGTTGAAATACTCCTGGAATGTTCACTGCTGTACTTAAAGTACATTGGGAGACCTACATCCCAAGCTAGGTATATGTGTATATACCTGATACACAGCGTACACAAGCAAAATGTTGGTACAGCCCTCAAAATTGATAAGTGTTCATCCACCAAGGCAAACGGGAGTTGTACAATCAGACTTGTACCATCCTGCTTCTAAGCTGTCAGAGGTCTCCATGCAGCTGACTAAAAGCAGAGAGAATCTACTTCCATGGGTGGGGAGGCAGCGTACATAAATTAAAAGCCCACTCCTGCTTGTGTAGCAAGATAAATTGCCTGCTTTGGATAAATCATGTTAAATATTTATCAATTATTGCTATGTTGTGATGTGGGGTATATTTCTCACCTTGATTATTTCGTACTTGAATTGAATCTACAATGCACAGTGCCTTGCTAGCAGGATGTACTTATATCCCCCACGTCACCTTGAAGGCAAAATTGACACCAGCGGTCAAAAAACAAACTTTAAATAGACATCTTCTCTATTCTATTGAATAAGGTTTGAGACATGTGAACTCCTAATGAGACTTATTTTCTCTAATACAGTTTTACTTCATGTCCTTGTCTGTGCTCTGATCCCTTCTTTTCTTTTACTTTTCACCATTTGTTTTGTTCAGAAGCCTTGTCTGCAAACTGCAGGGCCACCTGCAAAAGGAAAGAAAAAGAAAGGACTGGATCAAGGACAGAGTAACCTATCCACATGGTAAAAGTAAATGATCTGCTCTAATGCCTGGCAGGAGCACTGTGGCTCATAGACGTGAGGACTTTGCTGGAAGAGCTGAAGCTGTCTGGAGTTACTTTCCATAGCTGAAGCCATGAAAAAGGCTGTTCCAGAGTGGATACATGACCAGCATATTTACACACAGCCAAGATTCATGTGAATTGATCATTTTGCAATGCTGTGCTTCACAGAAATCAAGATGTTACTTCCTGAATGCTGCTGACTCTAATATAATCTCCTGCTAAGTTCTTCCCGTTAGACAAAGTAAAGCAGGAGAAATCATACGAAGATGACTTTCAGGAGTTCTGTTGTTTCCTTAAATCATTATGACAACAAGACACTAAAGACAAGAGTTAAGATTAAATACAGGGGGTGATTTAGCTGGCAAGGTTTTCAGTCTGACCCCTGAAATCCATGTATACCTTCTTCACACTGACTTTTGCACTTATTATTTACTGACAAGTGTGTAACACTCACATACACACGGATGCAGTAAATACATGCTGACTACAGCTGGGCAAATACACAGGGCCTTTCAGCTCTTATGTTGTGACAATCAATGCCAAACGGTCAGGACAACAAAGATGTTAAAACAAAACAGCCTCTGTAAGCATAGCAGTTACTTGATTTCATAAAGAAAAAGGACAAAGACCTGAAATCTTCCTGTGCCTCAATGAAAGCCAGGTGACACTGGGAAAACCCAAGAGCAGATTTTTAAGAACTGTTGTGAACCAGCAATATCTTCTGGGAGCCAGGGGGTAGCAAGTGGAAGAAGCAAGATCATACGTTCAATCTACATCTCAAAAAGACTGTGTATGCCTAGGTCTCTTTCAAAAAGATATACTTTTATCACTTTGATATTTCACTTGCAATGAGGGGAAAAACTTCAAAATGATCATAAATCTAGTTGGATTTGGAAAAGAACATTAAAGTCTGAGATTGCAACTGAGCTTTTTCAAGTCAGCAGAACTCTCTTGAAACCTTAATTCTGCAAAATACTAAAGCATGTGCTTAGTGGTAATCACTAACTGAAATCAGGGGGACTACCAGCATGCTTAGAATTAGTATGCATGCTTAAGCATCTCACCTAAACTGAGACCTATAGCCTGTCTGGGGATGAATTTCTTATGGAATTCTAGTCTTCCTACTTCTCAACTATTATAAGAAATACTTGCAAGCTCGCTGATTCAAAAATATATAACTATTGTATTTTTAACTGCAATGAAAACAGAGCTGGAGCTTTCATGTCTGTTACATGTCAATATGACTACTGTCTGCCTCAGCAGACAATTTTGTCTCTCTCTCTTTTTTTTTTTTTTTTAAATATATCCACCTCTTTTATTAAAAGTAGACCTTATAGCTTATTGTCCCACAACAATACAGTATTTACTTGTGTTTTGACTGGTAGCTGTATTCATGAATATAGGAAGTTATTTCTCTAATTAATGGCAAAACCTAGGGATTGTTCACTGTCCCTATTATGATATCAGATAGCATGATATGCAGAACGTCTATCATTTCTATCACTTCTAAGCATGCTATCTGCCCTGACAGACAGAACTGCCATGGCTCAATCCTGCCACTACTCTTACTTGACACCTTTGTAAAACCATCCAGGGAGACACTGAAAGCTTTGACAGGCCACTCCTATTTATTTTTCTTTTATTATTATTATTATTTTTTTCTTATCCATCTTCTGACTGTTCTGTCTGAATGAAGACTGGAAATCACAGTTTAAGGAATAAATTTAAAAAAAATTAAAAAACATCAGGAAAAAACTAATTGAATCGAAGACTCATGGAAATAATATGCTTTAAAAAAGCCATGCACGATATCACCATTCTCCATCCAGTATTTTGCAGTTAAAACAGTAACTGGTACTGGTTCATGCCGGGCATCACACTGCCTTCGTAGCGTCCAAATCAACAGAAGAAAATTCTTCATCTTCAGACATCAGAAAGGCTCTTATGAATCCTTTCAGATGATGGCCAAGCTTGTCTATGTTCCAGGCCAACACACTCTAATTCGGTCTGTTTAATCCAAAGTTCTTAGGAAAACTGCAGATAAATCATTGGCCTATATCTGATGCAGGAAGAGTGAAAGGTAGCAGGATATACCCCATCTTCATGTCTGCCAGTGTCTTCCCATTCACTAGGTTCACTTCCATGTTCTGACACTTTGCTAAAGCAGACAGTATCTGAAATGACTGGCACTTTTTAAAGTTGATTATGTTTGTCAGGAACTGTATGACTGGAGGAACATGGCCATCAACATGCTGAACTAAAGGAACAGCTCTGAATACCAGGTCTCCCAAACCACAGGCAACGTATTAGTAACAGAAACCTAGAGCAGAAAGAACATTTTTCCTGTTCTTCACACCTACTAGTTACAGGTAGTATAGAGGTCACTGCAGATGACTCGAAGTCTTTTTTTTCCCATCCATCCTGAATAATGCATAGTGTTGATCTCAACTGCAAGTGCACACCCATGTTAGTTTATATAAACTGGACCAGCACACTTGGAGATCTTACGCAGACTTAGGTCTACAGGTGCTTCCTGGCACCTATACTCCTTTGCAGTCCCCGATCATTCAGTAGCCTGGGTTGCTTTGGGTTTTGCAACAGAAGACAGGATGAAGGCTGCTCTAATTTCTTCAGGCAGCAAGTCCTCAGTGAAGTTTGCTGATGTGTTCCCTGTATAACTCCTGCTCTGGGAGGGGAAGTGATCAGCGACAGAGAAAATGTAATACAATGATAATAAAATGCTTTTATACAGCCTTGCCTATGCAAGGGCAGTTCTTATCTGACTGCTTAATAACGCAAAGGGAACAGAGCTCAACTGAAAGTCTGTTCCCTATTTTAAAGTTAGCAAAGCCTAGGCAAGGAAAAAAAGTTGTGTTTCATACTGTGGTTGTTTATGATACAGCGCTCTACTCAAATCCATTGTGAATTTAAATGATTAGTACACACCACATCTCCAGGTATCTCCAGCAAATCCTAGAACAGGAAAGTATATCCAACTGTTCCTGCTCTGCCAAAGTTAACTATTATTACAGCATGGAGATATAATATTAATTTTGTTCCAATGAAATTGGCTGGCATATGTGTTTCTGTGAGCCAGGCAATAGGTCATTACTGAAATAGCAAAACAAACCTGTTCCCATTCTTGTTCCAGCACACTGCATTTAGATTTTAAGATCATAACTGCTGGATACCTCTCCTGCAATGATGTACAAGACACACTCTGCCAGAAGCTATATTCTTTCATAAAATGACTTTGCTGTATCTTCCTTTTCCAGACCCATCTCAATATAACAAAATTTAACAGTCCTGCAGACAATGCCAAATATCCCTCATTCATAATTAAGGTGAAGGCAAGTGGTACAAATCTCTAATTATCTTTTATGTCATATTTATTTTCTAGTAAATTATTAAGTAATGATTTATAACCTAAATTCCATATGTGTACCTGCTAATTCAGGGGGAAAAATATCAGCCCTTCATACTCATTCAGCTAATGGGCATTGCTAATTGAAAAAATGTTCTTTGCACATATCACTAACTTTCCAATCATTTACTTGTAGAGAAGTTTGAAAACTGAAAAAAAAAGAAAAGAAAAGATAAAAAGAGAATCAGTGCAACTTTGAAACCTGGGTATGGCACTATGCTGAGCTCTCCCTCCTCTGAGCAGGAAGAGTTCAGTGACAGAAATATCCTGTCGCCTCATATTAGCTTCTGCAGAAGTAGGAGGTTGTCAAGAATAACTGAAGTTTGAAAACAGAGTTTATATCCCATGCATTCTTTTTAATGCTCACTGCACTTCCTGCAGGCAGGATGTTTTCTGCAGTGGCATGTCTTGATGATCTCACACTGAAGTGCACTAATCTCTTAGGACCAGGATTTCAATGAACTTTTTAATCAAGGCTACAACAAATGTGTCTGAAGCTGAGAACATCTCTGGATTCTTTCACTGAATTGAATTTTTCCTGCAAAAGAGGTTTCCTGATCACAGCTAAGGCTGCCTCCTGTGCTGGACAAAAGTCCTTGCCAGAGTCTTCTCTCCATCTGGAGCTGTTGCTTTTGTGTCAGGACTGGCCCTTTGATAGTAGCAAAGAAAATCCCTGAGCACCATGAAGCCAGGAAAAGCAGAATCAGAGACTACCTACTGCAAGAGCAGCAGTACCAAACCCTGTAGCCTTTCTTCTCAATTTTTCTTTCTTTTTTGGGGGAAGGGCAGCGGGGGGAGAGTCCTATTGTTTTCTTTCAAGGTCCAAGCAACTTCTAGGTTTTCGTGTGTGGACTGTAAAGTCAGAAAGCTTGGCTGTGCCTGAAATGCCTTCACATATGCACTTCTGTATGCCCTATAAATCAATTGTTCAGGTTGAAATTACCACATACTTTGATATGCTGACAAAGTAGAGGAGAGCGAAGATCTAAAAACATTCTTTCTTTCTTCTTTGTAAATTTCACAATCTTTGGGGAGCTGATTTGTAATTTTTGACCTGTTGTAGTTGCCAATACTGAGAATCAGTTCTAAGCAGCCAGTCTGGTTTCCACCTCCCCCTGGGGTAGCTGTGTAGACAAGGCAGAATGGCTGCTTTGTACACATGCACCCCCTGTACCTATCCCTGAATTTATTAGTATCTGACAACAGGTGCTCTTTATAAAGCAGCTGCAAAGAGTGCTGAAAGGCTTGCTGCTCTCTGGTTCCCCTAAGGCATTTTGGTCTGCTCTCAGGAAACCTCTTGCAGCTGATGCAACTCCAATCCATCCACCACTACAGCAGTAAAGCAAAGCAGAAATTTATCCCATAGTGTACATATATATACACCATGACTTTGACTTTAACGCTGTTAACCAGATGCTCTCCTCAGTTACACATTTATTTTTCATAATGTGTTTAGCTGCAGTATCCACATGGCTAACCCTGGCCTCACAGCCACCATGCATTTTGTGATGTGACTATGAACTAAATGAAGCCTGCAAACACCTAACATTGTAGACCTAAAGGAAAAAATAGATGAGCATGTAGTGCCTTGCCACACCTTTGTTAGTGTTAGAAAAACAGATTATTTAGTACGTAACATTTTTCTGACCCTAAACTTCAGAGTAATTTATATTTCCATTGTTAACACTTACAAGTGACTCAGAATCATTTTCAGAAAGGAAGATAGAAAAACTATTATATTTAATAGAACTTAAAGAAGAGAATTAATCAGTTCATAAAGTACCATATATTAACCTCATTGTCTGTTTCAGGAGTCTAACCTCTAAAGTTGATACAAAGGTAACCAGAATCTCCCCTGTGAGAACTATTCATATCCATTAATTGTTGCAATACAAGATACTGTGGGTTTGAGCTGGTTGCCAGTTCTTCAGTAGCTGAAATGTACTCAGCAGAGTGGAGGACACCACTGGGACTCATTTGATTCTGACTTTCACATTAATTTTGCTGTGCTGTGAAGAGCAAAGACAAAATCAATGTCCATCAGTGATTATTCAAGGTAAAATATCTAGTGATATTGAATACCAATGGTAGTAGTGAGCATTAAACTTACTTAAGAATTGTGGAGTTGACAAAGCCATTAATTCCAGTTCCACATCATTTTCAATGAGGCATATGAGTTTAGAAAAATATAACGATTATGATGAAAATACTGGATTACAGTTCCTGGCGAGCTATGTTTTAAATCAACAAAAAGTATCATCATATGATCTTTTTGCAGTGTATAGTTCAGGAAAGGTTTGAATCATGCAAGGACTTAACTGAGTCTCTGCAAAGAACACTCCTGAATGAGGCAGCTAGTCACTGTAACTGCTGTATTAATTTTGGCCATGGATCGCTTGTTGGTGGCTTCAGCACTGAGTGTACGAAAAAAAATCCAAGTTCTGTGATAGCTCTCCCATACCAGTCTTGTTTGCACCTTTCTCATTTCTCCACAGCAAACTATATGTGAAATCCCCATTTAGTTAATGGGAATTTATCAGGTTCCATCATATAACTTTGCAAACATAGCAACAATAAACTGAATGCGTAGGGGTTTATACTGACAGTTGTTATGAACATTTCTCAAGTTTTCCCCTGAGATTCTCATAAAGCAATTTTTCTTTTTTTCCCTTAAATTTCCCTATTATTATTCCAGTGCTATTGGTTATGTCTCACATTCATCAGAGTTCTTAAAGCACAGTGTTTACTTTGGCAAAAGGATAACTGATAGCCCAGTTCTTCTCTCCTGTAAACCACTGACATAAAAGCAGATCCATTATGCTTAGAAGGCTTCACTGGCATTCAGCGGAAATACTTTTCTTCATCCCAATGTTTTTTGTTAAAAATTACAACACTGTTGTAAAAAATACTTTGAAAAACAAATCTGAACAACTATTTAGTCTTGTCTTCCCCAGAAAATAATGTATCTTATATGAAAGGTGGGCGGCTTTCAGACAGAAATCAGTAACAAAGAAAAAAAAAAAAAAAAAAAAAAAGAAGAAGAAAATTCTTGTTAGAAAAAAAAAAAAAAGAAGTTTTGAGGAAAATGTTTTACTAGGTGTAATTAGTAAAGATTATGTTTTGGAATACCATCAGGACGGGAGGATTAAGCAGCCAGTTTTGATTGTATCTAGGCAAACACCAGCAGAGATGCTGAAACCATATTGCAAAACTGTTTTTTATTGGATTCTTCTAGCAGTATCCAGAAGGTGACTGACATGCAACAAGAGGCAAAACGTTGTCAGTTAAGCCAAATATTGTCGTTTCAGATTTGGAATAGCTTTGCAAAGATGGAATTCAGAGTTGTTCTTTGTTTACAGCAAGTTAAGGGATGAAGTGAACATACCCAATACCTGTTAAAATCAGTTTCTTTAAAAGACAGTTTACATAGTGCAGTCAACAGAAATTTTTTTCACTGTAAAGAAATCCATTGTATTAAGAGGGCAGAAAGAAATCCTGAAGAAGCCAGTAAGTCCCTCCCAAAACACAGACAGCTCAAAACAATGCTGAATGCAAGCAGAGCAAAAAGCCAAATGAGAAATGCCACCAAAAGAGTCTAATAAATTATTGTCTCTGATTTTCCTGTTTCTGAAGCTCTAAGTACTATTCACAGTCTTTGACCTATAGCAAAGTCTTGTTCACAAGACAGAGAGGAAAATGAAATAGGATTTAAACAAACAAAATCTACTTAAAAACATAAGCCACAGGGGGGATGGAATTTTCCTCCTATCTTCATTTTACAGTTTGTCCTTTATTCTGGCATCAAAATTGTTAACTAATTAAGTACTTTCTTCTAAGTAAAATTCCCACTGAATATTTATTTCTACTCTAATGATGCTTTTTTTGCATCTAGCCATAAAAAGACCAGCAGTATTTGAACACATTAATCTCTGCAGTTAAACAGACAATAAAACCCCTACAGTGCCTCTCTGGTACCACAACTGTTTCATTGTTTGAGGTAGCAATGCTTTCCAATGCAGTGCCTATGCAGCACAAAGTATGGCACTAATCCTATACTGATATGCCCTGGCAGAAAATGCATCTGGCTAGCTGTCCAAATCACAGTCAAGACCAGAATGTCTTCAAAGTATTACAAGGTTTACTGTACAGAACTGCTTGAAAATTGAGTATAATAGAAGCTGAGTCAGAATCTTCAAATACAGCTAGAAAATGACAGCGACAATGAAATTAAAAGAGAGAAAGAGGCAGAGTCTGACACTGGGATAATAATTACCTACATTCAGAGAATGATACATCTACACTGAAATTGCTGGACACAGTTATTTGATGGTAATACTTTCTAATTGCTCATTTATAGGTAAAGCACATTGATATTACTGTCTCCAGTTTAGACACTCAAACACAAAGCTCCTTTTCCAAAGTGATAGTTTGTCTCAGAATCAGAACTAAAACCAGCTCTCCTGCCTCTAAATGCCATGCCCAATTAGCTAAACCATAGTTCCCCACAGGAGCAGAATCTGTGCTCATACAAGAAAATCTGTGTGCATGCTACTCAAGGAAATTAAAGTGTAGCTATAAATCTCAGCTAGTAGCTGCTGTCTGGCCAGCTGCCCAAATTAAGGCCAGAGGTGTCCTCACTGTGAAAGAAAATATTTGCTCCTTGTAAATTGATTTTTGTTTCTTCATCCAAAGGAAAAAAAAAATCAGCCACGCATCTCCAACCTTCTCAATTTAAAATGTCACACGATACAGCCTCATTCAGGTGACGCTCTAAGTTTATCTCATGTGATGCATTGTAAGTTCAAGGGACACACCAAGGAGAGTTCAGTGACATGATAATTATATCTCCAGCAAGAACATCCACTTTAAAAAAAAAAAAAAAAAAAAAAAAAAGTAGGTATGTGTATCCCTTTGGAAGGATGAGACATTAAAGAGATGGTTCTTTTGTTCTTATTTTAGAAGAACTATTACCACACATCTCAGTAGCCAAAAAAGGTGGCAAGGTGGCAACAACCTTGACAATACACACACAGTTTAAATCCACTTGCTGAAGAAAAGCCCATAGAGTATCAATAGAAATATATAGTCAATGTTTATATTGATGGCTGCATGTTGTTTAACTAGGAGGTTTTGAAATGGAGATCAGTGGCTGAAGATGATAATGTTCAGGTTCAGGACGTGGTTTTTCAAAAAGTAATTTTGAAAATAAATGCAATGTGAAGCAGGTCTATTGGTTCAGGTAATTCTGAATTATATGACTTCTGCAGAAGGAGCGATTGACTCAACTTCTGTTATTATTAGTCAGAGCACTTATGCCCCTGCTGCTGGAGAAAAGTTCATAAACTCAGGTTTGCCCAAGATGAATGAGCTATAATATGCTTATCAGAAGTTACCTACTGTTTTATCTTTCACTACACATTTTCAGCATCTCATTTTTCCATTGCCATATAAGGACGTGAATGAAGGTGGCCAAATGGATCATGTCAAATTGCATCCCCATTTATATAAAAATGTATTATATCACCATACAAGAAAAACAATTCTCATGCCAATTTATCATCAGTGTTCCTATCATCTGCATGGGTTTCTGCAAGTGTCTTTATCAAAAAGGTTTAAAATGGCTCTGTTGGCATCAACTAGAGAACTAAATCCTCTCAGAAGCGCATTTCTGATGACAGATTTTTAACTACTGGCTCTTCCAGTAAAGCAATGCAGCAATAAAACAGATTTCTTTCCAGCACATGATCTCCACTGGAAAAACCTTCCAAGCATATAGTTTCTCTAATGTTTGACAGTCATTCCTGCATCATAACCTAGAGTGAAATGTACTGTAATGTAATATACACATACCTGAGACAGTTTTAAATTCTAGAGTCTGAGGGTCAATCACAGTTTAGCAGTGGCAGCAGAGAACTCAGTGTGCATTGTTAAACCTGCGCAAGGTTTAGGTACATACTATGAACAGTATTCCTGTCCTGAGCTTTGTATTGCTCCTTGGGTCATCCACAGGGATCCTAGCTCAAACATAAACAAGCTATACACCTACAGCAACATCTGCAATATAGACATGTTAAATTCCAGATAAAGAGAAAACATTGTCTTGAACCCCATTACTAGATCTTGTTGTATCACATTAGGAAGCTATTCAAGACAGAGCAGCAGATGTAATTAGTCACTATTATTCATTTAATAAACTGTCCCTTAACTGTTAATCTTTGGCAGAATGGTGATTTGCCAACCAATAAAACATTTTTTTTTTTTTAGGCTATTCCACCAATACTACTGTACTCATTGTAATGCACATCTTTAAAAATCCATTTGTTTCATTATGGTGTCCCCCTAGTGAAAACAGCAATAATACTAAAAGGGTTTTTGTATTGGTACTTATCTTAAACTACTACATATTTTGCTGAATGAATGGGTAGAGATTTGGATGTGACTTTGAAAATTAGTTTTAATAAATTGTCAGTCCCTCACTTCAGTGAAATGTTTGCCAGAGATGAGTATTTGCTATCATCAGTACTTGCACCGCATCTCAAGGGCAGAATTAAAACATACTTCTAACTCAGACATAAATTGCAGGAAGAATCCTTTCAAAAATAAAGGGCTGAAGGCCGTGTCATAAAATGCCTCCCCTTCTTCTCTGTTTTTCATCTTTCTGGCAAGGTGAGTGTTCTGACAAATAATCTTTTGAGAGCAGCCAGGAATGCAAAAGAGATTATTAAAATGGAGAGAGACATCATGACATTACTGTTATTAGCTGATGCAGTTTAACTGGGTAGATGCCCAGCCTCACACACTGTTTAAGAATAATGGAGCTTCCAGAATACTTTGTCCTTTTCTTACTACAAGAAGAATTGAATACATGGCTTTCTGAAACATTACCTCAGAGAAAGTTACCAAATTATGTTATATGCCTGGCTTTTTATCTGGTACTTTAAAGATCAGGTTAAGTCAGGTGTCAGTGAATTACAATGTTAAACAGTGTATACATGACTCTTTCTTTGTTAGAAACAACTGGATGCTCATTATTTGTGAGGCTCCACAAAGTACAGCTTCTAGACAGCTAGCATATATTTTACTTTATTCGCTAATTATTTGCACAGAGCTGTTCCAGCCCAGATCATTTGCTTTTAACTATTAGAAGGTACCAAACCTGGCTCCTGTCAGGTATTGATTTCAGTGATTCTTATTCTCGGGATGTATTTGTAGTTATGACACTTTCTCTTCATTTTCTGCTTTTTGTCCCAGCAATTTTAACCCTGGCAGACAGCATTCCAGCACAGCTCATCCCACTGTAATGTTTCACACAGTTTTATTTCGGTTATTCATACAACTTGTCCAGTCAGTTAGTAGCATACATATGTGAGACTTTTCAATAAGCTATGATGTCCTTAACACACTTGTTAAATGAAAATTCTGGATTTGCCCTTTACCCCTGGCTTTAATTTGGAGTAACTTGGAAATTATCACTGTTAACAGGATTCAGCTTTCACTAGTATTGTTATGACTACAGAAATCTTAGGATTTATGCAGATTCTTTAATGATTCTTTACACTGATTCTTTAATGGAACCCAAGAAAATATTTGTTCAGATATGCTTTTTGTTAACTTTCTGATAACTGCACTGATATGTGTAACCATGTAACCAGAGACCCAAATGGTTATTCACAGAAAGTCACTTCCCTTTAAAATGAAATGGCAAGGACAAAGCCATTTGATAATCTGGTGTGTTACGATCTTGGAACTGGGGAGCAGCCCCAGAAGGGAAGAAGTGGAAATTGACCTTTCAAGGCAAAAGTTGACACCAAAATTGATACCAGAGAGAACTCTTTCATTACAGACACTGTCCAGTCATTTCCCATTTGACTTCAGGAAGCAAGCTTCAAAGAACATGTTTATTTTAGTATCATACATTTGATTCTTTTCTGGAGGGTCTTTGTTGCCGCAGGTACAAGTGGACGCTGGCCCTGGTAGTATCTAAAAGAATTGTCTGGGACCTCTGAAAAGTAACATGACTACAGATAGAATCAGTCCTGCCATACAACAGCGAGACAGACCACACTGCTAGGTTTATTTTCAGTGACTTATATCCACTCAGGTAGGCTCTGCTATCAGCACCTCACAGCTCTATTTTTTTCTCTCCCCGAAGAGATATTTCCCCTTTTACCTCAGCAGCAAAGTGCTGGTACACTGAACAATGTCTGTTCTTCACAGAAATGTTACAAAATGTATGTATGCATTCTCAAATACTTGTCTAATACTTGAGTAATGAACGGTGCATTCCTTCATATCAGGAGCGACATCCCAGCCTGCACGAAGACACCAGCAGGTTTATAGCTGTATGGGCATAGCAATAACACTCCAGCCTTAGGACTATCAATACACTGAATGACTTCTCCAAGGAAATGTCACTGGTGATGTCCAAGAGCACTGATACCTCATACAGGGATAGCCTCTACTTTCAGGCACAGCCGTTTGCCACAATGCACTTTCATGCCAGGGCTCAGCCTCTTTGCCAGATGAACATCTGAAGAGCTCTTGGGTTTTTCACACTTGTATTTTGTACACACTGCAATCTGATTTCATGCAGCATATGCAGTTCTACAAACTTCTAATTCATATCATGAATTACAGTGCTTATAAGCATTACTTTTCTTGCAGATATATATCAGAGTTTAGTTCTATTTGTAAAATTGCCATAAATGCCAGGCTGAATAAGCTTCTGCAGGGGTACTTTCCCTACAGGAATCTCCTTCCACTTTGAAGAGGCTCTCCGTATGTCATCCTTTGTGGAGAGGCAGCACAAACCCTAGGCCTTTCTAAGCATACTCTATATCTCACGTGGTGCACTAACCCTGAACTAGCCTTTTGCACAAATTCATCCCAGTGAAGGTGCAATTCAGACTGACAGTGGAGCCAAAAGTGAAATATAAACAACATCTCATTTTACATATAAATAAGATACACACTAACACACTGTTTCTTAAACTAGCTTTTTTAAATGTGAATTTCTTTTTTTTTCTTTTTTTTTCTTTTTTTCTTAGCATTATCTACCAACAATTTCTTTTTATTATTGACAGAGTACTTACTTTTAGAGAAAGATAATTTGATACAAAAACAAATAGGAAAATGGCTTGTGAGACTGTATGATTGTTTGTGAAGCTCCAGAACACAAAGTAACAAGAAGGAGCTGTTTTAATTTGCAAAGAATTCCTTGAGTGATTACTTTGTTTTCCTGCAATTTAGATCTGCCAGCTTGGAAATGGCTATTTAAAGGTTTGTGGGGGTTGTCAGCATCATTTTAGAACTGCATAGTTTTATATTAGTGGAAGGTGCTTTCACAGTCAGCTTGTATCTTCACTATTTAAATCTCCTAGTTTTACTAGGCAACAAACACACCTTGGGATATATTTTCCACTTGGCTGAGGCTTGAAATCCTTTTCTGGTGGCATAAGTTGCCCGGTAAAATGTGTGCCTATTAAATAAATTGCACCCACAGTTCAATGAATGGTGCAAAAATGTATATCCCTGAAGGTTTTAATAATAAAAAAAACCCTTTAAATACCAAGCTAGCTTATTGCTTTTGAAATTCATTCGGGTTCCCTGATGGATCACATTTTGACAAAATGGACTTTTTCATGCATATTTTTTAATTTTATTTTGCCAAAGTCCCATTTTCGGCTGAAAACATTTAAGGGGAAAATGTTCAAACTAGCTCTAGCTAGAACATTGCAATCAGAATGATAAGGCCAGCAGTCTGTTAATATCACCTCTAAGGACTAAATTTATTGGTGATGTTAAGGGCTGAATTTAACACACCAAAAATGTAAGTCGGTATGATTAATATCTGTGGAGAAAGGATGTTTCTCATAAAGGTAAAACGGCATGCCTGTGTGAGGTGGATCCCATGGATTTCTGATGAACTGGAGGTGTTTATAAAATAGCCTCTATGAATATTCCTGTTTCATTTGTTTTTAATGGATGATGAGACATTTCAGAAATCTTTCCATGCAAAGATTTCTATATTGCCTGGGAACATTTTCACAGCCTTTGGCTGAAGGAAGAGATTCCAAAACATGTGGAGTCCGCAGGCATATGAGCTTTCTGAATTATTGCAAGAAATCAGATTTCCTCAACAAATTCATCCTCAGAATTTATTGGTTTAATTACTGGGTCAGCCATCTCTCTGTCCCATGTACAAAGAAGGATGTCTTGTTATCTGTATGTTTGTTTTCCAATGAAGTCACAGGTCCCCACTTTGTATAAATAATGCTGTGGAGCCATTTAGCTGGCTAGATAGAACGTGTAAATTATATCATGGTTACCTATAATACAACAAACGGAGTATTGTTATAAAAATAAATTGTAGCCATTGTGTCCTACTAAAGCCATAACAGAAGAGAATTAACATCAATAGGAACAATAATTTACACATGCCAGAGTTTTCTCAGTTGGACCATTTTAATTCTCTGGCAGGTAACACTGTCTGAACTGACTTTTGGTCATTTTCTTATGACTAATTTTTGCCATTGATACTTCCACTGGATGTCCTAAAAGAATGCCACAAAGCATTCATATTCTTATAGAGTGGCTACTGTCAAAAATAACATACCCATAAGATACTAAAACACTGACTTTATCTTCAGCTCTGAAATTAACATGAGTCCAGAGGATTTGTCAAACTTGGTCTTGCATTGGCCATATTGAATTACAGATGGTAATCCTATGTTATGTGACTGCACATCTCTGTGTGTGCTAGCCTGAGATTTTACGATACAGATGGCACCAGAACAGAGCCTGAAAATATAATATGTTTTAAACACAAACCTTCAGAGATGATCTCCTGGCATTGGATATAGTTGAGAATGCACGCTTGATACCTGGCATTAGTTAAAAGCAGCAGAAAAATTAACAAAGCTGGTAAACATTTGGCTTTGGAGAAAGCACGTCAGCCCAGAACTAACATCGTGAAAGAAGTTAGACACACAGGTAACTTTCCTTCAAGGCTCCCATTTACCAAAAGAAGGGTGGAGAAGAGCCTGCACTAACTCTTTACAAGGTACAGCTCTTTACAAGAGGTTTAGGTTTAGCTCCTGTTTGATGGAGAGGACCTTGCGGCCAGGACTGATTCTTCATCACTTGCATCTCTGAGTGTTCATACACAGTACACTGCCTGCTTCACATAACTCAAAAGCAAAAAAATATTGGAAAGTAGAAACTCATGTCCTGGTTGTGCTACAATGATGAGTTTGTTGTTTATTTTAGATAAATTCAGAGCATAAAATGCAACTTCTCTGTAAAAGCGTTGCTTACACTTTTTTTTTTTTTTTTTTTTTTTTTTTTTTTTTTTTTTAACTTGATTAGACTGAGTTTGGACTCAGATGGAAGCAAAATATGCAGTACAAAGTTTTCCAGGGAGATCTGTTCCCAAAAGATCTGTACCATGTTTTACTGTAGCTGCTCTAGACATAATCTCTCGTCCAAAGGGAAGGTCAAAATTTTATTCCACTGGGCTGTTAAAGTGAAAAATAGTAAACAACATGAGATAGAGAAATAAAAAACTAATAATACGCACTCAACGAAAAATAGTAACCTAAATGGCTTGACACTAGTCACTATTGACGTGTGGGTTTCAGTAAAACAAGAATATTGAATGTCATGTTGCCCAGCGCTGCCCTGCACTAGAGTCTGGTCACAGTAACAAAATATCAGAGCTACCAAAATAAATCCAGGCCAGCGGGGGCTTGAAACACAAGAAGCTAGCCATTTGTTTTGCTTGCTTTGGCAGTAGATTGCTGTAATGCCTTCCACTGTCATCATCAGACACTGGACTAACATCTGTAGTGAGTGCACCAGAAGAACAAGTAAAATAGGGCCTTGCATATCATTGTACAGAGATCAGTTCTGGACTTGCCACAATGCCAGCCCCAATGAAAAGGTGATCACCTACAGCTCCTAGGAGCACACCGAGGGAGAACAAAGAAAAGGGACAGAGCAGGTCCATTAAATCCAATTAATGTAATAAACCTCCCATGAATTGTGTTCAATTTTAAGTCTAGGTGCGTATTATTTTCCCTTATCAGTCTTTCCTTCAAGCCATTAGAAGGAGTCTGAGTCTTTCTTTCCCCACAAATGGAGATTCTACACAAATGTGGTCCCACAGCAGGAAACTATACAGTGTAGTATGAAAGAACCTTTTATCAAACTTAAAAGGATTAATGCATTTCTTTCAGCAAAAGCTCTGCATGTCTCCCAACTCAAGCAGTTTATAAAAGGACCAGGATTTTTGTTTAAAATGCAGGTAAAGCCCAATTATCCAACGTGAAATCTCAAGCTGTTTGTTTGGGATCCAAATTTTTCATGGGAGAAGCAGCCCTTTCAGCAACATGTGCTGGAATATGACTGCATGTATTTGTGGACAATGAGCCACTAGAAGAAGAGGAAGATTTAAGCATTTAACATCTCGGGCTTAGTACTGTTTTCAGTTTTGGGGCCAGGGTAGCTTAACTGCAACAAAGCACCATGTCCAACAGAGCCTGTCATGATTTCAATTTTCATAACGAAAAGATTTGAACAGTACTCCTTAGAAATTCTTTTAACAGCCATTTTTCGCTGTGCTTTTTAGAGCAGTGAAATGAAAATTAGTATCGATTTCTTGTCATTGTCACAGACCCACAACCCACAAAAGCATTATGTGCTACAATGGTGGACATCACCGAGCTGAATGGCTAGGCATTCAAGCTCTAACAAATCCTCTTAGGATGGTTATAGGAGTTACCTCCCCAGTTGCACTCTCTGTTCCTCAGCCAGCATTTACCACTCCCCCAGCAGAAGGAAATGTATGCCCAGCCGCCAGCCATTGAAATACAAAGTCTGGCATTTTAGCATAAATCCACCTTTATGGCTGTACAAACGAAGTGCTCTGACTCAGGAGTTTTGGTGATGGTTTGACACTAGTGTTTGCTTCCCCTTTCGATACCGAAGGTGTCCCTTAAAGCAGAAGCAAATATATACCTTCTGCTCAGAGAAGGAGTTCCCAGGCCATTATACTAGCTTAAACTTCCAGTGAGTGTAATATTCTGAATAACATACTGATGTTTTTTAACTTTGCTCTTAATAAAATTGAGGATTATATCGCAATTGCATTAGAGAGTTATAAGGATAAAGAACTGTAACCAGAGAGTTAAAATCCCGCATTGACATTGAGTCTAAAATTAAAAACAAACAAGACAAATTGTAGCCTGAACAGACTCCTACATAATTTGGAATTTCGATGCATTACTTCACTGTTAATCAAAGTCGCCTTTCTTTTAACCTTAACTGTTTGAATATCTCTCCTGCCTGAATGTCAATATGAGCCAACAGTGAAGGTCAATGAAAGTGCCTTGCCATTCACACCGTGTCCTTTATCAACACGTTGTACTTGTTGGGAGTCAGACAAATGAAACACTGAACAACATCAGCAAAACCTCCATTCTTTAAATCACAGGATTTTTTTTTCAATATTTCAATTAAATGTAGAGCTTGTTGACAGACTCTATAAACTACAGGCACCTTAGTAAGTGTCAGAGGGAGGTGGGGAGCTGTGAGATGCCATTATGTGTAACTGAGCCAGAGGCCTGTGACATGGGTAAAAAGCAGACCTATTGTCTTCATGATGGAATAAAGCATATTTGCCACCAAGAGACATTTTGTCAGTAAAGAAAAAGAAAATAATGATGCAGATATTTGAAAGTAAACTTCAAATACATAGGCAAAAAGCATTTATTGCCAGTATTCCAAGGGATGAATATTACATTTCCACCGATGTCTATAAGATTTGATGTTGCTCAGCAGTTGTGAATATCAGCCAACTATTGTGAATGCCAACCATGATACTGAGTACAAGAAGAGCCCAAGAGATGGTTCTGCTGCTCTCTGCCTGTTTTCGCAATGGTATGTGGGGATAGCACAGGTGCTGAAGATGGATGATTCTTCTCTTCAGGGGAATGTGACAAGGGGATATTCCTACTGGACTCAAGGGCAACACTAAGAGTTTCTGGACATTTTAAGACTGAACTAGAATGCCGTAGCATAGTGTTTATGCACAAAGTCAGTTTAGCTACTGTAAACTACGTTTCATGATTTTAATGGTGTCCCTGGGACACTGCTGCTTAAATAGTGCTTATAATTTACATTATACATACCAGGAGACCAGATGCTTAGACACTCTCTTAGAGCAATGGTTATACTACATTAAAAGAAGTGGAAGACATTCAGTAAGTATCTTTCTGAAAGGCAACTAGCATCACTGAGCCCGAAAACAATTCTGGATGCTCATCAGCTAGGATTTCAGAAGTGGTGAATGGAAATCACTTCCCACTTCCCTTTGCCTTTTCAAAATCCTAGATTTCACAAGCAATGGCAGCATAAATCCAATATAAAAAAAACAAAAACAAACAAAAAACAAACAAACAAACCACCACCAGACAGTCCAGCAGAATGAGACAAAACGTGGAGGTTTTTGTCTGTCAATGATTGATACATTTATCTTTAATATCATTCTGGATCTAAACATGTTGATGGATTGCTCTATGTTTAGATATGCTTTCACTGTGATTTTGCCATCTGCCATGACCATAAAAAGAAACCTGAGAAAAATGGATACTAAAAATTGTGAAAAGATCTAATTATGGTACCTGGTTCTGCTGCATTTGTAAACTATAAAAAAACAGGAACAAGCACACTCAAATTTGAAAACCTTATCTGCAGAGAAGGCTTTTATACAGTGAGATCCTGTTTTAATTAAACTAGCCTCCTCTGGTCCTGAACAGTCTGCATTCAGGGCCTCTTGGAAGAAGCATTTAGTCAATTAACTATTTTATTAACCAATTGATTTTTCCTGTTAGTCCTTAACTTCTTTGTACCTGTTAGGAATCGTTATGAAAGCTGAATAAATTGGTTTCTTTCATCTCTAAAAGGCAACAATAAATAATAAAACAGGTTGAACAAGTTTTCAGTGGGGAACCCAAATACGAATAAAAATACCTGCCGTGTATCATATAATATAAAATACTAACTGCTAGGAGCAGCACAGTATTTCAATAAATCACATTGTCACACTGACCTTTATTGATATACTGTTTCTCAACTTAAAGGATTGGCCCTGCTGCTTTAGAAGATCTTTTGCTGTGAAGGGCCTGCAGATTCATCACATAACAAAAAGATTATTTGCCCACCATAGGGCTGTCTAAGTCTGTATGCTGAGCAGAAGTGAAAAAAATAAAATAATAATAATAATAATAATAATAAACAAAGAAACAAAAAACCATAGTCTTCTAGGGACAGTTTAAATTTAGAGATTTATGTAGAATCACAGGAGAACAAACAGGCATTCCTGAAAGAAGTAAAAAATGTGATTTATACTATCATCTACTGCAAAGTTTTTTTTTTTTTTTTTTTTTTAAAAAAAAAAGAGAATGAAGAAAAGCTCTTTCCTTTCTAGTAGATAATAGACTGCTTAATTTTATGTAATGTCCTACTGCTACAGTGTTGCAACTATGCAATGCCAGTACAGCATTATAAAATGAAATTCACTGCACTGGATGAAACTCAGCAGATTTATTGGTTATTTGTACTGAAGTCTGAAATGAAAGACCAGGGAGGTGTTCAAAGGACACCTTTGTGCCGCAACAGAAAAGATCTCAGTAAAAAAACCCCACATGTTCCCCTCTAAAGAACTATTCCCTGTTTAAACAAAAACGGCAAAAACAATTTGATTCAGATCCGGAATATAAATGAATTCATACCACCTATCTGTGGAAATATCCAAATGGTACTCTACAGATTCATTCACACACAGCCAAGAGCTGTAGAATTTTTTCAGTCATATGCAGAAAATGTCTACAGAGATTAGCGAAAAGTTCATACAACCAAATGTTCCTCATGATGTTCCTACTGTCTTAAATGATAAAGATCTCCCGCAAACTTTTGTTGCTGTTGATTTTAAGTTTGGCTCACGCGGGTTTGAATACAATTCTGACTCAAGATGCAGATGGGCAATGAGGAGGGAAGTTCTCTTGTTTTGTAGAGTGAAACAAAAAATACATGATTTGGGGGTCTCTCCCTTTCCCTGAAGCAGCAGCTTCATCTCTCTAATTTAATGTTCTGAAGGCTGAAGGAAAGCCTATTTAAGGAACAGTTGACTGACTGCTCTGTAAGTTTATTCACTGGACTAAGAACCACAAAGATATGTGAGAGGTCCTCGCCTTGCATGATTCCTTGAGTGGTGACTCCTTTTTTTCCATGTTCCAGGTGGTCTTGCACAGAGTAGGTATATGGTAGGGACTGACAGGTACCTCTCTATCTGATACTAGCATTCATAATTTTCCTCACCTCTTCCTATAAAATCTCTCTTTACAAACCAGTCCATTTATGGCTCTTCTAAGTGTTAGTTAACTTTGAAGAGCCACTGCAGTGATGGATTTTTTTCCCCTTCTTCCTTAAAATCAAAAGTTTTGCTAAAATTCCATACAGAAGTACCCAAGTCTGGGCTGAGTTTCAGGTGACGCGTGGCTCTATTACCTGTCCTTTCTCTTCCCCCTGACAGCTTATATTTTGCACTGCTCCTTCTTGGCACAGCTGTGTATGAAACCTCCTGCTTCTTCTTCAGACTGTTCCACCATTCCTTTCATCCAGCGTTTTCCTACTCTGCTTTTCGCCACTCTGCTGATTTCTAGTAGTTCCCCACTCTGCCTGTTGCTCTAGTAAAATTCTACCACTTGCTGCTTTCCTTGCACCTCTTCACCTGAGTCTTCCTAGTGCCGTTCACCCCATACAACTCTCACAGCACTTAATTGGCTGCCCAACTGAGACCACTGCCAATCATCACCACCTTCTTTCCTATTTCCAGTCTCCTCTTCACTGACCATAATTTTCACAAAGGAATCTGGATGGGGTCAGAGACAGCAAGCACCACATTTAAATACAAAATTAAAATGCAACCATATGGCACAATCAGATCAAAATTAAGCAAACTGTGCCAGGGTAATGCCTCTGCTTTCCCAGAATGTGCCACCACTGATGCAGACATGCCATTCCTTTGTTGGCAATGTTTGCATTGGGTGGTAACACACTGAAGAGCTGAAAGCAGGAGATTTGTTGACATTTTTGGATATACCTGTCATGCACCCTGCCTTCCTGGCCCCAGAACTCTATAGGAGAAACAGGGCATAATAAAGTTGATTGATTTGTGTTTGTCACTCACCCAAGTGCCTTTCATTTCAGTGTCCCTCAATCTTGCTTTTTCATTTTCATTTGGAGCCACTGAAATCTCACCTTCCAGAGAATCCAAGCTGTTGGACTTGTCATCTGGTTCAAAATGTCTGCACAGCATGAACAAAATTTACTGTCCTCTGTGCAAACTGTTTTGGTGGCTCTAATAGAAAACACAGCAATCTCTCTTTTATGCTCTGCTAGGAAACAATCTGCCTTTTTTTTTTTTTTCACAAGGAGAAAAGTTTTTGATAGAAATTTTGCTGATGCTATATAAAACAGAAAATCCTCAAAAGACAGCATGCAGCCAATGGTATATACAGTGAATTTGAATAATTGAGTGTTCTTACTATAGTTTCCCCTTAGTATTAAAATCTTGGTTAAAATAAAACTTTACTGTTAAATTGTCAAGGCTAAAATGTGGCAAGGCAATTATATTACATGACTCATGAAACACTGTGCTCAGTTGAAGTGTTAATGTCCTCAGTGCTAATTTGTTTTTGTGTTTTCTCATCTTGAAGTTCGTTGTCCATTGAAATGTATCACTACTGTGTCATCTACTGTCAATTAATCTGTAAAAGAATTGCATTCCTTAACAAGTCTTTGCTACTGTGATATGTTTTTTAGAAGTTTTAAGGACCCCAAGTTTTAAAAAATGGAAAAAAAAAAAAAAAAAAAAAAAAAAAAAAAAAAAAAGATTTATTCTCTCTCCACACCACCCCCCTTTTTCTTTATGGTTACAATTTTTTGTATAAACTATATGGCTTGCTGCTGTCAGCTAGAAAGGCCCCAATGGGAGACCCAAGGTCACTAGTAGCTGAAGAGAGACACTGCACAAGTAGTTAGGATGAAAGAATATCCCACTGGGGTTTTGGACTTGCAGTTTCTTGGCTCTTGTGACTTGAAATAAATGTATCATCACTGTCTGGAGCCACCAGCCATATTCTCACTCATGAAGCTAACATTACAGTCAGATTTAAACAGGTGAAGAGGATGAAAACTTTTATCATTTATTTCACATATAATGATACTTTGACTTCTCTCTGCCAGGGACAGGATGAAAGTTTTCACTGGCTTCAGCAGACCCTGGAATTTCACACAAATATTTTAGAAAAGGTCTCTGCTAAGCAATTTGTTGTAGAGATTTAGGGATATGCAAAGGGATGATGACTTAGCAAAGAATCCAAATTATTGTATAAACTTAACTGGTCTTATTCAGATTGTGGTTTACTTTTAATAATCCTTGAGGAAGAATTTGTTGTCCTGGGATTATTATTTTTTCATAATTACAGAAGAGAGATACTGAAGTGAAAAGGTATCTTGTGTTTGAGGCCCTCCGACTTTCAGGTTTTTGATTTCCCTTGTGGTCTTCTGCATGTTGATTAAACCCTTCTGTCCCCATCCTTATGACTGGGACTAAAACATGTCTGTGCTTTATTTAGATGCTACAAAAACATCACCGATGAGTGGCTACAGCAATTGCTTACAAAAAAGAGTCACAAGAACAGAAACGTATCTGCAAGAAGAAGTATACTGAATGCTTGTCACATGGGAGACTTAGAGACATCTGTGAACTGGCCACAAAGCTTCACTCTTTCAGAGTAATTTAATGAGCTCAGTCTCCCATGGCATAAAAAATAAAATAAAAAATAAAAAAATAAACAAAACTCTTCACAAAACTTCTAAGTAGAAGAAGCCATGCACAAAACTAAAACCCACATTTGACCTCTTACACTGCCCATTTGAAAACCATATTTGGCTCATTCACTTTAAAACCTAAAGGTAAAAAAAAGAGAGAAAGGAAAAGGGACCGTAGATATCCTGTACAATTCTCTCACTTACAAAATGAAAATGTCCTCTATACCTTGCTTTCACCTTTTATCTTTAACAGACATTCAGCAGGGAATATACTCAATTAAGTTTGACTTTAGCTTATTATTAATGGTATCTTGGATAAAATGATTTATCAAGCAACCCAAGAATAACTGAATTTTTGCCTCTCCAAAGTAATACAGTAGAAAGCCATCAATGAGATATGCTACTAAAATAGGACTGGACTGAAAGTCTAATGTTGTATTGAGCTGACAGGTCTTGTCCAGTGGTACAACACTGCATGATGGATCCAGCTGGACATGAGATATCACAAGCTACACAGTCATCCAGTACAATGCAAATATGAAGCTTTTTCTATTGAAAAAATGGGGGTTCCTCAAAAGTTAGCTGTCAAAGTAGAAAACTGCAGAAGGTTCCTCCACGCCAATACTTAATATTCAGGAATCAACAGTCTCGCAATAAATTTATTTCTATTCACTCACTGGATCTGGAAGAAAGAATACATCAAGAAATTCTATCTGTCCTTTGGGTCCTGATGAAAAGTGTGCTTTCTTAACAAAAAAACCCTTGAAACTCTACCTGCTTCAAACAGAAATCGCACATTGTCTGAAAACTCAAGGCAGCAGTCAAAAATGAGATCCCTGGGAGAGACAGTGCATGAGGCCAGAATGCTGTAGCTTCAGAATTTTCACAATGGAAATAAACAGGACATCATGCTCTGGTGTACACCAAAAGTGACAAAATTAAGTGCTACATTTTGTCTTTGGACTTCATAATCATTCACAATTCATCTTAACTGAAGTAGCTTGCATATAGATGAAGGAGAAGAAAGAGATGTGTTTTGAGGGTCTAACTTAAATGTCAAAAAGCAGGAATTAGTTTCTTTTCTATATCACTAACTATAACTGCTGGTAAATTGGGTTGGGATGTCTGCCCTCTAAAATCATACTTTTTTTTTTTTTTTTTTTTTTTCCCATTGGTTTACCAAAGATCTCATGGGAGGCTTGACTTTGTCCATTTCTGTTTCTCCTTTAAACAACTGAGAACAGAAAGAGTAAAGTCAAGCTTCAGTGAATTTGTTTCTTATTTTGTTTTGGCATTTAGCCACAGCATTTCTTTCTTTTCTTTGCTGTTGCAAACCAGCTGTATGTTACCCATATACGTCATTAATTAGACAGGAAACCACAGATAACCAGACCTTTGATCTTTCATCTGTTCAAAGCACCAGCAACACACCCTTCAGTGTTTAGATCATTATAGAGAGATCACTGGGAAGATGAGAAGATTAAAATAAAGTATTGCAATGTAAACATATTCCTTCCTGTCAGAAACCCAACTCTGCTAGTAAACTGAGAATGCCCCAGGTGAGCAGCAGCAACAACTGAGAGAACACTGCCCACTCTCTAGAGAGTAATTCTTTCTGTCAAGTGCTCTCTTGACTAAAGAGCATGGCTGTCATGATAAATCACCTCACAGAAAAAGACAGTTCATAAACTGAGATTCTCTGACCTCAAATTGCTTGATCAGGCATAGGCTGCAGGTCCTGTGACACTTGTGTATCGTGGAGAAAAATAAAAGCATTCATTTGGAGAGCATCTGGTGGCACACAAGGTGCGTAGTGGACACGGCCCTTTGCCATTCCCATTCTAAGAAATACTACACAGAGATGGGATGTGGGACAGGTCAGGCTGTACATCCTTTTCACATGTGATATCTGCATCTACTCACAAGTAGATACAACCATGTGAATTTTACCTGTTGCTGACAGTGACTTCCAGTTTGCCCATAGGGTAGTCTCTAAGGAGACACTCTGATTTTCATCTCCAGGATGCCACACTTAGAGAAGCTGGTATCTGCCTCTGATACATCACTTGTTAAAACCTATCCTCAAAGAGAAGAACCTAAGCTGTAGGAAAGATTTCTGTATGACCTATGGATACACAATGAACATAGTAAGTACAACACAGGACCTTCTGAGGCTGAGTGACAGCAAGTTGCTCAGGACCACGTCCAATATCTCCAAGGACTGAGATTCCACAGCTGCTCTCTCTGGGTGACCTGTTCCGGTGTTCGATCACAATTAAGTCACGGTCTGCACAGTTCAGAGCAACTACCCTCCTTACTTCATTTTCTGTCCCTGCCTTTGTTTTCGTGTTCTACCAGATCAATATAAACCTCATTTGGTCTCTGTGCATTCAGCCTCTGTTCCTAGAAGTCAAGGAACTGTTTTCCTGTGATTTCCTTTTGCTTGTAAGGCTATACACCTTTGGCAAACACTGGATGGGCCTCTACACAGAGGCTATATACTGTATCCAATTTATCCAGACCTTAAAACACAAATGTTTGATGAATATGCTCTGAAGCAAAGCACTGGGAGACCATGCTGAGTGTACTTCATTTAAAAATACATGCATACATACACACACAGGAAGAACACAAATAAGAAAAATATTCAGTGCATACATTGACCATACGTACATTCAACCTCATTTGAACAAGTAGACCCGATAAGCTCAGAGGATTATCTAGAATTGTAAAGTTATGCATCAAAAAAGTATTTGCAAGACTGAAGGCATAACTTTGTAATTATAATGTCCAGACCATCACTCTAAGCTATTTCATTCTTTATGGTGGGGAGTTTTTCTTTCTTTCTTGTTACTCACAACAGCCAAAAGTTTAGAGTTGCCCAGTATAATTTCTTTATTATCCAGTTTATTCTGCCCATCTAAGTCAGCCTTCATTCTCACCTAGCTTTTATTGTCCTGAGTTAGCTAAACTGTTTAATATCTTTAGAGAAATACATATAAAATCACTACAGAAAATTACATCTGACAAATCAGCAAAATATTTTTGCATCTTCAGGCTTCTGAATAGCTTCACCCTGTGAATATCTGTCCAAATTCTATTAATGAGTTTTTAAGGCAGTGAGAATTCTAGGACCAGCAATTCATTTCACATGGCTTCAATAGCCATCAGATGGTTGGGATTATCCTCTATTCTGTGCTGAACTTGGTTAAGATTTGAAATGATGAATAAGAGCTATAAATCCTTGCACTTTCCTTGACCATTCCATTCATTTTTTTTTTTTTTAAATCAGTTGAGCAACGATGTATGTTGCCACCGTACTCTATCTATCAGATGTTTGACTCTGCTCTCAACTGTAAAGAAAGAATGATATCAATCTTCTTCCTGTCAGCAGCTCAAGCAGATGATTCTCATGCATCCAATTCCATTCACAGAAGTCAGCACTACATTTGTTAATTCTCATAAATATGCTTTGATTTTGTGTATTTTGATATGCTTAATCTATGTGAAACATCCCTGAAGGACTTCAGAGAGTCAAATTTTGACTAAGATCAAAGGTCTGGCAGACATTCAAGTTAAGTCTGATTTAAAATGACAAACTGTAGACCATCAGCCTTGACTGTGACTATAGTCCTTTAGGACATTGAACGAGTTTCAGATACAAATCCCATTCATGCTTTGATCATTTAGTAAACTGCTGTATATGAGTAAATAAACTGTATCACAGAAGAATCATATAAACATTTAATTTTACATAGTAATAGACAATAGGACTTCTATGCCAGACAGTATCACAGGAAGTAACCTTCTATTATCAGTCTTGTAAGCACTGGTCTTGGGCATAAATATTCCTTGTGAATTGTATTTTAGACTTCTGCCTAAAGCACGCAAGCACTGCAAAATAAAGCAGCAAGGTAAACCATATGCGATGAGTATGTTTGGCTTATCCCGAAGATTACTAGATGCTGAGCTATTGGAACTGTAATAAGTGTCTCAAATGTAACTGAGCAACATTACTTTCCCCCTCAAAAGGATCTGACTTTACATAAACTGTTACAATGCACATCTAAAATCCCTAAAAACACACAAATACGCTTTTCTAGTCAATCCAGATCATCTTAGGCTGCACAATTAAGTAAGTCAACATCAGCAGTTTGATTAAAAAAACTTCAAAAACATGCTGGCATTATGGCTTTGATGCTGTTGAAGACTGAACTGCATTTGTAAGTGAATGTACTGGCAGTACTAGCTGAAGCAGAATGCCTACAATAGTAGGAAAAACAGTAAGAGAGTCCATAATAATACCCCCTTTGCCTTCAAATGAAAATGCTTTCTCATTTAGGTAGGAAATTGGACTCATAAACCTTAGCTAAGTATGACCTTATTCTTCTGAGTGTCTATCATCATGGATAACTATTGTATAGAAAATAATTTTAGATCTACAGCTCTTTGTAATAGGAACTGTCTCTTCTTATATCCATTGCTCGTAAAATAGTGTATAGATTTTGTGCTGTTATATATAGCAGTACAAAATCAGTGCTCTTTCAGGGCAAAAATCTATGTTAGAAGTAAAATAAGTTTTTAGATACTGATGCCTAATGTAATAATTCTGTGACAATTAGCCAAAACATACAGACCGGTCATAGAACTAATTTAAGTTAGTCCCTGTTTCCTAAAAGAGAAGATTCAAATATTTCTGTAAGGGGTCCTTGGCTCCCGCAGTTTACCATTTCAGCAGACTGTGCAAATAATTTACTGTCTCTCATTTTACAACTGATTGGCAATTACAGTTATATAGCACATTTTCACTAAGAAAATTATGTTATGGGAAGATGTATTACTCATACAGTCATAAGCAGCCACAAATTAGCCTTTGGTATTCCCTTTGTAAGCTAAAAAGAAAATCACCAATCATCTTTCTTTTCCTGAAAATACATTTTAGGCTTGATTTTTAGCTTCAGAATGAGACTGAAACAGACAAGATACACTCTTTTAGCCAATGCTCCCAGAATCTTTGCAGCCCAGCAGCATGCACTGCTTTCCAGAGCAAGGGTACAGTATTAATACAGTGGGACACTGTTTGGAGCTAGCTACCGTATCTCTTCCCCACTCCAGCTTGTATCAGATTTTATCTGTATGCAGGGGCAAAGGTCTTAGCTTTAATTTAGCGAGCTTAACAAAAGCAGATATGAGGGCTTGGAGCAATCATTGGAAATGTGAAGGCCTACCCTCTCTTTTTTTGCCTGTCTTTCTTGCACAGGTGAAATGTTGCTTGCATCTGACTGGAAATATTTTTGCCCTTTCATACTTGCACGTGGCAAAGCCATGACACATTAAGTTCAATGACTAAGAGGTTCAGGCTAGTAATTCATCATGAATCCTTTCCTTTGTGAGTACTTCCTTTCCTGGAATTCAGCTCATCACACAGTTAAAACCAAAACAACAACAACAACAACAACAACAACAACAAAAAAAAACACAAAAACAAAACAGCTATTGTGCTTAGCCATAAAACCAGATCCCAATTGTCCAATGCCATGTGCCCTGTAGGGATGTTTCTACCCATAGCAATATGAGCAACTGCAGAATTCTAAATTAGAAATTATTCTCAACTAGGAAAGATTTCAAATCACATTCCAGTGACACAAGTTTCCTTTGTAAGATTCACGTGCTTGTTTATATAATTATAAGTAATGTCTTCTAGTAGGAGAAAGCATCGTTCAATACAAGTATATTTCTTCTGCTATTTTGTGATGTATTGTGTACATACTACTCCTAAGCTGCTGTTCCCTTATTGTTAGCAATTTGTAAAATATAAAGCAAAACAACTGAAAATTGAGTTTTCAGCCTGTACATAATTCACAAAGAAATTTGGATCAATAGGGAAATACTTAAAGCACTTGAATATTCAGATTATGAACTGCATGTATTGGAAATGTGGTTAGCCAACTGCAAGACTCCAGAGTTACCAATTTCAATATGAAACATTTTATGCCCTTTTCCAAGCAATTTTAGATGAATAATAACACTGGTAGTAATCAGTCTTAAGTAGCATAAAGCTTATTTTAAAGGCAATTACACCCATCAGCATGATGTCTCTAAATATGATTCTATGATTCTATGAAATATCATCTATGATAACCCTGAAACTTTGCTGTGGTTTTAATGATTCTTATCAGAGCACATTAATATACTGATTTTTCTCTGCCATTGTTGTCTTGTTTAGGTCAGGAATATTTGCTAAGTTTGTAATGGTGCTGACTTACTCCAACTATATTGATGACATCAATTTTTGCAAAATCAATAGCAAGTTATTTAAAATCAGTAGTTCTTGTCCACTACTAGTCAGTTCTTCACATTATTTTAATGGTCACTTAGAACTTCCTTAATTGAAAGCTTTATCTTCTAGCCCAACAGATAGCAATAAATCACAGGAATCATATACCAGACTAGTTCAGCATCACTTATAATAGACTCGTGGGTAGCTGCCACATGTTCCACCACTGCTCAACTTCCAGACGACTGACCCTTCACATAACCCATTACTCTTCTGAGTGACTGAGTACTGCTGATGAGTTTAGACATGGATGTGCTTCAGCTCCCAACTTAACAGACTTGTGCTTCACTGTACTCCAGTGTGGTAGCCCACAGCAACAAAAAGTGGAACAGATTTGTACTGTGAAAAGTATCAGATACAGCCACATTTAAGAGACACTAAATGGTCAGAATTTCAATAAAAATTCTCTTATAAAACAACCATTCTAGAAATATATATATATATATTTAACCTGAAATATTTAATTAAATATACAGAACCAAAAACTCCTTTAGTGGGACTCAAAATGGCTCAAACTTGGAGGAAGACCTGCCTAGGATTTCTGTACTGAACTTTCCAATGAACCTGACAGCTTTTACACTCAAAAAAGGCAGATTTTATTGGAACATAAACTAGGAGAGCAGAAATTAAAAGGTTTGTGAGTAACTCTTCCCCAGTTTACTTTGTCTCTACAGATGTATCCTTGCCTCCTGACTTTTAGCTTTATGAATAACTTTGTGAATTGTGGGAACTCCAGCCCCATCCCTTTAGCTCCCTTGAAGTTTGTCTTTTCTGTGACCTGGTTGCCTGTTGTCTGCTTCTCTCAGTCTCTCTGCCTGACCCACAAGCTCACAAATCCTTGTTGTGAGCCCCGTGGTAGGTTCTCCTGCCTGCCTCTCATTGCAGTCTCTGGAATCCTCTCTGCCTTGAATTTTCTCAGTTGTCATTAGCATATAAAACCTTTCCTTGTCCTTCCAGCAGGCTCACTTGACCTAGCCACTGTCACTGAGGAACACAGCACAAATGAGGAAAAAATGAATAAAACAGATTATCTCTAGCATATCCACAATATATATGTAATCAGGTCAAGTATGAGAACTTGCAACACACCAAATCCTCCTTTATATAGAAGTGAAGGTGAAATAGCTGCAGTAATGCCTCCTATAAACACTTTTCCTCTGTAGATCTCAAAACACTCCACAGTGGAAGAGAATTATTATCTCCATTTTATTCAGATGTGGTCTAACAATTAAAGTTTACTAAGGTACTGGCAAAGTAAGAAATCCTTGCTTCACAGGTTTCTTTTAATCCAGTGAGATCAGAAAATTTTATGAAGGTGGTCAGCATCACTACTTTAAAGCAGGGGAAGCCAGCACAGGGGTGACATGAAATGCTCAGGTCTCCTTTGACAGTCAGCATCATATCATGGACTAAAATAGTATCCAATGCTCAGAGGAGAAAGTAGAAGGGGTCTTCACAGGAGAGACAGAATCTCTCAAGAGCAGAATCCTTAAATTAATGTGGAGCAAACATCAAGATCTATCAGACAATTTCAACACATGTGATTGTGGAAGCCCATACATTAAATATTTCAGCACAATGATATGTTCAATCTCCATTACTACATCAGAGTTTCTGATTTTCAAGGCTCAGGATGATTTTAGTTAATTATCTGTTACAAAAACACACTGAAGTATTCAGAACGTTATGTAAAAAATACAGTAATTTGGGATTTCAGCCATTAAGGAATCTCCACCCTTAGCAACTGCTGTCATCACGGATGTGGCAGACATTTGAGCTCTATATTTGCTGAGGATAACCATAATTCTTCGGGGAAAATTTATACACTATTTAGCAACTCTAGACTTTCTGACTATGCCCAGAGGCAATTAGGCTCTTTATAATGGCATCAGGAGAATCCCAGTGAGATTTTTTCCCCATGCCTCTCCCTTCTGTCTCTCCCTGAATCTCCTTTATCTCTCAAATGTAGGCTAAAGAGGGAAGGTTATAATCACATTAGGTCTGTGAAAATACAAGTGAAACAGTCTCCTACATGGCAGACCACGCATCTTCTTCCAATAATGTTTGGCAGGATGTGATAGGAGAAGAGGGGCAAAGAGTATCCTGTGGTTAATCTGGAAACCAGTATTAAGCTTCACTTGTTCTTCAGATAGATACATGCCATACAACCCCCAGTATCCTGCTGATGTAGGAGTGCCTGAATGCATGTACACACTGAGTACAGGACAAACGCATTTGCTTCCCTATCTTAATGCTACCTCATTATTACTGAAAACTCCTACAAATTTTATATAAAATCATAAACATGATTACCTTATGTATCTAATCTTTTGGAAGACAATCAGGAGGCTTTCAACCTCACTAGCAGCCTCGCTGAAAGAGATCAACGTGAATGAGATTTCCACAGAGGCACTCAAAGTCTCTCTTTTGCTACTTTGTGATTACATCTGCCCCAAAATCAAGGGCCTGGTCAGCCAGGATGATGTCCTACTGGAGTTCAAAGACATTTTGCTGGCGCACAGACTGCAAGACTGTTTGTTGGTCACTGTAACTGTATACACTGACATGTTAAATGGAAGAATTCTTATACTGTTAGAAATTGATTTTCCCAAGAGGAAAATTATTAGAAGCTGTACACTTATGAAATGCGGTTTTGGTTTTCATATTCTTTATATTTACTGTATTTGGATGTGCAGTAAGGTTTCCCTGGAACACTTTACACTGTCACAGGTTCCCTCTCATTTCTGCTGTAATTTCTCTTCTCTCAAAGGTACAGGTGAGTTAAATACTTTTTGTAAAGATATATTTTTATAACATCTCCTGATTCTTATTACAGAACAAGACAAGCTGAAGTTGTGGAGGTATTCTAATAGTATAACAGTACTTATTTAACTGAAACATCTATGCTTTATAATATATACATATTTAAAGGATGTTGATTTTTAATAGTTTAGCAATTATTTACTTTGTTGTTCAAACAGTCATTTTTAAATTTCAAACAACTTTTCAAATATTACATCATGTCTTCTTTAAATTAATGATATTTAAAATACAAAAGAACATTAACATAATGAACTAGCATTATTTTTAAAGTAATGTTAAAAAACAGCATCAAGCTGTTTTAAAGAAAGACTGAATGTTCTAACTGGCAGGGTATCAGGCAAGGAAAACCAGAAGCATGTTAAAAGATCCAGGGAGAATGCCTTTTTTTTTTTTTTTTTTTTTTTTTTTTTTTTTTTTTTTTTAAGTGTGCACTGGAATATACTGTTTAGTGCTAGATTAGTGTTGCACAGCACCTTTCCTGAATCTGAAAGGAGAAACAGAGTAACAGACAGAGAAATCTGTGGAAATAGAGTACTAAACAGGCCAGGCATAAAGAAAAAGAAAAAACAGACATTTTTATGAAAGTCATGCAGGATTACCATGATGCACTGGACAACGATACAGCAATTACTTTGATCATTGCATCACTCTCACACCTTGCTTGTACCATGGCTTCAGACTTTACATGGGACAAAAACAGGAGTTGCAAGGCTCTGAAACCTTGGATGTTTTCAATATTATGCACTCTTAGAAAGAGCAGCTTATTTAGGATACATACAGATGTAATGTGTTCTTGTCTGGAGGACTTCTAAGATAGTATTTTCTGGAAGCTTTCAAAAGTACTTTGCAGTACACACACATATATATATATATATATACACACACACGAAAGTTAGCAAAAATAAAATCTGGTAGTCCACTGTCTAACAACATAGATATATTCTTGCTAAGTCACAAAATGTATTTATGTTTAAAAAAAATCTAATGATTTTTTCTACATATTGCATAATACCTCCTATGGTTAGTTATTGATATTTTTAACATGCTGTACTCCTTATCAGAAAGGCCACTATCTTGAGTACTCAGTCCAATCAAAATCTTTGAGTCTGTGTTAGAGTAAGTTATACTGTCATGTTTGGTATTTACTGTTTTTCTCTTCTAAGGCAAAATGGAAGTTTAAATTACAAATAATACACAAAATATTCTCAGGAAGTCTGTGTTCCATTCTTCAGATAAGGAGTGAGGCCAAAACTGCTGATGCAAAAAAAAAAAAAAAAAAAAAAAAAAAAAAATCATTTCTAGTCCCATGTGGAAACATTTAGAGACTGATAATGAATGTGGGAAATTAATAATATTGGCTGAATTTCTGGTGCTCATTAAGTTGACTTGAAATTATGAATGAAGTTCTTGTCACACTGAAATTGACAGTACAACTCAGCAGGACAAGGAGTTTACCTGAGATGTTGCTTAGTTTAGCAATATTTACAGTTAGCAGGATGAACCAGTTATGTAGTTGATGCAAGTTAACTTAACCGTCTTGTTCTGTCACAACAGCTTAAAATATGAAAATTTGGTCTGTTAAATTTAAGCATTTCCTCTATTGTTATGTTAAACATACATATAAGTGTATTTGTAACCACAGTTTGACCTACAGACGCAATTTATTTTGTTTTGAGAGCTACGTAGAGAGGTGTCTTTATTCTTTTTAAGGTGAACTGTGTTTAGTGTGATGAAGTTACAAGGGTATCTAAATATAAAATCCTTCTGGTGGCTTTTCAATGACTCCAGTGAAACTTTTCTGATAAAGCATGCTAGAAGTGACAAGTACGTGAGTAGGACTTTTGGTTTACCTCCTAGACAGCACGGTCATTCATAGCCTGAAGAAGCTCCTCTGATGATAATGCTGTAACTTTGTGTCATATTTAATCTATGCATCAAAAAGGCTCTTCATAAAATACTGAACAAAGACCTTCTTGGGGAACACAACAAATAATGTATCATTCAAAGGGTAGCCAAGAAGGAATGCAAGCAGTGATGGTGAAGAGACAGTAATTGGTTTCCTGTTATCTGTCAGAACGCTGTTCGTTTGCTATATATTTAAAACCCTGATCAAGTATAAACTAGATCACAGGGGACAGCTATACCGGGATGTTATCAACACCTTTGTAGAGAACTCAGAATACAGGTAATAACTTTACAGAGCTGGCAAGGAATGCAATTAGCTGGGAAGCCCTACCCAATCAAGGCTATTAAATCAGCATATAGAGAAATTTCAGGAAGGAAAAATATATAAAGTGATACAATGGCTAAAGGCTTGATTCCCCCTGTCCTCACCTGTCCCTCTCAACTTCCATTTGCAATACTATTAAAAGAGAATTTTTATTGTGCTTTGAATGTTTACTGATTTAGGCAGTATTGCAGCATTATTGCAACACAGTGACATTGCTGCACTACTGAAAACCCACTTTGCAAGTAAGTGAGCTCTTACAGGCACCAGGCATCTCATCTACACATGCAGAAGTTCCAAAATTTCCCTTTCTTTGAGCAAACTGGACCAAAAACTGTAATTTGTTCCTGAATTTCTCTCTCAACAGCAAACTGATAGAAGACAAAAGTATTTGTGAAGCCCAAGGAATTATATTTCCTGTACTGTGTTTTTTGGCATAATACTTTTACACTTATCTTTTCCTCTGGAACCCTGCGGAAATTAAATTAACATTTTTAACTGTCTGTTTTAACTTTACCATAATAAAAGAGAAGAGTTATGGCTAAGCTTTGGAGCATCAAATTCAAATGTAATATCAGTAAAGCAATTTCTCTGAAATTTGTAAACAATATATTGCTTGGGAGAGCCTGCTGTTGTTAGTAATTTTGGACTGAGTTCTTTATAGCTGCTTATTCTAACATGGCGTTTCCATCCTGTTAAAATGTCATATGGATAAAGGAGTAAATTTTGACAGCTGTGACAGGATTATCATTGCCAAGGAAATCACATCCCTGGTACTCATATGTTTCAGTACATCTATTTTGCTTTGTCTTTGGCCTTGAGTGAACTAAAAATTACCTTCTGAGACAAGAGGAGAAACATAACAAAAGAGAGAAAGAAAATACTGTTATTCTCTTAAATAACTTGATGTTTGAAATTACAGCAATAAGCAGCAATCTTTCAGGGTTGTTTTTAATTGCATTGTTCAGATTTTGAGGGAACATGAGGTTTCTCTCTTCAAGGACACAGCCAATATGCATTTTATCTGGCAACATTTAGTAAGAGGAGGGTTTTGCTTGTATGTATGTGCGATGAGAAACACTGGAAGATTCCACTAGCATTAGCCATTCAATCTGTTCAGCTATGTGCAAAATGGGTATGAAAAAAAAAAAAAAAAAATGATATTTGCAGTTCCCTGAACTTTCAGACCAAGGGAATTGCCATGCTGGCTCCATTCAGTTTCAAAATCCTATCTCTGAAAAATGACAGTATCCAAAACCACAGGAACTGCAAAAACCCTGCAGTGGACAAGTGTAACTTCATGGAGTGCTTCTCCTTCTCTTTGAACAATACAAAACAAACAGCAGAGCCGAAGTGTGGCTATAACCGCTGTTAGTGTTGGCATTCACATACTGCCTCTCAGGTTTCACTCCTGAAGATTGTTTGATATTAAGGGCATGTAAGTTCCACTGATTGAAATGCTGATCTATGGGTGCTGAAATACTCTCCCCAGAAATGCAATCTCCTGCTAAACATCAGTTGCAGCAGCAGCGGTAGTACTGACAGGATTCCTCTGAGCAACTGGGAAGGGGTACAGAGGGAGTAAAATGGTGCCAAATACTTGAATCAAAGCTACCAAATGCTCTGCATTTGTCTTCTTTTAAGATAAGGCTGCATTTAAAATTATGCAACACCGCAGCAATATTATTTTCTATTCAGATATTTCATTAAATGTGGCAACTTGTTTTTGGAAATTGCAGGATGAGTATAGAATTTGTCATGACAAATTTCTGTGCTGTATCAATACTGAACTGACTAAATGGACATTTCTTTTGACTCTCTGGCTTCCACAGCTGCCACAGACATGAATCTGAAAACCTTTGTTAGTTCCCTCAGATTTTATTTTCACACAAAACTGTACTACTTCACCTGTTCTTAAGCTACTGTAATCCGTACGGTAACAGTACTGAGTACAGCTCAGAACCCATCGTCAAATCTCACCCATTTCTCTTTATACACACAAGGGAGATTAAGGAATGGTGTAAAGACCTTCCTTCCCAATACCAATCCACACATTGTCCGTATCCATTTACAGTGGCAAAATGTTACTCACATCACTAACAATTCTGCACCAATATAACACCAGTGACCACCTCGTTCTCTTTAGCCACTAACAGACAGCACTGAAGTGTTCATACTGTGGAGATGTTCTGCTGCCTTATGGCTCTTTCACAGCCTCTTATGAGTCCTATGTTTTAATGCATCATTTACAATAACTGAAATACTAACCTTACCATTATTTTTTATACTCATTACACTTTTCTTGCAGGGCTGCACATTCCCTTGAGAAATCAGAGATGGTGTTCCGGTTGTTTTACTGAGGCGCTCGATAGCCTGTTCTCGCTTTCCCCCTTTACTGCCCCCACCAGAAGATCAAAATAAACATGAAGGTAACACTCCACCTTTTCCCAAGCGTGCCCTAGAGGATGATCAGCAGCAACAAAAAGGCCACAAGCAGCAGGCCACTTGTGAAGTACATGTCCTTCTCAAGTGAAGGCAACGTTTGACCATGCTTTTGTTATGAGAACAGCCCCTTGGTCAACTAGCTAATGAAAATGTTATATTTGGCAGGCAGAACTCGCAAGAAAAATGACAAAGGCCTTAAGGTACAGTTAGCTACAGAAGTTCCTCAATATATGATCTGACCAAGGGTCAAAGCTGCCAAGGTGTTTAGGTACCTAAGGCCATGTGGTGTGTTAGACATTTAAACTACCTGAGCACTTTTGTAAAATCCACGAGGCATTCCTATTGTGTTAAATTTCTAAATACATGAAAAATCCTGTCCCTCAGAGCCAAAACGCATCATGAATGAACCTGATCACCCAGTACATATAATATAATAAATATTGCTGTATTATGCCTTATGTTATTGGCCTCCTTTTAACTGCACACACGAAGCCCAGAAACCGCTTGCAGCATCTTTCCCACTTGCAGACTCCACTTTGCACTTCCGCAGCTTGTGAGAATGTCACGCTCAGTCAATTCGCATTTGCGAATTGTAGGGTTTTGCATGGGCAAAAACAGGTGCACTCAACACCAATTATCTTTCATGAGGCTGATGCCGAATGCTAAAATTCTTAGATTTAAAAGAAATAAATAAATCATACACTTCTTTCCCCTTTACACTGTATTATATAGAAGATGAGGCAAACACTATGTTGTGAAATGTCTTAAAAGACTTTTGAAAAATGAAACTCCCACAAATATCAGTGGATTTGCACCAAGCCCAGAGGATGGTGGGCTGTGTTCAACACTGTTGATGCTCTCTCTTCAATATCTGTTCCCTTTGATTTCTGACATTGTTTGCATCATGTAAAAATGATATTCGCTGCATAGTGAATGTAGTATGTACTACACAAAAAGCCTCAGGCTGTTGTTGTTTGAAAGATTTTTATAGCTTTAAACATTGACAATATCCTGCCAACAGTCCTTTAGTTGCTTAAGTGAAATATAAACAAGAAATATGCACAGTTTAAAATCCTAGAGAAAGACATAATTATACATTCATGGACAATTTGTTTCTTTGGAGATTTTATTATCCACACACGTCTACTTAATCCTGATGTTTTCACAACTGCAAAGTTCACAACACTGCAGCTAAGGTTTTGTCAGCACTTTCATTATTAACTTATTT
This sequence comes from Nettapus auritus, assembly GCA_011076525.1. NCBI lineage: Eukaryota > Metazoa > Chordata > Aves > Anseriformes > Anatidae > Nettapus > Nettapus auritus. Next base: position 6,863,733 of record CM021775.1, read on the forward strand.
TTACCATGACTACAAAGCATCTTGCTTTTCTGAAACTAGACACAGAGGCCTCACTCTCTTTTAATAGCTCCTCAGTTAAACCCTAAGTCTACATCTTGAGAAATCGCAGCTCTGCAAGAGCAGCCTCCAGACCTTAGGACCATTTTGAAACACTCCAACTTGTTTCCCAGACTGAAATATACATATGCATACAATCACGTAGTACAGGTAGTGCACCTTCAAAGCACATAGAAAACCTCCCATCTGCAAGTGATACAGACAAACTAGACAGTATTGTTCTGCAAACCTTCAGTGTCTGACTTACAGCATATTTATTCTAGAGCTCATCTCTGCAGGCAAAAGGGTTATGGCTGCTACTTTCAAATGTTTTGCAACCCACTCAGATTCAGTGAGGCTTCCAGACCTCTTGGGCAGATGTACAAATATCCTCAAATCTCTAAGACAGAGATTCCAGGTGGGGAGGAAGGGGACACATGTAATGAAATTGCAGCACAACAATTAGTTAGCACAATGCAGACAGCCCGAATGCCACACTTAATGTAACTCCTTCAGCTGTACTTAAGACCAGAACAATGTACAAAACTTAGCATCCCCACAGGGCTTCTTCTATCAAACTAGCACATCTTTATCCTGGGTAATCAAAAACACATTTCACAATTCATATTCTGTGTTACCCTAACCTATCCCCTTTAGTTGAATCTGGCTCATCTGAGATCTCTGTTATCTTTCTTCTCCTACATGCTACCTAAATGAACAAAGAAAGGAAGAATCTCATCACACTATGAGACACTGACCTTGGAAAGAAGAACTGCTGACATGGTATATGCAGTTGGGAATCCAGTTTTTAACCTGAAGTTTCAGACAATGAAAGCATCCTTTTTAACCTGTCAAGAATCAATAGTAATCCCAAATCTTTCAGAATGTTCATTACAAACAAAACAAAAATAGACTGCCTTTGATCTAATTGCTGTAGACAGTGAAAAAAAATCTGTGCTGTGGTACATGAGAAGAAGTTTTCATTGTCAATACCTGAACAGATTTTGCCCATAATTTTTGCCCATTTAGACCACTTTTAATTATACTGTTCTGTTATGTGTTTATAAAATATGATTTTAAGAATATATTAATTCTTCCAGTCTTTCTGGTAATAAGTTTTCCTAGTTAATCACATTAGTAACTGTGCAGTTTCAAGTTAAATGTAATTAACTAGCAAAATACTGATAAAATTTTAAAAGGGTCAAGCTTCTTCCACAGTAAGTGAAAATGCCTCTTGCACTGTAGAATCAATAGGTTTCCAAGTCTCAGAAAGGATCTTCAATATCTTCCACTAGCAGCAGTAACACGGCAATTCAGATGCTCTGAAGAATAAGGAGAAGGTGGAGGAAGAAACAACTCCCTCAGACTCCTCCATGAAGTGACACTGCTGTGGTCTACTAGTCAAACTGAGACAGGTTTTGCAGGACCTCAGAAGATAAAACAAGCTATTCAAACTCTTGCTATTTGCCTCAAAGTTCCTGAACTAAAGGGAAATAATTCTAACTGAAATCTTTCTGTTTCTGCTAAAAATATGTCATCTTTATGATGAGAAAATTAATTTTACATCACTTGGATTTTTGTGTTGGTGTCTCTTTCAGTGTGATAATTTTTTTACATTGTTAGTGGCATAGCTAACTGGGGGGGGGTCAGATTTACAAATGTATATCAGCCCCCAAAGATGGAGAAACTAATCTCAGAATTCATAATTCATAAGTGTCTGAGCCTGATGCTCTTCAGATGGCTGATGAAACTGAGGAGCTCTTCTGTTTGTACCTTAGTACTTCATTATGCTAAAAAACTTGGCAAGTCAGTATCATATAGCCCTTCTTTCCATGTGATAATAGTTTTGCCAGAAATAAAAGGGGATAATGTACTGCTGTGGCATTTTAACTTTTTTTCTTGTCCTCTCATGTTGGCTAATTATTTCTTTGTGGTTAAATGAGCTAATTATGCCTGTATCATAGCTCTTTCTGAGGCAGGAATCTCTGTCGTTGCTGATAATTGAATGGATTGAGCTTGATTTTTGGTCTGGGATACAGTTCTAAAGCATTTTTCTTTATTGTACATGGTATGAAGTGGTAAAAATAATTAAAAGTGATGTTTTGTTGATCACAGAATGGAGGCAGCTTTTCAGCTGTGGTGCAAAAGGTTTTGTAAATTGATTTAAGTTTCTAAGGGTGAAAGGAAGGAAAAGAAAGAGGAATTGTAACCCTTCTACTTATCCCTAAACAATCTTACAGGAGTTAGACAACCCACCAAAATTCACATGACAATAAGGGGGAAAATGATATGTGAATGCCCTTCTCAATTATCCCATGTCTAAAATGTGTATTTTTTTTCTTTAATTTCACTCATCAAGTCCCGGACATATTTTTCTTTGTGAAGCTTGACAGAGTGGAACTACAAGAAGCTGAAACTTTTATACAAAGGTCAGGTATACTGTAGACAGCACTTCTTCTCTTTACCCTAGAAATGATGCCCTCTTTGATCTGAGAGAGTTATTGTCTGTTACAATAAAATAGTACTTTAGTCTTCATGCTATTTCTGTTCCAAGTGCCTCCTAAGCAGAGAATATCACCTGTACCCAGTTGCACAAATTGCATACAGTACAGAAGGGTAGAGGGCTCTGTATCAGGGATTAAGCTATAACCTCTAAAATATGTGACTTTCACACAGCACCACCCTCTGACTCGGACCTGGAACCCAACAACAAAATGCTAAACATTTAATTAAATGTATGTGTATATATATGTCTATCTATCTATCTATCTATATATTTATATATCATGTGTTCTCTCTTAGGCCACTTTAACAAAACACATTTTTTTTACTTCAACCACCCTTGTTGGCATTACTAACATTGTGGACAGAGGGAGATTAATTTTAATGTAGATGTCTTGCTGTGTACTAATCACAGCATCTGTGTAATTTCTTGTCTGTCTATAAGGCTTGAATCAAAGCTTCTTGATACTGATGGGAAAATACATATTGATATCAATGGGATGTAGAGCAAACTAGATATAAAGTGCCAAAGCAATTTCTGATCATAGGCAGAACTTGCTCATGACAACCTTCACTATGGCATGAAGACAAATTCTGGGAATAAAAGCAAAGAGCCTTCACTGAACAAAAAGAGGTTTGGCAAAGGAAGAGTCCTGGAAGGAGAAGATGAACTACTTTTGGCTAGAGAGTCAGTAAACAGTAAATAGCCACTGAGATTCAAGGCTCTCGACTGCCTGTGGGTTACTGGTCCAATGCATTGCTTACTGTTAGTTTGTTACATTTGAACACTTCCAAATCTGAAGTAAACCAATGCAGAGACCTTGATACATTTTGTTTCTCTTTAAGTATGTATGTCCTTTTGCAAGGGTAATTTAACTATTTTCAAGCCTATTTTAAATTATTAAATCTTTAATTTCCTTATTTCAAAAACAAATCTGAATGGAGAAACAATGAACATATAAATAAAATCACATAACTGGCACATGATGAATATTATCTGGCTAGAAGAGCATATGCTGCCTCAGTATGTGAGGATCAGAAGTGGAAGAATCAAGCAGTTAACCTCCGGCACTCTGGGAACACAACTTTTGAAAGGAATTGACTTTCTCAATCTACGTAACTTTCATTAAAAATAAAATAAAATTATATATATATATATACATATATATATATATGACAGCAAAATAAGTTTCCATTCTTATATTGCCAAGGAGTCATTTAATATCCAACTAACTTCCAAATGCTACAATGACATATCCATGAACTGAAAATGATCATTTATATCCATGACACTCTGTGGTATTAGTATTTGACTATTTCTAGTTGCTGTGCAATTAGTTTCATACCCCATATTTTTTAGCATCTGTTTAAGAATACATTCCATTTTGACTTCTAAAAGCACTAAGATTTCCTTCAACACCTGACTCCAACTTCAAGGCAATTAATGCTTAATTTGCAGTTCCTTCTCCTCCATTTACATTTATCAACTGTAGAAACACTGCAAATTACTCTAGATTATAGATGTGTCTGCTAGGACAGTTTTAAACAACAAAAAGACTGCCA
>CM021775.1:6867843-6878747 GCA_011076525.1 Nettapus auritus
TCAGGAGTCATAAATTAGTATCATAAAAGCAGCCAAGAATCAGAAATTCCCTTGAGCCCAGCATTCTCTCACTGACCATTATCAGACACTTAGACGAAAGTACAGCTATCTCATGTACTCCTGCTGCATAGTCCATCCAGCAACCAGACAACACCGTTCAGTTCTAGTGGCAGGTTTTTTTCACCTCTTCTGGGATCAGCCTCACCCACAATTATACATATGATCTCCAACCAACCTCTCTTCTAGGTCTGAGAATTAAAGAAGATAACCTTTAAATTGGCAAAATTTGATAGAAGAAAGATTTACCATTTGCAATACATAGTTGGGAAAATGAAACACAATGAGATTGAGAACTTGTCTTGTCAAAGATAACAGACTGAAAAAATAAATGGCCACAAGAACAGTTGTGAATGACATAAGCACGGTTTTGTTCAAAACTATTTTTTGAAGTCAGGAAATAATAGATTCCATTTTGCTCAGGGAAGGGACAAAATGGAAAGCTTGTTCACTACTTTCAGCCTACTGCAGGTCAGGGTGATTTGACAGTGGGCACAAGAGCAGTCCTCATTCTGCATGGACGCACAGACTATTCCCTTAAGAACAACGTCTAGCTTTGTGCCTGCACTATTCTTTGTGCACGGTTCTGCAGAGAGACGAAAGGATCCCATGCACCATCTACCTCTACTGCAGCTGAGTATTTCCAGAGACATTCCAAGCTTTACTCTTTTTGCACAGTGTTGGGGCACAGAAGCAATTATCCAGCAGTTCTCCCTGCAGTCCCCAAAAGCAAAGTATTTTTGCTGTTTTAGGATTGGGATGACATTCTACATGACAGAATAATAGTGATTTTCAAGGCTGAAATCAGTAAATTTAAAGCCAGATCAGTAAGTACTGGGAAGGAATGTATAATAAGTCTTTCAATGTCATGCATGATCTCTCATGTTTTAATTCATAAACAATATCTACTATTATCCTTTCAATGCACTTGGTTGGTTAGGGTTGACATTTTATATCACTGTATTTACTGATTAGATCTAGAGTCAAAGGAGAACGAATACAAATTAGTTTGTTCTAATTACAGCAAGCCTACTGTACATTGCCAGTCTATTTCAAAACTCATTTCTGTGGCTGATTCTCTGGAAACCAACTTGCAAAACACAAGACTAGAACAACTCTAAATCTTTCATAGGGAAAGAAGACAAGAAAGGGAAGAATTTTCCTGGCAAAATCTATGTCTGCACAGCTGGTGAGAAATCTGATTGTCCAGACTCCAGCACAAAAGTCTCAATGCCACATCACAAGATAGCCAGATCAAGTGTCCTATTAAGTTACAAGAGCCTGTTATAACCCTGCTCATTCAAGAAAATCAAGGAAGATATGCCTTGGCGTTGAAGTAAATTATGCTGCCATTAATAAATGTAATCATAAATTAGTAGCAAAGAAATAAGGAGAAAGACATCTGCTTTTTAAAAAGCAAATGCCTTTTGCAGCTCAGAGTAACAATAAATACATTTGTATATAAATATATAGGAAACAACGTTTGCTGAGAGGACTAGATTTCTTATCTTCATAGAAGTCATTTGCTATATTTTTATTTTGAGAATTTATTATTTGGCTACTGGATCAAATTAATTAATAAGATAACTCCACTAACTCCAGTAACTTTTTCACAGGGATAAATTTAAACCTAATGCAAATGTATCTGCTGATTTCAATCAGTTTTGGATCAGAACTTCTATGCAAATTTGCAAAGTGATACAGAATGTGCCTCAATGGGGCACATTAGCCTAAATATTCTTGTTAAAACCATACACCATTTCCAATCCATAAAATTAAATAGTAGCTCATAAACTTATAAATATGTTTATTAGTCTTTCAGAGACAGTCACAGACTAGTAAACATTTCAAAGTCTGCATCCCTCTAGCCCCAAGGGTGTCTTCTTTAAAGAAGTCATTGATTTTCGTCATCAAAAAACAAGTATTCAAGTAACAGTCTCAAACACAAGCTGATGGTAAAGTACCCAGGATTCCCAAAGGTGCCATCTGTAAAAGGATCATTGATTTTGACCTTTTGGGTGGATTTGTCTTTCTTTTCCTAGTGTTTTATTATGTGCATCAATAACAGGGAAGGCAAAGAAGACAAAATGAGAGAGAGAAAACATAACTTTTTAGAGATGTATATTTGACTTCTGCCAAGAAAATATTTTTGCATTCAAGTAGCCCACTGTTATCAGCTCTTCAGCAAAAACAAAACAAAACAAAGATAACCTAAAGCCAACACCCTCCCCCCCCCCAATAAAAGTGTGATTGTTCAGACCAGTAATTGCTTAAAAAATTATTCCAATTATCTGTTTTTCTCATATTCCTTAAGACTTAGCATCTCTCATGCATGAATTTGGTAAACATATCCGTATCCATTACCTTCCCCACATATGAAAGTATAGATCTTGATTTAGGAGGAGGATACAGAGATCAGATTCAGTTGTCAGCTATTGTTACAAAGACTATAGAGAAGGAACAGTGAAATCAGCCTACAACCCCACAGGAACAGGAGGCTGAATTTACCCTATGTTATCTTGTACAAATACTTTTTGCTGTTAATTCCAATTAGTGTATGAAGGTAAAATACAGACTTGTGTGGCTCCCCTGTATTTCACACAGGGTCACGAAAAGGCAGATTTTCAAGCTTTGCACCAGCAGAAATAGTGTGAAGCCTAAACCACAGGAAGAAGGGCAGCGAGGTTATGAAACTGAATCTGCTTATTCTCCAGCACTTCAGATGAACAATACAAAGAAGAGGCGTGACTTCACTGAAAGTGGGCACTTGCCAAGTTACTTGGAGAGAATTTCACATATATAATGCTGAAAATTGCAGGAATCATGTCCAGTACGGCTGCTTATTCCATCTCCGAAGTGGTAAAGCCCTACATGTAGTGTGACAGGATGGATTTCACCTTCCCACAGCAATGCAGGCAGTGAAAAAAGGAGCAGAGAAAAGTCCTTTCACCGATGCCAGATCAGGTCTGGCAGGGGACCACAGCAGCAGGTGATGCCATGGCCTCCAGCCGTGATAGGTAACAACACAGAGCTCCTTCGGATGTCAAGCCCTGCCACTGCATCAGCAGTCTAAGCCCAGTCAAAACATTTAAGGCTGCATTTTTGCTGCCACCTGTACACTGCATATTGCCCATTTTAGTGAACTTCAAACAGGAAAACCACGCAACCTTTATTTTCTACCTCAAATTAAGCCATGTCAATATTTTGCCACTGCTATTCACATGTATCAGGAGTTGTATTAAGCACAGGTAAAGAGGGACTGCACTGTCCAAATGTGGAATCAGGAAGATAAAATGCACACGATTTGCCCCATTAAGCAAGTTGCATCTGTTCTGCACTCTCCAAGCATATGCTGCATGTGAAAAATGAGAACTGTAAGCTACATCCACAGCATCTATCTGTACTCCAGCTGTGAAGGTTTATACTTGTATTCCTTTTCAGCTTCTACAATGGATTTAACTAATGGCAATTTTGCACATTAGTAAGAATTCTTCTAAACAAAACAATCCTTTCAGTGAAAATGAAGAGGCTTTGAAAATGATTGCAAAGTGGATTAGGGATCACTTATAGTAGATAGCTGTTGACAAGATACTGCTTGTGATTACCATGAACATACATTTATAGGTGCCAGAGAGGAAGCTCATCATTGAAATGATAAAGACATCTCAACATATGCTCTAACAGAACAAGTTATGTCAAAGAATTCCTGTCATTTCAATGGGAAAATTTCCTTTGGCCATCTACCAGAGGACATTCAAAACAGCCCAACAGTCAGTTACCTGTATTATTCCAATCCACCTTGAAAGGAAGCAATTGTACCCTAATGCTAAGTGACACAGCCATTTTACTTGTGTAACAGATGTTCAGTGATAAAACATTTTTGGTGAATATGCTGAATATTAAGAAATCACTTTTACTCTCTATTTCATTCTTCTTTATAAATGGGTACTAGATTATGGGATTATCACTCTACCCTGTGGCAATCAGGCTAGTATTTAAGTAATGCTCATAGGATCTCCAATAAAGACTGAAGAAGGTTTAATATAACATTTGCTCTCATGGCTTTTAAAATTTTTGAAAATATTTCCTCCAGAAAGATAACTGCTCCACTGTTCTTTCTCACTGCTGTCTGGCTTCAAGTTTACAAGAACAAGAGCAATCCACTGTTTGCAAGTCTCTCAGTCCCTAAACATATGCAACTTAACATATATTTTACGTACTCAAGTGAACAGATAATATCTCAGAGAACATCTCATCTCAGAGATTCTGAGAATGGATTCTGCTTGGATTCACCTGTTATTACCTCTGCAGTACAGAGTCACTGCCACCATTGTATGGGTCAGGGAATATAATAAAGAACTTTATTTGGGAATGTTTTTGGCTTCATATTGGCATTTTGTATTCCTTTATCTCACTTATTTTTAGCTCTGGATGACCTGACTTTGTTAGATAATTTCAAGAAATGTCTTCCAGTGCAGAAGGCAAAGGCAGAAAGTCAGGATGCAGAAACTGATGAAGACAGTCTCAGGAGATAATTCTTTGCACGATTTACACCTTTCTTCAGCATACTTCTGCAACACCATTCCATTTTCAGTGTTATGCTTTGATTCTCTCCAAACCTTTACCTCTACCACAGGCTAAACTCTAGCCCAATATCCCCAGGTATCACCCAGATGAACAAGCCTACAAGGGAGAATTCATCTTGCAGACTAACCTGTCCTTTGTGATAGCTTGGAGTCTAGAGTTAGGTTCTCCCATTACTCTTTCCTCTCCCTGGTCCCTCTTTCTCTTCCTGCCCTCCTACAAGTCCTTCAGGCTCCTCGAGACTTACACATCTGTGTTTTCTTGACTGTCCTTGTCATTCCCCCATGCTAACTCTAACGCGTATGCACTCTTATGTTCTTTTCTGCCTTTATCCAGTTGACCCCCATTTCTTTTTGTTTTTGTTCCCTACAGAGATGCATCTGTTTGAACTGATCGGTACCGCATCTTTTGTTGTCATTCAGCAGTAGTGCACAGTAACATACCTTGAAGCAATGCTGTTGAAAAAGTTGAAGGTCTAAGAGAAGAGCAAGTAATTGGAGAAATAAAGAATTCAGAGGGTTTGCTGGGAGAAGCATCCTATGCATTTGTCTAGCACACTTCCATCATATGCTGCCACGGTTTGTCAGGCACTGATAACAAAGTAACTGTCCCTAGATTGTGTCAGACTCCAAAACACAACCTTGCTTTTAGAAAGGAAGCAATGTGGAAGCAAGAACTTTTCTCAGCTCAATGGCAGAACCTGTATTCAAGACAGAATCAGCAATAACACGGGTGCTTAAACAGCTCTTTGTAGGCTCAGGCCCATAAACCATCATTATTTTGCACAAACATGAAACACAATGCCAGAAAAAACTGGGGTAAGCCATCAGCGTTTGTTTCATCCTGGCACAACCACTCCTTCTTTTGGGATGTTGTTATTGTGTCTGTCAACGGGTGGTCAGAAACTAGGGGAGACTGACCAATTAGTGGAGTCCTCATCTGGCAGAGTGTCACGCTGTGTGTTTGTCCTACACACTACTGCATCTGACACTCAAAATGCGATTCATGTGGTGCCCTGGCAGCAGCTCTGCCTGAGGAGCCAAAAGGGAGCCTCCCTCTGGGTAAGCCAGCAGGTGTTAAGTGTATGCTAAACTGGTCTCAGCTGGAAGCCACTTTTTCAATGTTAGAGGATTGTCTTGCATATCCAGCATAGTTTGCTGAGTGTTTAACTAGAAGCACAGAAAGAATAATGCTTCTTTCATCTATTTCAGCCTATCATTAATAATAAAATTAGTTTGTCTCCCTTTTAAGGCAGGTTCCATAATATATTGCAAATTTAGAGTAAGCTCTAACTGGAGCAATTAAATCCATTCAACTTCCTGATTATAATAATAATAGTACAGAAATGACATGCAGAAAGTGAATTCAACACGCAATTTGGAATGATGAAAGACTCTGATAACATAGTGGTAATGTTAATAACATGCTTATTTGCGAAAGGTCTGTGTTTTGTGATACAGGGGTTCAGCCTGCTAGTTCCCTTACTGGTACCCCAGAGACTGAACACCACATTTACTATCTATATGCATTTTAAATGGTCTTCATTTTAGAAATAATGGCTAAGATATTCCTCAGTGGACAAAAATATCACACTTAGCACCACACTCCATTTGTGCCTTATATTTAGTTAACACAGAAGTTAGTGAGTAGTGAGTATGTTAAATACCATGTCACTCTCCCCATATATATGCACTGCCACTTGTCGCTGATTTATTGACAGACAATATAATAATTTTGCTTTTTTTTTTTTTTTTCTTTCCATCTCAGGGGCCTCCAAAACAAATACAAAGTCATAAATATTCTTTAAATAGACTTTCGGATGGTTTACAGACTGTTTAATAATGATTTCTATAATGCTTGGAAATATCTTTTTATGGATTGTTTTTCTGTTTTAATAGTAGTGAGGGATGCAACAAAAAGTTGAAACATGTACAAATTATCTTTGTTTTCTGATAGTGGGGGGCCATGAGGATGATGAGAGGGCTGGAACACCTCTCTTGTGAAGAGGCTGAGAGAGCTGGAGCTGTTCAGCCTGGAGAAGAGAAAGCGCTAGGAAGACCTCAGTGCAGCCTATAAGGGTGGCCTGCAGGAAAGATGGGGAAGGATGCTTTGTCAGGGCATTTAGTGATAGGACAAGGGTAATGGCTTCAAATTAAAAGAAGATAGGTTTAGATTAGATATAAGAAAGAAATTCTTTACTCAGAGAGTGCTGAGGCCCTGGAACAGGCTGCCCAGAAAAGCTGTGGATGCCCCATCCCTGGAATTGTTCAAGGCCAGGTTGGATGAGGCTTTGAGCAACCTGGTCTACTGGGAGATGTCCCTGCCAATGGCAGGGCTTGGAACTAGATGGCCTTTTAGGTCTCTTCCAAACTAAACCATAACCATATCATGATTCTATAGCAGGTAGGTATGGATTTAAAGTTGGATGGTCCAAAGCTGGATTATTTTATCCATTTAGAGTAACAGCCATAACACTTCTTTTAGCAGCCTGAAAGAGATATGAGAACCTTCTGATAAAAAACGAAGAAGTGCTGTAGAGGAAGAAACTTTACAAGAATGCCTACAAATATCCACACAAGTTATATTATATGTAATAAATTTGAAATCAGAGAAATCTTCAGGAAGATGTGTGGACAGAGATCCTGACATCTTTTCAGGGTCCAAAGTGAATGTTTAACGTAAAAGGAATATTGGACATATACTTTAATAGCAGAGCCAGCTCCAGCACCAACACTCCTGTTGATACAGTTTTGGGAAACACAGTAGGATGTACATTACCTGTGTCTGTTTATGAAGTCAAGAGGTGCTGTAACTGCCTATACACATACTGTTCAGCTTGCTCCACTTGTAAGGAGAAACACGTTTAAATTTAATCTTAATCCTCTTTTGCTGAAGTTTAAAATAATAATGTATTTTACCTATAGACTGAGAGAGGATAAAAGTAAGCAGATACACAATTGATGGAGAATGAAATACTTTCAGACCCTGTTGTGGGTCACATTATTGGTGTCATATTTTAAAGATTCATTCTCTCAAAATATTTCCAATTAGTACACCATTAATGGCCGTAAGATAAAAATATCTTGTTGAATATGAATGTGAGTTTAAAATTAAATAGTCAAGCCTTTGTTCTTTCTTCCAAGCACTGCCTGAACCATACTGTCTCCTCTTAGCTCTTCTCCTAATGGAAAATCTCTGTCTCCTGTCATTTTAGAAGATGACAATAGGAATGGGAGGCTGGAAAACAAAGGCGGACAAAATGCATTAGCAAGAATGTCTACAAAACAGTTGTTAAAATGAAAAGCTATTCCCATAATTGAAGAGTCCTGGCTGGTATCTCTATGCAATGAAATAAAAGAGAGGGCAAGTGCAGAGACAAAAGAAGAAGATCTTCATTAGGAGTATTGTCTACCACATGGTTCCTCTAAAGGAGAACTTCCTAAAGGACTGACATTTCCATTAAAAGGGCAGGCAGTTTGCTATGAAATGCCATTCAGTTTTAAAGGCTCAGCTTAGAAGCAATTTAGCACACATACAACAGTTTGCAATGCCATCTTTTGATTGCTTGGTTGGCTCTTTATGTGGTATCACAGTTGCCACATGAACAATAAGGGAATTCCATTATCACCAACAAAACACCACATGTACACATCAGGGTTTGTTATTTACCCCACTGTTCCTTTATACTGCTTAGGAAATCAGAATGTGTATGCACGACATTTAGACCCAATTTCAACTTCTATATACTGACAAAGTGGATGAAAAAGAGGCTTCTGATGGCAGGACTCTGGCCCAGTGTATTAAAAATTCAGTAACAAAAAATTAATGTCAACACATGATAGTAATATATCCTTCACCTCTTACTTTTCCTTTAGAAGCAAGGCACAGGCATGGACTCCAAAGGTAGCCAATTCTTCTAACTTTGTGTTTCCCTGTTCCTACTTCATGTCTACACTCAATGCCACTCTGAATCTGTTAGCACCAGCAAGAGCCTTTTAAGGGTTTTCATCATACTTAAAAGGCAGGACAGGGGAGCTCTAAATTAGCTCCCCAATCAACTTTTTAAGTAAGACTTAATAAGCCTACTGACTTTTCAGGAGTCGTTTAGTGCCACTTCCCTTCCCAGTCTTGCTGTGACACTCAGCAGCACTCGAGAAGTGACTGTGCTTGCCTAAATGCTGAATTGGAAGCTGATTTAGGTCTCTTCTCCCTCCCACTCCAGCAATTCACACGCACAAGGCTAAGGACTTTTTTTTTTTTTTTTATTAAAAAAAAAAAAAAAAAGGGGGGGGGGGGGAGAAAAAAAAAAAAAAAAAAAAAAAAAAAAACTGTTAAATTTTAAAAGGGTAGCTTTTTGCCAACTGCATATAGTTCTCCTTTCTTTTACCTAACCTTTGAAACAATGGATTTTTTTTCAATACTCCTAATGATGTAGTAATATACAAGTATTAACTTATTTCTAAATTTACTTTTTATCTTAAGCTTAATGGGAAAATGGCTGGAGTTCTGTGATCTTTTCTAAGTTTCTTGAATTATCTTGTGAGCAGCTTGCTGCAGTTCTTTTTATTAACCTCCAGACCTTACTATTTAACCACAAATAGATTTAGGTCATGCATATTGAATTGTTTTCATGACAGTCTAGTGTTTAATAATAAACTCTACTCCAGAAAATTAAACAGTTCCAAAGCTGTGCTCTACAAATGTGGTTTTGGAAAGAGCACCATATGACAGCTCAGATGGGCAAAGAAACCAAAGGACATGAGCAATGCTCAGTGCAGAGTCTTTCTAAGTTGAATAATTACTTAGGAATGATTATGACAGAGATAACAGGATATAACAGAACATAACAAAATAATAAAATATCAAATGGCCAATGCCAGCCTGCTGGCTATTAAAAGACTACCACCAAATAAAATCAATAATTGAATTACAAGCTGTTTAGGACCCAGAGTGTTTTCTTCTGTATCTAGCAAGCTTTTCTCCTAACTTTGATAATCTGTTGTCCTTTATGGAATTTGATTGTGTAAAGCTGATGTAATATTTATTGGTTTACAAATCAGTCCATCTTAGATTTGTTTTTCCTCCTTTCTGTTTACCACAACATTTTTTTAAAATTTATGTATCTATCCACTGAAATATTAATGCAAGTTGGGTCCATAGGGAAGCAATCTTGTTTTTGCAGATTGTAGTTGGTGCTTTGAGACAACTCTGCAAAGTAAGTAAACATAGAATAAGAGAATTGGTTTTGTGCGTGCTTTCCTCAGGCACATGCTCCCCACTCCCTTTTTAAAAGTATTTGGAATTACCGAAGTGTTACCGCTTCCACTGATGCCAACAGGAGTGAAACATCTGAAACCTGCCACAGATGTTTCCAGAGATTACTGTTTTTGTTCTTTATCAAAAGTTGATAGGAGCAATTATTCTCTCAAACATAATAAACAGATTATCTGCTACATCGATCTGAGGGTTAACCAATCCATTTGATGTGCTATTCACAGTACTTGATTAAAAATGTACCAGTTTTGAACATAAGGAAAATGGACTTTCTTCCAAAGATTAAAGCTTAAACATGGCTTCCTGAACAGTAAACAGACAGAAAAACAAGCATTTTTAAGGAAAGGGAATTACTCAGAACTGCATCATTCAACTGAACCTTTTACCATACCTTTGTCAGGATCCTCTCCAATTCAGCGTATTTGTTGTTCATGTAATCTAACAGTGCAATATGGTGCCTGAAAACTAACGGTGGAATTCTCTCCAGTTCTAGATCATCTGCAACCTCCCTCTTACGCCCCAAATTCATGTCTGTTGGCAACCATATTAAGGGCAGCTGCAACATCACATTAGTGAATGCTCCACAGTGCCACCTACAGCTTCTGTGACCAGGCCGTGTGACATGTATTATTTGATTTGAGTAACAACTTTCTGTGGGTTAAATAGCAAACTTCAGTCTCTATAGTCATCAGCCTGATAATTTATAACTTCTTTGAATGGTAGGATATAAAAAATAGATGTGTTACAGAGAAAGACTATGTAGAAAATGAGGTGCTTTTCCTGTTGCACAGACTTTCAGTAACTAGAATTTAGGCTCCAAATTTGAAAGTATCAGTTACACTTTTTATATTAATATAAATATCACTGCTAATAATAACTTTCAAGAAAGAAATCCTCACTAAACTGCATCTGTGGATTTTTCTTGATCTGTAAAAACTCTAGCTCTCAAGCTATTTTCAGCAGCAGCATTAGTCTTACTCTCCCCCCCC